>JAFMSR010000006.1:31152814-31752814 GCA_022818135.1 Saxidomus purpurata | reverse complement strand
CAGTTAATACATTGTAACACATATATTTTTTCATTGGATTGGATTATGAAAAGATAAATGATAGAAATATGTATCTTGATTTGCTATACAGAAAATGACGTGACAGCGCAGAAGTATAAGACACATTCCGTGACCAACAGATTACATCTGCATCGAAATAAGTACATTCAATATCTCAATACGGTACTACAATGCATGTATAACAAACTCTATACAACACGTACACTTCACTACAATACTATACAATACAACACAAAAACTAGGAAAACACGAAGGGTTAAGGGTATGCTTTGTACATCATGTTTTCTACTGTTGATATAAAGGCCAAGTGTTTGCGTAGAAGGTAACGGAATGTCGGCTAGCTTGCGGCGATGCAGTACAGGTCTTTTACATAGATTTAATGAAACAACGGACGAAGCAATATCCCTTCCGAATATGTACCACTGGTCACTTTTTAGTTAAATTACACTATTTGCCGACACGAGATTCGTCAATTCCAGTAATGCATCGTTCTCTCGAATACATTGTACTTGTAAGTTTTTTTTAATGCTTTGCTCATTACAAATGGTAAGTAGGGGAGTGGAAATCTGTGTATGTACTGAGCCCAGTAGAAGTTTTTGAGTATGTGCTGAACCAAGTTACAGTTATTGAGTGAGTACTGATCCAAGTAATAGTTACTGAGCAAAGCCACAGTTATTTAGTATGTACTGAGCCAAGTAACATATACTGTGTAAACAATGAGCCTATCAGAATGCACTGTGCCTAGTAACAGGCACTGAGTCAAATAGCATTTACTGAGTAAATACTTAGCCAGGTAACAGTTTCTCTGTATACACTGAGCCTATTTACAGTAATGTATATGTACTGAGCCCAAGAGTATCTGAGCCCAGTAACAGTTACTGAGTTTACAGGTAGCCCAGTAATAGTTATTTGGTGTATGCTGAGCCTATTAACAGGTAATGAATATATATTGAGCCAAAATATAATTACTTGTTACATGCACATTTAATGTTGTTTCATCTATATTGACACAGAAGTTTGTATTGCATTCACATGAAAGCAAAATGTGTTTAATTAAGGCATTTAGAGATGACCATAATCTCACCAAGGTGTTTCGTATGTACCTGTTGAACATATATAGATTAACGAGTTACAATGAATATAATAAAGTTCCAGCGAAGTTTGTCCATGTATTGTGAACGTAGAATGGCCCGGTACCCCATGAACCATGCTTCACGACTTTTACGGTATCCCCTTTAGCTAGCTGCAAGATGATCATGTTGCCATCATTCCCGTATCCAGGACCATTAACATACATCCACAGCACTGTATCCCGATTTTTCTTCAAACACATTCCTAGTTCCCGATTGTTGCTGCCAAGAACATGCGCGAAAAAGAGATAAATACCATTTGCAGGTGCAGTGAAAACACCGGTGTTTCCCGAGTAGGCACTTCCAATATTAGTAATAATACTGTCAAACACAAGGGTATTCCATGCAGCAATATTCTGTATGTTATCCGAAAGTTTTGCGGAGAAAGACACATGTGTCTTTGTTTGAAGACGTTTGGATAAATTTGTAATGTTCATAACTACAGCGCTCAGTTTGTCTTCTGTAGATTTAGCAAGTATTTCAGTCTTCACTGTAACCATTTCCCGAACAGTGTCTATCTTTGTGTCAAGCTTGCCAACTTGTCCCACTATATCTGTGTCCATAAAATTCAGGAAAATATCATTTAACGTGCTAAGTTTATCAGACATGTCGTTTACATCCCTTTTACCACTCTGAGCCTGCACTCTTATCAAATTTTCAAGAACTTGTTGATTTGATTCTAAATGATTGATTCTGGACTGCAGAATTTCTTTTTCAAATTCATACGATTCTTCGAGTTGCTTTAATTCTCTTTCCAGATCTTGTCTTTGCAATTTCTCAGCTTGAAAGGCTTTAAATAGGTTAGACATTAGTCCAGTAGTTTTTGGCAACCTTTTTTTTTTTTTTTTTTTTTTTTAGTGTCTGTGCGTACGTGTTTAATGTCTTTGTCTTCACCCTTATTTATTCGTTTTTCTATCTGTTGACCAATTGTGTCAGCTGCAGTTTCTATTTCTAACAGTCTGTCTGACATTTTCATAAATTCTCCCCGCATTAATGCATTCTCATACGCCTGAATGGCGAATTTCTGCTCCAAGATATTTAAACGGTTGTCGGTTTGATTACTGTTATTTATTCTGCATTCTGACGGAATAAAACTTAGGCACAGCACGAACTGCATGAACACGTACAACTTAAAGTAATTTGAGTTTTTACCAATTTTGGTTTCCATTGCGATATACGTGTGGTATGAATGTAATCAACACAACGGTTTCGTTTGTTATACACTAGTTCCTCTGAAGTTCTTTCTTGAAAATGTTCTTGAATGCGCACGCTGAATGCACTTTTTTTTCAAAATTGCTTGAAATATTTCCATTGATTCCTTAAAAACGAAATTAACAAATGTCATTGAAGTAAATCCAGCACAATTTAAAACACTGTATAATCTGCAAAGTTGTCATTTCATATGCAAAAAAAAAATCAAGCAGTGAATGAAACTTCCTCCTAAAGTAACAACTTGAAGTGTTTATAATGTGTGAAGTGGGTACTAGTACGTTTTTCCGGTTGCTGCTGATTAGATTCCATAATCAGGAAAAATGGATAATACGTAAACTTGTGTTGGTAACCATGAAGTGTTTAAAAGTGTATTTGATAGTGTAGATGAATTATTACAGTACAATGTAAACTTAAGGGCACTCCCTACATCTAGCAGATTATATTCTCCAAAAAATAATGTGTTCTATGAATGTAAAATGATAAATAAATACAATTTAAAAGAACAATATATATAGAAAAATGATTAATTTTAGCACAAATAATCAACATAAAGAACAGTAGTAAGGGAAACTAAATTAATTGTATTTGTGGCTAGAATTGTAAATAATTATAATTTTAATCTAGGAGGTCGAAATATTGAAGTAGTTAACAACTACCACTATCTAGGAGTTACCTTTTCGAGTAACGGTTCCTTCCTAAAAGCGCGCAAACATGTAACAAGCAACTAAGGCAATGTATCATCTATTTACCAAGTCTAATAATGCAGACTTACCTATTGACTAAGCACTGAAACTTTTTGATCACACGGTTTTACCAATCCTAACCTACGGTGCAGAAATATGGGCATACGAGAATCTCGATATTATAGAGAAAGTTCACAATGACTTTTGAGAAAACTTACCAAAGCTAGGAAAAGTACACCAATGTATATGATTTATGGTGAATTAGGAAGGTACCCGATATCAATTATTATTAAATCACGAATGATATCATTTTGGAACCGGCTATTGGTGGGTAAAGATGAAAAACTGTCACTTAAAATGTACGATTATATGCTAAATGATACTGTTAACGAGTTTAAATGGCTGAAGGAAATCAGACATTCTTAATTCAGTTGGAATGATGTCTGGATAAATCAGAAAAATGTTACTCTGTCAAATATCCATAAGCAAGTGAAACAAATTTTGATAGATCAGTTTAAGCAATTTTGGTACGAACAACTCAGTCAGTCCAACAAAGGTTTAATATATGAGTTTTAAAAACAGTTTTGGACTCGAAAAATATCTCACTTTACTACCACGTTCAGACTATTACGCACTTTTTAAGTACAGAACCGCAAATCATAAATTACCTATTGAGACAGGCAGGTGGGATGGAACGAGGCTCATTGATAGGAAATGTATTTTTACTATGAAGAAATTGGCTCCAAGAAACACTATCTCCTTATATGAGATTTTTTCCAGCAGGTCAGACATAACTTAATTAGCTCCAGTATAATTGAAAACAGTGATTACTGTTTTAAGAAACATATGGCAGAATTAGAACCAACGCCACAGGGCACTCACGGCTAAAAAATCATAAAGAACATAGAAGGACACTTTCACCTTTTTTAAAACTGTGAAAACACTATAAAAGATAATTTCGCTGTGCAAACGGTTTTGAAAAGTTAAATATCTTGACTTTACAAATATATTAATGACTTTAAAATGTTTTGAAAATGAATTAGTCTGTTTGGGTGTTTTTGCAAATAACTTGTATTTTATATGAAATAAAGAACAAACGCGCGAAGATGATCATTTTCTAAGTCAAATATCCAGTCACAGAAATAAGTTTTTGTACCTGTGCAAACGGATTCATAAAGCACAATAATTAAGCTTTTAATGTATATATATATTATAAAGATTTTACAGGCAGAAGAAAACAAATATGTATCTCGAGTTTATAGAATGTTAAAGGCAGATTTTGAAAATGCACCAAATAAAATTAATTGGTGTTCCTTACTTAAGAACCTGTTATGTTCACTAGGTTTTTATAATGCCTGGTTAGAACAAAATGTTGGCAATGCGGATTTATTTCTTATTTTAGTAAAACAAAGATTAAATGACCAATTTGTACAAAACTGGCATAGCAGAATAAATGATTCTAGCAGAGGACTATTTTATAGGCATATAGCCTCCTTTCAATTTCAACCATATTTAGAGTGTTTCACTATTACTAAATTTTGTCAGTCACTCACCAGATTAAGAGTTTCGTCCCACAGATTACAGGTTGAAGCAGGTCGTTGGACTAGACCAACTAAGGTACCAGTAAACGAAAGAAAATGTAATATTTGCAATGTCCTTGAAGACGAGTATCATTTTGTTATTGAATGTACTTTATATGATGATCTGAGAAAACAATTTATCCATAAACAATTCTGGAAACGACCAAATATGTTCAAATTCATAGAACTAATAAACTCAGAAAACAAGACTGTCATCAGAAAATTAGGGATGTTTGTCCACAATGCTTTTAACAAAAGAACTGAATTATTATATACATAAGTAATAGGAATATATTTCTAAGAACAAATTTTGACGGAAATAATTTTTACAGTAAATAAACTCTGGATCAATTCAAAACACTAAATTTATTTACATGGTTTGTAGATTTTATATACTTCAGTGTGAAAGAAATAATTAAGGCTATATTTTATGTAAACTCCTATGATTTCGTTTCGATAGGAGTTACATAAAAATTCATATTTTGTAATTACGCAACCTTATAAAGAAATAAAAACCAACAAGTTGATCTTTTATTTTAAAGGTTGACTAGTGTTTTGGATAAATATTTCCAGAATTATATACATAAAAATGCTTGTGTTTATATATGATTAATAATGTAACAGTTAGATTCCTGTTTTTATGTGAAACTTATTATAAATTTAATATGTGTCGCTATGTATATATATATATATAAATATATATCTAAAATTGTGAAAGTTTGAAACCTTCTCCACATATACATGTGTATGTTGAGTAATTATGTTTAGTTTTGTTTTGTTAAGGCACTGTTCGCCATCATATCTTTATTGTTAGGTCCTCATGGGCTTTTAAGCCTAAAGGAATTTGATGAAATAAACTTGAAACTTGAACATATCCTAAAATAATTAGATAGTCTGTTTTCAAATTGTTTTTATTTAATACACATTTTTTCATTTCGCTCGGAAATTGTCAAGCAGTTCCGATCATTTCCGTAACTTCGGAAATCTTACGAAGGAATGCACATAGCAGACGAATTTATGCGTGTATATTTTGGTATGTTAATGTATATTAAATTATTAACCTATGTTACCACGGATAGACAACAAATATCAAATGCGATATGCATATTCTTCATAGTAATAGCCATGAATTTCCTTTATCTCAGTTAAAAACATGCATCAATACTCACTTTGTAATCTACTAGCAATTAATCCATTATCCAGTAATGAAATCTTGCAGCACACTTTAATCTTCAATTTCCTTTTATATTAAATGTCAACAATCCTACTCCGAAGTTATTGTCAATACTATATGGAATTTCATTCATATTACACACTTCTTTTTAAGCACGTGAAATCAAACATGATGTAATAAACTGAGTCAACTATTCAATGAAATCACTCTACTCTACCGTATGTTACTACAAGTTTTCATTCAAGCGACCGGACTACTTTTCTGCACGGGATTATCGTGCGTCATATAACTGATAACAATATAGGTCAACTAAGCGTGCAGATTTGTTTATTTATTATCAATACAATGACGAAGTATTATGCGACAATATTGAACTGGCACTCATGAATATTTCGTATGTGGTCGGTAATCTTCGGCAGGTTCGAGTCTTGCTTGATTTTTTGTTTTACTTTTTTTAATCGTTTCGTTGCATTAAATGTATTCACTATTGTCTTTGTTGAGCACGGGGTTTCAATACTTTTTTATGTTAATACTATTTGAGCATTCTTTCTCCGTCGTCCTGCTTACGTTTGTACAGTGGTGTAGAACTGAAAATGTCGACGAGCAAATCATCATGAAAAACAGTTACGCTCTAAAGATACGATTGCCTCAGCTAACATATCGAAGGATTTCGAAGATAACCCAGGGACAGACGGAAAAACATTCATTCAACGGACTATATAATTTTATGTTATTCCCGAAATGTCATGTATATCAATAGTAAGTATTTATACCTAAAAAAACACAGAAAGCAAAGCAAAGTCAACCAACAGTCATAGAATATATAAAAGCGAAAACGGTGCATATGACAGTGTCACAAATTAAATAAAAATAGCCATACTTCTATAAAAATTAAAATTATTTGTGCAGAATTCGAACCCACGTTATCTTACATACAAGTTAGGCACCTTGCCACTACGCCACTGTCTCTGCGATGTTCATCAGTCGGTGAAATGTATTTGTTCTATATGATAATCAATTGAAACAACGAAAACACACCGAACGTACCCGAAAATATTGGCGAAGATTAATGAGTGCCAGGTAAATACTGTCGCACAATAACTAGATTTAAGTATTTGGAAGGAAATGTATTTGCATTAATACCGTAAGAAACTAAGATCATTCTTTTCTCTACCAATAAAACTATCCCAATATTTCTTCTTTTTTTGTTGGAAACCGGAACTATTGTAATGAATGTGTTTTTCATAACCCCATGTTGTATTGTTAAATACCTGGGTGAATAAAGATATGTTTTGTATCAATTAATTATAAGTGTAGAGTATTTATACTTTCTCGGCCAGTGAATTACTGTCATTAACTGTACAACAATGGTTCTACATAGAATAATGAATGGTACGGTACTGCTGTATATTTTAAACCGCTGTTTTTGTAAAAATGACTGGAAATGCATAGCTGAAATGTTTAGGTTATTTTATAATACTTCCAAAGATTCTATTATTTATGTTTTGGAGGTCATGTAGTTTGACATCAGTTATAGGGTATGTCCCTTTAAACCTAGATAATAGTTTTTAGCTCACCCGGCACAAAGTGCCGGGTGAGCTACATTGTATTAGGACGCATTCAATCCGTCGTACATAGCTTATTTCATAAACGGTAGGGTACTGACCAATCAGACAGTTTGTTCTCAGCATGAACTGACGGTTAGTTGATCTAGGACTCATGTCTATAATGAGCGGATTACCGAAATTCGTTTCATTGGACCCCATGGCCATATCATATACTTTAACGAAATGTTTCGCCTTCGCTTTGTGACACATTAATTGACTACCGAGTACCGATATTTACAACCTGTTTCTTAACGTAAATAATAGTATGTAGTGCAGATTCGTTGCAATTGTTTTAGAAAATCGGGCATTCATGAAAATATGATGACTCGTCATTATACTTGTCATTCGCCGATGATGAGATAGCATGATAATCAAGTCGCAAACAGCCTTACTTGGATCACTTCGAAATACACATCGTCAAATACTATCAACAAATGCGACTCGTCTTTTGCACACAGTTCAATAGTTTCCCGATCAGGTAGTCCTTGATAAAACGATATATTGTCGATACTTTGGGCCATGCTCGAGAACTTTTCCTGATAAACGCTGTAACAGTATACGATCTTTGACACCGGTAAAGTGAATAGACCGTTTCGTTGCAAAAGCATTTTTTCGATAAAAGAAGTTTTTCTCCGACTGGCTCATGCCAGTAGAAAACAGAAAATAGTTTCAACAAATAAAAGTACACGATTTTCGCAAATACAGTTTATGTATGTATATACGTTAATACATGTACACAAATTCATATTTCAAATATCATTTATTGTGAAAAATAATACGTTATTTAAAAAAAAATACATATCGACATGACTGCATGTATTTTACCTTTTAAACACATTATACTACAAGGCGCTATAAACTCCATTAGCGATTCTGTCTCAAACCACTCGTCCGCTGACGAAGATGACAAAATCGTTGAGTCAATTTTGTTCTTTTGGTGAGCATCAACACTGTGCGTATAATGGGACTGTACTTATGCTTTTTGCATCTGCTGTGTGATTTTTCTCCTTCAGCCATCTGTTGGCTGGTTGAGTATTGCCATTCTGGGAACCCAGTTCACGAGTCTCCCACATTTAAAAACTACGGTTACACCTTAATAAAGCGACAATCAGTTTCTTTTCCCCAACAATTTACTATACGTATTTCTAACTTACGTAGCGCGATTTCAGAGTGATGACACCCAAATTCAAACTAAAGCATCAAAAACATTTCGCCCATCACTAAATAGTTGAAAGTTTCACCCGAGTCAGTTTCTTTTCCCCAACAATACACTATGGTTATTAGTTAAAGCCGCCTACTTAGAACAACGACACCTCCGCTCAATCTAAAGCACCAAAAACATTTCGCGCATCAATACCAAATAGTTGCGAGACAATACACTATAATTACTTAAGCCTACTTAGAGCGATTAGTAACACCCGCCATTGTTCTCCGCACGAAACATTTCGCGCGTCAATACTAAATATTTGGACACAATACACCCATTCAAAACATTTCTATGCATTGTTTGTTTACACCTAGGTGTGAAAGTCAATGTTTACATAACACCTTAAATGGAAGTGGAAGTCAAACCCTGCTAGCCCTCTCATTCCCTTACTACTCCTTACATGGGTTTAGATTAAAGTCCCAGGATTACATTTAAAAGTACATGTAGCTCTTAGTTTACCAAGAAAGATGTCTCACCAGCGGAATATAGAAATAACTGTTTTGTAATTTTGATATTTGCGACTGTATATACGGTTTTTAATGGTCGCAAATATTTTTAACGGCGACGGTGTTTTCAATGATATTGCCAAAAATGAGAAAGGCTTTCTGTCAACTCTTTCTAATGGAGAAATTACTTGATTACAACGGTCAACACTGCTTTATAGTGATTAGAACATGGTTCTATCTACATCCTATCCACACACAGGTGAGCCTTGAATATTGCCTTTCTGGGGACAGCCCTCCTCCGAGTCCTCTGAAATTCAGTCTGATGACCTTAATTGTTGTGTGTCGTCATGAAAGGGCACTGCATATGGCTTGTCCATGCAAAAGCTATGTACTAACGAAAGAGACTAACACACTACGCTGTCTTTTTGCATAATGCTATCTAGTCTAAATAATTCGACTCCAAACGCAGACACATTTTACACACGGACATTTTATAGATATCTGCGCTTTTTTGAGGGCTGGATAGCGCCTGGCAAAAAATATAACGATATTCACCCGTTGAGTACAATTATTTGGATTAAAGGCTATCCAGCGACAGAGGCTGAAAGCAAGAGGTGACACTACAAAGCACACCACACTAGACGCATCACATTAATTTAATTATTACACGTCCATTCTTCGCATACGTTTAGATTTACGCTTTCAAAAGTAGAATAAGATCCTATGGTATGGGAGAATTATTCCCCTTTAATTCTGTGACACCATTTGCAGCTGTGTATTCTCTACCGGGATTTTGATACCAGAAATACGACCGGGTAAATATAAAAAATTCAACATTTTAGACAATAACTTAGTTATAGGTAAATAGAAAAAACACGAACTTGGGTTACTGTGGTAAATACTATAGTGTAAAGTCAAGGCAAGCACCAAGCTAAAGACGTGCACTTCGGTCACGTGATCTTCACATTCTCTACACCCTTTCAGTCAATGCTACATGTAAACATACACAAAAGTGTCATGCCTTAAGTTGTGCAGGTCCACTTATTAAAGCATCAAATGTTACATAAATTGTATCTATACTATGAAAGTATATATCTAGTTTTATTTGACAAATATGATCACTTTATTACCCTCTACCAAAATTGCTAAAATAAAATTGATCCCTTTACAAATGAGGCGCCAAGCGTTGTGGAGCTCCTTTCATAATCTACATAGAAACTTAAAAAATCTCTGAAAATTTATTTTACTACTCTGATCACCCTTTGACTCGCTACCACAACTGTTAAAATAAATTTGATCCCTTTAAAAATAAAACATTAGGTCCAAAAGTGAGTGGGGCTGTTTACCATTTATATTCTGTTTCGAAACTTTAAAAATATTCTTCTCTGAAACTACTTGTCAGAATCTAATTTTATGTAACAGAAATTATCATCTCCTGGCCCTCTGCCAAAATTGCAAAAATATACATGATTCCTTACACTGCGGCAGCAGTGAGTTGGTGCTGAACGTTTTCCATATATAATCTGTATAAACATTATACATCTTAAAAAAACATTTTTAGAATTTAGTCCGTCCGACGTCCATACTCATTTCCTGTGCAATCTTTCCCACACATGCACCAAAAACTCGGAAGAGTCCGATAATGGGTTACATGTGTCAAAAAGTGGGTCACCAGGTCAAATAAAACTTTTTTCACACTCTGTAGGTCACATTTGACATCATACTTCATGAAAATTGGTCAGAATGTTGGACTCTGTGATTTCTAGCTTTCCACATTTATTACACAATCTTCGTGAACATTAGTCAGATTGTCACGATGATTTCTAGGACAGTTTCGAATCGGGGTCTCCTGCGATGAACACCCATGTCACACGGATAATCGAAGGAAAATCCTGTTCACTCTCTTGAGGCTACATTTAATACCCTATTTCAGAATGATTTCTATGACAAGTTCGAATCCTGATCTTCTTGGGTCAAAAACAAGGTCACAAGATAAAATAAAAAGACATTGTTAACATTCCAGAAGCCACACTTATTACCAAATGATCATGAAAATTGGTCAGAATGGCTTGTTTGTTTCTATGATGTCCGTGTTTGAAACAGGGTTACACTGGGTCAAACGCTATGTCACAAAATCAAATTAAGGGAAAATCTTGTTAACATTTCACTACCAATAATTATGAAAAGTTGTCAAAACGTTTGTCTCTGTATTTGATATCGATGTCATATATAAAAATCGCCAGATGAAATAATAAAATTAAAATATTTCCGCTACATCTGTATAACTCAGTCAGCATGAAAGTTGGTAAGAATGTTTGCCTTGGTCAACGCCAGGTCAGGTTTGTAACTGTGTCATGTGGGGTCAAAAGCAACATTGTTAACACTTTAGAGACCACATGATTTACCCAATCATCATGAAAGTTGATAAGATTGTTTGCCTTGATCAGCTTTAGGCCAAGTTTGAAACTGGGTGCCGTGGGGGTAATAACAAAGTCACCAGATTAAATCATAGAAAAAACTTGTGAACACTCTGTAAGCCACATTTTCTATCTAATCATCATGAATGTTAGAATGGTTGTCTTGATCAACTCTATGCCAGGTTGAAACTGGGTCACATGGGGTATAGAACTAGGTCAGCAAGTAAATTCATAGAAAAAACTGTTTAACACTGAAGAAGCTATATTTTCGAATTTTCTATTTTCGAATGTCGTATTCACCTCTAAGTCGAGTTTGAAACTAGGTCATGTGGGGTCAAAGACTAGGTCACTATGTCAAAGCGTTATTCAGAGCAATAACACTAGGTTGAGCGATATAGGACCATCTTTGCCCGTTTGTATTAGTATTTTTGCTTTTTAGTTAACAGTGATGGCAACAAACAGCAAGAAACAAGATGATCTAGACAAAGATGTGAACAGAGATACTAATTTGCATGCATGCACCTCATGTCAGCTAGATGATGTGCATGTCCAAGCTGCAGGATACTGCTTGATCTGTGTGGAATATCTGTGTCGTCCATGCTACAAAGGTCATCTTATCCCACTTGCAACTAGAAACCACATTTTGCTTCCAATGGCACAGATGCCTGATAAGAAGATTGTAAAAAGAGAAGACAGATGTGAGGTAGTTTGTCCAGAACACAAAGGCATTTTGATAGAATATTACTGCAGCAAATGTGATGTTGTTGGTTGCTGTGAATGTATGAAAGGAGGTCACCATCAGTGTGTTGAAGTGTCGACAGTTCAAGCCCATGTAAAAAGAGAAGAACTTAGGAAGAACAAGATCTATAATGATTCAAGGTATTACTGGAGAGATTCCCCTATAGACAAAGTAGCAAATATAAAGAATAAAGTTGAAAGATACAAGTTTGGTGTAGAAATTAAAGCAAGTGAAGCCAGAAAGCAAGTCAAAGAATTCAGAGAACAAGTTGTTGAAGCTCTTGATATACTAGAGAATGAAATGGACAATAAGATTAATACGGCTAGTAATGAAGACTTAATCATGCTGGACATGTTGCTTAGAAAATGTGACATAGTTAAAGATAAGTTTGAAAAGATAAAAAACAAAGTTGAAATAAGCAAGTCCATTGACGACAAAAGGTGCAATTTATTTGTTAACTCAAAAATTGCTGAATATGAAGTAAGAATGTTTGAGAAAAAGCGAAGTCATTGAAAATTTGCAGGAATATTTAAAGCTAAAAACAATACAGTTTGAACCAAATTTTAAAGACGCTAATGGAGAAAATTTTGTTCTTGGAGATATTGTAGAAGTTCCAAACAAACCAAAAGAAAAGAAGGAATGGAAAGATTTAGGTCGTATAAATGCCAAAACTAATAGGGAAATAGAGAAATCTAAAAAGAAAGTTGTTCTGCCTGTGCCTGTATTGTTCTAAATGATGGAAGACTGATTTAGGTCGTATAAATGCCAAAACTAATGGGGAAATAGAGAAATCTAAAAAGAAAGTTGTTCTGTGTGTGCCTGTATTGTTCTAAATGATGGAAAGCTGATGCTGTGTGACAACAACAACAACTCTGTCCGGTTATGTAACACTGAAAATAAAGAATTTAGTGAGGACGTTTCAGATGTTATCAGTGTTGTTGGAGATGAAGCTAAGCCAGTCAATATTACTGAAATTTCTGATGATTTTGTTGCTGTGACATTGCCTTCGGCGAAGAAGATCCAGTACATTGAATTTGTTGAAGATGACAAAATTGAAAAAGAAGCTAGTGTAGATGTCAGTGGTGAATGCTGTGGAATTGGCTGTTTGGACGAAACTCTTATTGTTTCATACAGAAATCCAGGAAAAGTTGAATTCCTGGATTTTGAAGGGCATGTTTTGAAATCAGTTAGTAATGATAAATACGGGAATTTAAAGTTCTTGAAACCCCTAAGTGTGACATGTGATGACTCTAGAAAATTGATCTATATATCCGATTTTGATGGCAACTTTGTTGTTGCTGTTAATTTAGAGGGGAAAGTAAAGTCTGTTTTCAAACAGTCCGGCATGACCGAGCCGTTAGCAATTACATTAGGCAAAGATGGGTCAGTGTTGGTGGCTGTGAAATGGCCATTCAGTGTTCAAAAAATTTCCCCATACTTTCTTGAGATTGAAGAACTGCAAGTTAAAGGAGATACCTGGGGGATACAGTGTGTGGCTTACTCTAGAGTTCAAGACAGACTGTTTTATGGAAATGGCAGCTGCTATGTTCACATAAGAAAATTAAATTGATAAATCTTGAAGAGTCTCAATTTTAGAGCAAGTTATGTAGCATTATCTATTTTACTCACTGTAACTGCATGCTTACAATAAGAAGACTTCAAAGTTGCTAACTTGCTAAAACATACATATTTGCCATCATAACTTTTCTGTACATCATTATACCTTCATACTGGTAAATTCCGATTTTGAAGCTCATCTTAGCTGAAGGCTCATTCGAATAAAATTTCTTTTGCCTGCATCAACAATTGAACTTTTCTGAAAATGCAAGTTAGACTTGTAAATCTTCACCCTAAGCAACTAAGCGCTAAGCTGTACCCAGTTTACGTCAATCTGCACTATAATGAAATAAGATGCATTAAGTTACCCATACTAATAGAAGGAAAATACGGCCAATGGAGGTGAAAAGTAGGTCACTAGGTCAAGTGAAGAATGTTTAGTGGCATCTCTCCAGAAAGCCCCAAAACAGAACACAGTTGTGATGTAGATACCTCTTATTACGTCTAACAATTTTGTTAAAGCTGGATCAATTAGATAGGAAACTAGGTCAATCCATTCAGAAACTAGAAAACCTAGGTCAGGGAAATATATATGAATTGACAACTGTAAATAAACAAATAGCTTAAAACCAATCTAGATTTAGTTGATGCATACTAGCTTGGTCTCTTGCTTACTTGGTTAAGCCCATTTGAAAATCAGGTCACCTATTCCAATTAAATAAACTTACTCTCGTAATCAAAAGGCAGAAAGAATCGTATGTACATTGATATATACAATATTTTGTTCAGGTTAGATCCGTCGATCTGAAATCAAAGATAAAAATGTTGCTCAGGTTGGTAACTAAGGACCAGCTCATCTTTGCTTGTTATTTCTGTGTAAAGTCTGTAACAATCATTTATTTTTGAACATGTTTATTGATCATGTGGCGCTATATAAGGAATTGCTCAACCTTTTCAAGGAAAAGGTATGTAATTATCGCGTACACATTTTTCAGTCTAATTACACAAACTGACAAAAATATTGCAATATTATGTAAAGTGAAAAAAGTTTTTACAACAATGTTAAAACTAATTTCAGACACCTATGTATTTTATAAATCATGCTTTATTGAACGGGAGAGTTTTCCTATAAAGCACAAAAATAACTTGTAACTATACTGTTTCTTTGTAAGTGTAGTCTGTTTCATTACATGTATGAATTTATGTGCTAAAGCAAGCATTACAAAGACATATGAAGAATGGAATGCATCATTAAAAATCCTATGAAGAATGTGTCTGTTAAAAAGCTCTCTATACCAATGTGTTTGCTTATTATTTTGTTCTTCTTAATTCAATGCTCACAATTGCATAAGTCACCAAAATGAAGTTGATTGATAAACAAGAGGCCAGTAGAGCTAAAAATGAGACCTCAAACTACTACTACATAAATTTTATATACTGTGTAAGTTGGGTGTTCGGGGGGTATTCATATAACCTTTGGTGATATTTCTAGTTTTATTTGACAAACCTGATCACTTTATCATTCTCTACCTAAATAGCTAAAAAAAATTGATCCCTTTACAAATGAGGCGCCAAGCATTGTGGAGCTCCTTTCATTATCTACATAGAAACTTAAAAAATCTCTGAAACTACAGGTCAGAACGTTTGGACATGGTTCGCCTACTATGAAAAATGGCCAAATATTTAAAAAAATAATAAAATTATTATTTAATCATTGTTCGTATATATACATGTAAACCAAGTGTCAAAGCACACACAGATACAATTTTTAGCTTGAATCATTATATATCAAAGACGATGACAGTTGAATTAGACACCCACCGTCGCGGAATTTGTGTGATTTTTTAAGTTTTCGTAACTTTGAATGGAAATTTAAGTATGAGCACAGTCCTCGACAGTCTATATTTTTACACAGAATATTCTTCAGTGTGATTCTGCCATGCCTGAAAAATCTTAAGACTGTCGACAGCTGTGTCGGGGGTGAATTTTTATAAAAAAGAAATGCGAGTCTTGGAGACATAATGCACGGAGAAAAATTTATGTGTACACCGTTTCTATGACAGAGTGTAAACATATGCAGCACAGGTGTAATGTGTATGCACATTTGCCTTCTAACGTGTCCTTTTGATGTTTTGTTGACAAAATGGAGCACTGAACACACTAAGTAAGTATAAAGGTCTTGATAAAGTATCTTTATTTCTTTAAAATATGTTTACTTTGTCGTATAAAGGTAAATCAGTATCCGCCAGGTGACTGTACGTGTCAATGTCAAATAAGTTTAATACTTTGGGGTGGTTTTGGATTATTTTTTATCTGTTCGGCTCAATTGGGAAAGAAATTTACAAGATGAGTTCTTGTTCCTTTGTTTAAGCTTGTGCATTTCTGTTTTGGTCAGTCTGCACATAAAACCCATAATATTTGTGGAAACTTCAAACCGAAAGTAGAAATAGGACAGTAACCTTGTAAATGTTACTGTTCCGAGTTTGTCTGTTTACAAACAAATCATTCTAAGATGCATGCTATCTGATGGTGTTTTCACTCAAGTGCAGTAAGAATTCATGTTATTATTTAAAGAGCTCCCCTGGCCCTAGAACAGAATGTGTTTTAAAAGAAATTTTGTATCAAATTGACTGGGAGTGGGTGCGGAAGGGTGACGTGATCAGAACCACTTTGTACAGTCATGCAGATGGTCAAACTTATTAGCGGCTTTGTTTAATGAATCTGGAAAATAAACAGGCTCAAATACTGGTGCAGGCATGATTTATGCCCTCATATAAGCCCTGATACCTGAATTATTTCCTGACAAAAGTTAAGTTAGGTCAGGAGAGATTTCTTATATATCATATACTTGTATCTGCATGAAGTATGTGTTGGCATTAGAATTTATTTAAAATTTAAGTTTTTGGATATGTGTAGTAACTGTATCCATGACAGCTTGTTTGGACTCCTGTACAAGCAGTATGACCAGTGCATAATATTGTAGAACTCTGGTTGATATGGCAATCAATAGGAAAAACCTTTAAAATCTTAAAAAAAAACAAAAAAACACAAGGCCACATCTCACTGCAAAATTACTTCTGATAACTGGCAGCCATATTTTTTTCTGCAGTTTAAAAAAAAACTGCATTTTACTGGTCACTAACCCTTTAACAGCGATGAAAACTTGCACAGAAGGCAGTTTTTATGAAGTTGCTCTTTTTGTTACCATGGCAACATTATCAGTTCAGACAAAATGTATGTTGTATTTCAGATAAAGTATTTGACTGTTTGGTGAATTTGTATATATCCAGTTTGTAGGGCTTCAATGATTAAGTTTTTACAGGCCCACAATTAGAAAAAAATGAACCATATAAGCATAATATTTTACTCAAAAGTTGTGATAAAAAAGGTATATGGTTTCTATGGGAACAATTTTAACTGTGATGTGTAAACATGTATTCGTACATGACATATTTTTTCAGTTCAAGTAAGGACAACTTTCAAAAGCATTGTACAAAGTACAACCCTGAATTAGATGATAGTATTTGTCTTCAGTTGAATTTATTTGGTTACCATGGAAACAGTTTACAGATTTTTATTGTATATCCAGACAAAAATGGTTAAAAAACTACACAAAGATTGAAACTATTTCATTCTTAAGTGAGTAATAATGTAAAAATTGAACCAAAACACCAATTATTTTGTTACATAAGACATATTAAAGTGTATATGGTAATTGTATTGTTACCATAGCAACGGGCACATTATATGCACATTATTAGATATTATTTTGACTATCATTTAGACCCTATTATTTCTTCAAGAAAGTGATTTAAGATGATCAAAAAACATAAAAATCTAAAAAGGGATTTGTTTCACATTCTTAACTATGTTACCATTGCAACCAATTTTTTTTGTTTAACTTTTTGCATTTTCAAAAAGTAATGTTTCCGATGAACTACAATCAATATATACGTTAAGATGCTTGCACTATATGTATTTTTTTTTTTGCTTTAGTCAAAAAATGTATTTCGTTGCTATGGCAACAGATGACCTTCAAATAAAATGAAATTGTTGTATTTCACATATTGAGTTATCTATCTTTCATTAAAACTTACTTTCACCAGAATTTAGAGTTGGGCCAATTTCACCTATGTCCTTTACTCTGATCACCCTATGACTCGCTACCACAACTGTTAAAATAAATTTGATCCCTTTAAAAATAAAACATTTGGTCCAAAATAGTGGGACTGTTTACCATTTATATTCTGTTTCGAAACTTAAAAAAAAAATCTTCTCTGAAACTACCTATCAGAATTGAATTTTATTTGACAGAAATTATCATCTACTGGCCCTCTACCCAATTTGCTAAAATATACATGATTTCTTACACTGATAAACATTATAGATCTTTAAAAAAAACATTGTTAGAATTTAGTTCGTCCGGCGTCCATACTCATTTTCCTGTGCAATATTTCCCACACGTGCACCAAAAACTCGGAAGAGTCCGATAATGGGTTACATGGGTCAAAAAGTGGGTCACCAGGTCAAATAAAACTTTTTTCACACTCTATAGGTCACATTTGACATGCATACTTCATGAAAATTGGTCAGAATGTTTGACTCTGTGATTTCTAGCTTTCCACATTTATTACACAATCTTCGTGAACATTAGTCAGATTGTCACGATGATTTCTAGGACAGTTTCGAATCGGGGTCTCCTGTGATGAACACCCATGTCACACGGATAATCGAAGAAAATCTTGTTCACGCTCGAGAGGCTACATTCAGTACCCAATCTTCATGAAAATTTGTCAGAATGATTTCTATGAAACTTTCGAATCCTAATCTTCTTGGGTCAAAAACAAGGTTACACGATAAAATCAAAGAAACATTGTTAACATTCCAGAAGCCACACTTATTACCAAATGATCATGAACATTAGTCAGAATGTCTGTTTCTATGATGTTCAGGTCGTGTTTGAAACAGGATTACACTGGGTCAAACGCTAAGTCACAATATCAAATCAAGGGAACATCTTCTCAACACTATACACGCAACATTTGACTATCAGTAATCATGAAAGTTTGCCAAAATGGTTGTCTCTATATATTATCTCTATATCTAAGCCATAAACAAAAGTCACCAGATAAGATAATTAAATTAAAATATTTCCGCTTCAGAGGCCATATCTGTATAGCCCAGTCATCATGAAACTTTGTCAGAATGTTTGCCTTGGTACACGTCAGGTCAGACTTGAAACTATGTCATTAGGGGTCATAAACAACCTTGTTAACACTCTAGAGGTCATAATTTATTTTGTACCCAATCGTCATGAAAGTTAATCAGAATGTTTGCCCTGAACAGCTCTAGACTAAGTTTCAAACTAGGTCAAGTGGGGTAATAACAAAGTCACAAGATCTAATCATAGAAAAAACTTATGAGCACTCTGTAACCCACATGTTCTATCCAATCATAATGCATGTTAGAATTGTCATGATCGATTCTATGCCAGGTTGAAACTAGGTCACATGGGGTATAGAACTAAGACAGCAAGTAAATTCATAGAAAAACTTTTTAACACTGTAGAAGCTATATTTTCTGATTTTCTATTTTCGGATGTCGTTATCACCTCTAGGTCGAGTTTGAAACTGGGGCATGTGGGGTCAAAAACTAGGTCACTATATCAAAGCGTTATTCAGAGCAATAACACTAAGTTGAGCGATATAGGACCATCTTTGCCCGATTGTATTAATATTTTTGCTTTTTAGTTTACAGTGATGGCAACAAACAGCAAGAAACAAGATGATGTAGACAAAGCTGTGAACAGAGATACTAATTTGCATGCATGCACCTCATGCCAGCTTGATGGTGTACATGTCCAAGCTGCAGGATACTGCTTGATCTGTGTGGAATATCTGTGTCTTCCATGCTACAAAGGTCATCTTATCCCACTTGCAACTAGAAAACATATTTTGCTTCCAATGGCACAGATGCCTGATCGGAAGATTGTAAAAAGAGAAGACAGATGTGAGGTAGTTTGCCCAGAACACACAGACAGTTTGATAGAATATTACTGCGGCAAATGTGATGTTGTTGGTTGCTGTGAATGTATGAAAGGAGGTCACCATCAGTGTGTTGGAGTGTCTACAGTTCAAGCCCATGTAAAAAGAGAAGAACTTAGGAAGAACAAGATCTATAATGATTCATGGTATTACTGGAGAGATTCCCCTATAGACAAAGTAGCAAATATAAAGAATAAAGTTGAAAGATACAAGTTTGGTGTAGAAATTAAAGCAAGTGAAGCCAGAAAGCAAGTCAAAGAATTCAGAGAACAAGTTGTTGAAGCTCTTGATATACTAGAGAATGAAATGGACAATAAGATAAATAAGGCTAGTAATGAAGACTTAATCATGCTGGACATGTTGCTTAGAAAATGTGACATAGTTGAAGATAAGTTTGAAAAGATGAAGAACACAGTTGAAATAAGCAAGTCCATTGACAGCAAGAGGTGCAATTTATTTGTTAACTCAAAAATTGCTGAACATGAAGTAAGAATGTTTGAAAAAAGCGAAGTCATTGAAAATTTGCAGGAATATTTAAAGATAAAAACAATACAGTTTGAACCAAATTTTAAAGACGCTAATGGAGAAAATATTGTTCTTGGCGATATTGTAGAAGTTCCAAACAAACCAAAAGAAAAGAAGGAATGGAAAGATTTAGGTCGTGTAAATGCCAAAACTATTGGGGAAATAGAAAAATCAAAAGAAAGAGCATACTTGACCGTCCAAGTTGTTCTGTCGTGTGCCTGTATTGTTCTAAATGATGGAAAGCTGATGCTGTGTGACAACAACAACAACTCTGTTCGGCTATGTAACACTGAAAATGGAAATTTTAGTGAAGACGTTTCAGATGTTATCAGTGTTGTTGGAGTTGAAGCTACGCCAGTCGATATTACTGAAATTTCTGATGATTTTGTTGCTGTGACATTGCCTTCGGCGAAGAAGATCCAGTACATTGAATTTGTTGAAGATGACAAAATTGAAAAAGAAGCTAGTGTAGATGTCAGTGGTGAATGTTGTGGAATTGGCTGTTTGGACGAAACTCTTGTTGTTTCATACAGAAATCCAGGAAAAGTTGAATTCCTGGATTTTGAAGGGCATGTTTTGAAAACTGTTAGTTATGATAAATACGGGAATTTAAAGTTCTTGAAACCCCTAAGTGTGACATGTGATGACTCTAGAAAATTGATCTATATATCCGATTTTGATGGCAACTTTGTTGTTGCTGTTAATTTAGAGGGGAAAGTAAAGTCTGTTTTCAAACAGTCCGGCATGACCGGGCCGTTAGCAATTACATTAGGTAAAGATGGGTCAGTGTTGGTTGCTGTGAATTGGCCATTCAGTGTTCAAAGAATTTCCCCATACTTTCTTGAGATTGAAGAACTGCAAGTTAAAGGAGATACCTGGGGGATACAGTGTGTGGCTTACTCTAGTGTTCAAGACAGACTGTTTTATGGAAATGGCAGCTGCTATGTTAACATAAGAAAATTAAATTGAGAAATCTTGAAGAGTCCCAATTTTAGAGCAAGTTATGTAGAATTGTCTTTTTTACTCACTTACTGTAACATGTGTAACTGGCTAACTGAAGAAGACGAAGAAGGCTTCAAAGTTGCTAACTTGCTAAAAACATACATTTGCCATCATAACTTTTCTGTTCATCATTATACCTACATACTGGCAAATTCAGATTTTGAAGCTCATCTTTTTTTAAGGAATAGGTGTGTAATTATCTCGGACAAATTGCTGTATACCCCTTTTCAGTCTAATTACACGAACTGACAAAAATATTGCAATGATATGTCAAGTGAAAAAAGTTTTTACAACAATGTTAAAACTAATTTCAGATACCTATGTAAATGTATAAATCATGCTTTATTGAAAGGTAGAGTTTTTTCTATAAAGCACAAAAATAACTTTTTACTACTGTTTGTTTGTAAGTGTAGTCTGTTTCATTGTTTATGAATTTATGTGCTAAAGCAAGCATTATAGAGACATATGAAGAATGGAATGCATCATTAAAAATCCTATGAAGAATGTGTCTGTTAAAAAGCTCTCTATACCAATGTGTTTGCTTATTAATTTTTTTCAAGTTTAATATTTGGTTCTTGTTAATTCAATGCTTACAATTGCACGAGTACTTCTGATTTGTACTAATTTATTATTTCGAAACCTGTTCTTCCATCTTGTATTAATGGCTATCTTCACTGAAGCCTGATGGAGTCAGCATCGAAGAGAGAAAGAAAGAGATGCAATGTGGATTATGTCATGCCTAAGGACACTACTTATATACAGCACTAGTGGGATCAAACCCTGGACCCTGCAACCCTTAGGCGAACACATCTAGATGATATTCAAAATCATTGCAAGGCGGCGTATCTCTGCCTAAACTAGGACTATCGGGTTTTTTGTTCTCTTTTTATGCTCCTCAAATTGGAGAGCATATTGTCTTGTCCTTCCCGCCTTTGTTTCCGGACTACCGTACAATGTACTGGCGGGAATTCAACGAAACCTCATCTTAATATTTAGTAACAAGAATAGACGTGTACATTGTCCTATTATTTTTATGGCCTTTGCTTACTGCGCTGTACTTTATAATATATAGAGCACCATTCGTTTCCGGGCAATGTTCACCAATTGTCGGGAATTCAACGAAACTTCATGACAACCTTAAGTACTAATAGGATCCACATGTCAGCACTTTCCCCATGTGGTTATATCTCAAAGAGTTGTGGCCCTTTGGTTTTTGTTGTTTTCTTTTGCTGTAAATAATTAAGACAATTTTGTTGGTAGTAAAAGATTAGAATTTGACAGTATTTCATGGGAGGCCTAACAACTTACAGAAGATGTGCATGTTATCAGCATTTCCCAGCATGGTTGAATAACCTTTATTATTAGCTCACCTGGCACAAAGAGCCAAAGTGAGATATTAGGATCGCTTTCCGTCCGTCGTCCGTCCGTCCACCATTTCCTTCAAACAGCATCTCCTCTGAAACCATTGGGCCAATATTGATGAAACTTTGAAGGGATGTTTCTTGTATGAAGCTCTATCAAAGTTGTTCAAAAAATTCAATTCCATGCAGAACTCTGGTTGTTATGGCAACAAATAGGAAAAACTTTGAAAATCTTAGATATTTGGCACGTAGCATTGTCTAGTAGACCTCTACCAAGATTGTTCAAATTATGACCCGGGTCAAAATTGACGCCGCGCGGGTGGTTTCATGATAATTCAATGAATACAGTACATGTAACTGCAGTTTCTTTCGCTTGCACAACCTAAATTTTGATGACAGAGGACGGACACAGACCCATCACTATAACAATGTCACGTCAAAAACTACGTCACTAGATCAAATTATGAACCAAGAGGACCATCATGGGCATATATGGCTCATCTGAGTACAAGTGCACTTTCCTAATATATTTTCCTAGAGCGTTAAAGCAAGATGCTGCACCCTGCTCTATTTTCCTCTCCCTGTTGCCAATTTTTGTAACCTCCATATAAACAAATTAAAAGATATAGATCATTTAAAATCATCTTTTGATAAGCATATTTTAGCATAATAGAAGAAATTTATTATTATATTATAAAGGTGTTACATTCTGCTGGAAGCAATGTTTCGATTTTACGGCAGTGCACAACTTTTTTAAGTGGGTGGGGTGCATGTTCTATTATTTTACTTTTTTTACATCAAACGTTTTTATCCTAGTTGGGATGCCATAATTTTGTAGTATACTAACACTAGTAGTTCATTTAAAGAAATCAGTGGATTATAATGAAGAAAGGATACTTTTTAACACATTATCTTGCTCGTTGACGAACAAAGACTGTGTGACAAAACCAGTGGACATAAAGGAACTAAAACATCTGTAAAAACATGAGGGATGTCCTGCTGTAAATTTCTGCTTTTTTATTTCTTTTAAATGGTTTGGTAAACAGACATTTTTACGACTAGAGTATGTTGATAAAGGTGTAATCCTTTATTTCTACTGATTCTGTCACACAGTCTTTGTTCGTCAACAAGCAAGAAAATGTTTCAAAATGTATCCGATTTCATAATAATTCACTAATTTATAGTTTTCTTAACATGAAGTATTAGGGTCAGTATAGTACAATATGGCATCCCAACCAAATGGAACACAATTAATATTAAAGGAAAAAATGAAAATTGAAATAACATGCATCCCACCCACTAAAGAAAATAGTGCATTTTCTGATATAATATCCTTGTACAAAAAATGCAAAAATGCCCTGCGCTTTAAACTCCGTGCACCCTGCCATTCCTGACAGTCTAGAATAATCCCTAGCTAAGTCACGGGTTGCTAGGGAATATCACTGGCTTCTAAAAAGTGTCAAGTCACATAAGGTCACAAGCTGCCAGGGGCAATCAGTTGTTGCTAAGGAAATCACAAGTCACTAGTCTAAGCTGCTGGTTGCTAAGGAACTCTGGTTGTTTGTCGAACTCACTGGTTGCTAGGCCAGTGAGTTGTGACCAAGATATTCAATGGTTGTTAAGGAAGACACTTGTTCCTAGAGGAAGTCACTCGTTGCTAAGGAAAAATTTGGTCGTTAAGTAAGTAACTGGCTGCTAGGGAAATAAGAGGTTGTTTACGAAACTGTTGGTCACTAGTCAAAGTTGGTGGTTGCTAAGGGAGTCAATGGTTGCAAAAGAAGGAACTCTGGTTGCTTGGCAGACTCACTGGTTGTTAGGCCAGTGAGTTGTGACCAAGATATTCAATGGTTGTTAAGGAAGACACTTGTTCCTAGAGGAAGTCACTGGTTGCTTAGGAAAAATTTGGTTGTTAAGTAAGTAACTGACTGCTAGAGAAATAAGAGGTTGCTTACGAAACTGTTGGTCACTAGTCAAATTTGGTGGTTGTAAAGGAAGCAAATGGTTGCTAGGAAAGTCAGTGTACTCACTGGAAGCTAGGGTTTGCCTATAACTGTATGTACAGACAAGTGACTCCCAGGGCATGGTCACCTTTGACCCCAGTCAACAAACTTGGTAATATTGTAATTTTTACAAGACATAAATCTCATGACAGCATAAGGACAATTGAAAAACAAAAGACTAGTTCTATTATGAAATTCTATTGGAATCTTTCTCAAACTTTTCAAATTAGCAATTTGGGGAATTAGCTCAAAATAGTAACAAGAGAGCCAAGATGGCCCTATATCGCTCACCTTGGTACAAGTCCACTTGACCGGTGGAAGATCACTAGACAATGTCATATACCAGATACATGTAGGTTTTCCTATATACGTCTTTGTAAAACAAGTGACCCAGGGGCAAGGTCAATTTTGACCCAGGGGCATCATTTTAACAACAGCTTTGAAGAGGCCTGCTAGGCAATGCAACATGCCATTTATCTAAGCTCTAGGCCTTGTGGTTTCAGAGAAGAAGATAGATTTTTAAAGTTTTTCCTGTGTGTTGCCATAGCAACCAGAGTTCTGCATGGAATGGAATTCTTTGAACAATTTTGGTAGAGCTTCATGCAAGGAGCATTCCTGCATAGTTTCATCAACATTGACCTAGTGGATTCAGAGGAGACGTCATTTGAATCAAAATGTTGACGGACAACAGACAATCATCCAGTACAAAAGCTCACCCTTGTGAAGCCAGATGAGCTAACAAGAGCACCGCAAAGCGCAGCAAGATACGCCCGAAGTGTTGTATCAGAGAATGGGAGCAAAATTTAGGCTGTTGAAGCCCAACGGACAGGAACAAGAATAAACAAGAGCTGTCACATGACAGCACGCTCGACTATTCGAAAGCTTGTTGGTGAAATGGGTTTTTTTGTCTAAGAACAGGAGTATTGTGTAATTGTCTATAAGAATTAAGGTCAAAGATATTAAACTTGTTCAAAGACCTTTGTAAATGTACATTGCATTCAAGGCCTTACTCTGGATTCTCAAGCCAACTGGAGGGAGGATGGGGGGGATAATTTCAAAGAAATACATGACCTTGTATATTTGATCATGAATAATTTTGTAACTTTTCAAAATTGATATGTATAGAATTAAAAAAGCATGACCGCTTCATGCTGCATAATTATTCTATGACATTTCAAAAGAAAGCCATTTTGAGTATTTCCATTTTAGTCTGGAAAAACTGTGACAAAATTCTAAGTTAAAAAGGGCATAAATATGTCAAAAATCAAAAACATTGGTGAAGATGCTGACAGTAAATACGTTCGATAGTATTCTATTTTTAACAAAACATTCAAAGTTAAAAAGGGACACAAATCAATCAAAAATCAAAACAGAGTTATGGGGATTGTTTCCTCAGGTGTAGATGTTGATGGTAAACATATATTTTGAGTTTCAAGTCAATACCTTATATAGTATTCAAGATATTTGAATTTACAAAAAAAAAATACCAAAACTTCTAAGTTAAAAAGGGGCATAAACCTGTCAAAAATCAAAACAGAGTTATGGGAATTGTTTCCTCAGGTGTATAATGTTGATGGTAGACACATACTTTGAGTTTCAAGTCAATACCTTATATAGTATTCAAGATATTTGAATTTACAAAAAAAAAATACCAAAACTTCTAAGTTAAAAAGGGGCATAAATCTGTCAAAAATCAGAACAGAGTTATGGAAATTGTTTCCTCAGGTGTAGATGTTGATGGTAGACACATACTTTGAGTTTCAAGTCAATACGTTTGATAGTATTCAAGATATTTGAATTTAAAAAAAAACTTTAACCAAAAATTCTAAGTTAAAAAGGGGCATAAATCTGTCAAAAATCAAAACAGAGTTATGGGGATTGTTTCCTCAGGTGTAGATGTTGATGGTAGACACATACTTTGAGTTTCAAGTCAATACCTTTGATAGTATTCAAGATATTTGAATTTATAAAAAACTTTAACCAAAAATTCTAAGTTAAAAAGGGGCATAAATCTGTCAAAAATCAAAACAGAGTTATGTGGATTGTTTCATCAGGTGAAGATGTTGATGGTAGACACATACTTTGAGTTTCAAGTCAATACCTTTGATAGTATTCAAGATATTTTACTTTATAAAAAACTTTAACCAAAATTTCTAAGTTAAAAAGGGGCATAAATCTGTCAAAAATCAAAACAGAGTTATGGGGATTGTTTCCTCAGGTGAAGATGTTGATGGTAAACATATAGTTTGAGTTTCAAGTCAATACCTTTGATAGTATTCAAGATATTTGACTTTATGAAAAACTTTAACCAACGCAGACGCCGACGCCGACGCCGACGCTGGGGCGAGTGCAATAGTCTCCTTATTCTTCGAATAGTCGAGCTAAAAATTGAAGTTATATAAAAAAATCTAAGTCCCCAACCAGAAAATCCTAACCTGGTACAAAAATGTCAAAAAACACCAAAAAATTGGAGGTACCATTCATGTTGTACCACAGAAAAGTGGTCTCGGTTTTTCCGTACTGCCAATAATAAAAAAGTTACAAAATATGCTATTGATAGTAACATAAAAGGGAAGTAATTCAATAAAAAAATTAAGCAAACAAAATAGAATCTCCCAAATAAAAACAAGAGCACTGTAATCAAGAGCAAATGCAGAGCAATATCCAAACAGTTATATGACGCTTGAACCCTAAGTGTGACCTTGACCTTGAAGTGAGCCATCCGGAACATGGCTTCTGCACATCGTCTCAATGTGGTAAACAATTGTGTCAGGTTTCTTCGAAATCCTTCACGGGGTTCAAGAGTTACAGAGCGGAAGGGAAACAAAATCAACCCTAAGTGTGACCTTGACCTTGAATCCAGCCATCCAGAACATTGCTTCTGCACGTCGTCTCAGTCTGGTTAACATTTGTGCCAGGTTTCTTCGAAATCCTTCAAGGGGTTCAAGAGTTACAGAGCGGAAGGGAAACATATTCATATGACCTTTGACAGCTAAGTATGACCTTGACCTTGAATCCAGCCATCCGGAACATTGCTTCTGCACGTCGTCTCAGTCTGGTTAACATTTGTGTCAGGTTTGAAATCCTTCAAGGGGTTCAAGAGTTACAGAGCGGAAGGGAAATTGCTAACGGACAGACGGACGGACGGACAGACGTCCGGAACATTGCTTCTGCACGTCGTCTCAGTCTGGTTAACATTTGTGTCAGGTTTCTTCGAAAACCTTCAAGGGGTTCAAGAGTTACAGAGCGGAAGGGAAACAAAATCATATGACCTTTGACCGCTAAGTATGACCTTGACCTTGAATCCAGCCATCCGGAATATTGCTTCTGCACGTCGTCTCAGTCTGGTTAACATTTGTGTCAGGTTTCTTTGAAATCCTTCAAGGGGTTCAAGAGTTACAGAGCGGAAGGGAAACAAAATCATATGACCTTTGACCGCTAAGTATGACCTTGACCTTGAATCCAGCCATCCGGAACATTGCTTCTGCACGTCGTCTCAGTCTGGTTAACATTTGTGTCAGGTTTCTTTGAAATTCTTCAAGGGGTTCAAGAGTTACAGAGCGGAAGGGAAACAAAATCATATGACCTTTGACCGCTAAGTATGACCTTGACCTTGAATCCAGCCATCCGGAACATTGCTTCTGCACGTCGTCTCAGTCTGGTTAACATTTGTGTCAGGTTTCTTTGAAATCCTTCAAGGGGTTCAAGAGTTACAGAGCGGAAGGGAAATTGCTAACGGACAGACGGACACCGAGGCGATAACATAATACGTCCCTTCGGGCGTATAAAAATACAAGATGGACAGGATGGCCCTATATCGCTCACTCGAGACCTACTTATGACCATAATTATGTGACTAAACTTCAACCTTATACTACATATCATCAACAAAACATTGTGTTTGAGCTTCACAAAAACCTTCTGATGAATTTACACGATGACCGAGTATAAAATGTGACTTTTAAAGTACCAACAAAGTTTTCCTCAGAATTAACCAGGTGACCTAGTTTTTAAACCAATGTGATCCACACAAACATTCTGACCAATTTTCA
Source organism: Saxidomus purpurata (assembly GCA_022818135.1). Lineage (NCBI taxonomy): Eukaryota > Metazoa > Mollusca > Bivalvia > Venerida > Veneridae > Saxidomus > Saxidomus purpurata. Next base: position 31,724,057 of record JAFMSR010000006.1, on the reverse strand, counting down.
TGATAATTGGATTGTTAATGTCACCTGTATGGCATACATGATTATTTACCTAGATGACCCGTATACAAACTAAACCTAAATTTGATTACGACAATCATTCTGATTCAAGTTTCATGAAGAATCAACGAAAATTGCAACTTCTATTGCATACACAAGCGTGTTCTATGAGTTGACCCCATGACCTAGTTTTGACCCATATTCGAATTTGATCTAGTTTTTTTCCACATTGTCATTCCGACTAAGTTTCATGACGATCCAATGAAAATTGCAACCTATATGGCAAACACACACAGTTTTCTCTGATTTGACTGGGTGACAGTTTTTGACCCCAGATGACCCATATGCGAACTCATATTATCATCAAAATAGTCATTCTGCCCAGGTTTCATGAAGATTCAGGGTTCTCCGCAGGGCCATTAAGCGTCGCGGAACCGCTACGCCTTCATCAAAGAAATCAATAAACCGCTATCTCTTAAATACAGCGCTATGCCCGCTCTGCATTAGTTTCGCTTCTGTGCGTCACTGATTTTTCCAATATACCTCTGTTCCGCCTACCTTGTGTCAATCATTTACATAGTCCCGCATATTGCCGAATTTCACCGGCGCAAACAAAAAATGTCGGCAATTTCGCCGTGTCAATCAAAAATCGATCGTCGTCTGTTGGTTAGAAAACGAAAGAAGGCGGAGCTAATTAAACACTACCTGCCAACGCACACGTGACCGTCTCGGTAGTTATCAAAGGTGTTAATTGGTAACAATCATAAAACTAAATTGTAGACCTCGGCTAGTGTATTAATTACGTTGTTTGTAACACGGATCAAAATTAGCGATGCTTGATTTTTAACACGTCTCTTTGTTATTACAAAATGTCGGGAATAAAAAATTACTCGTCATTCTCGGACATAAATCCTCTCCCAGTACCGAAAATTAATAAATGCAATGAATCAGTCAGCAAATTGTTCTAGGCGTATATTTTTTCATGTTTATGTCTTTGACAAAATTCGGCGCCATCTAATTATTTCAGTATTAATCAATACTACATAAAAATTATGTAAAGACCTTGAACATACATTTGGACATATTTTGATTTAATAAAAACTGTTGAAATCTCGATAATCGAAGAAATATTAGTAAACGAAAATCAATTCACGAACATACCAGGTCGCGAAAATATGTGAATAACGGGGAATGCGAACTATTGATTTTCGGTTTTTAGCGTGTAAAAGCTGAAGAACAGAAACATTAAAAAAATATGATATGCAAGCCTGGAATAGGACCCATGCCTGAACCCTTAAAAGTCTCACCTTGGCTCCTGAAAATTTAATTTTGACCCTTCAAACTATCAAAATGTTAGAAATAAATTTTGTATCAATTAGATCTCATAACTCAAAGTGGCATGTCTCCTCACTCCTCCAAGGTGTTCTGTAGTCTTTGCAGACTATTTGCTCCAACTTTAGAGCCATCTGTGCAAACTTTCAAGGGCTAGTGGAACCCCTGTGATTACGTATGATGATTACTAATGGGATTTTTTTTTATTAAAAGTGAAAATTTTAGTATTTTTTGTTTATATTGTTAAAATAAATTACCCAAAGAAACTTGGTAAAGAAGATTTTAAAATGCAGGAAATGAGGTCTACAAATGCCGATTTAAATAAAAATTTCGCACGGAAGAGGGTACCCCATAAAATGCCCCTCCTCTGTAAATTATTTCTGCGGAGAACCCTGAAGATTCAATAAAAATTGCAGTCTATCGATACAAAAGGTTTTTCTATTAATTGACACTATGACCTAGTTTTTAACCCCAGATGAACCATATTCGAACTTTACTTAAATTTTGTCAAGGCAGTCATTATGACCAAGTTTCATGAGGATCAAATGAAAATGTAACCTCTTTTGCATACACAATGTTTTTCATTGATTTGACAGGGCGACAGTTTTTGATCCCAGATGACCCATAATCGAACTTGACCTAGATTACATCAAGGCAATCATACTGACTTAGTTTCATGAAGATCCAATGAAAAATGCATCTATTATTGCATACACAGTTTTTCTATGATTTGACCTTGTGACCTAGATTTTGACCCCATATTACCTATATTTGAACTCAACCCAGAATTCGTGAAAACAGTCACTATGACCAAGTTTCATTAAGATCCAGCTAAAAATACAGCCTCTATTGCATACGCAATGTGGGCAGACAGACAAAAGACACCAGGTGATCACAATAACTCACCTTGAACACTTTGTGCTCAGGTAAGCTGATAAACCATTGCAAATATTATTCAATTTAAAGAAGTTGAAAAAATATGTACGAATTTCGCTCTGGTTGATAAAAATTTGTTAGAAAATAAAAACACAAAAACTGATATCTATTTTTGCCATTTATTTTCTAGATCGAGTTGTTGATTTTACGTTGTTATCACATTTAATACTTTCTCAGATATATATTTCTTAGCACAATCGATTTTTTACTGAATATTTCAGACAACTTAATTTTTTAAGTTAGCTTGAGACATTTTATGCTTTGCTTTTTTCTAATATACTCAGGTTACTGAAGAAGTGAATAATTTTTTCGTTAAGGAAGCAGGCTTTTTGGCCAGCAAGCTACTCAGGACTGGTGTATTGTTAGATGTCATATTATTACTATATGTAACATTCCACAGTTGTTGAGATCCTTTTGGAGCAATTGGTACAAATGATGCTGCTGGGACATTTGTATCAAGCCTACTGTTTGAATGTTTTAGCACCATAGCTGAAGGCTGGTTCTCAGTTATACGAACCTTTTCTATGCCTGCTTGACCGTTAGACTGGTTATTTTTGGCAGAGTGTTTCTTATTTGTATTTGTGTTTCTGCTTTTTTTAATGTGACTTTTGCTATTTTTATGTGAAGGTGTATGGACACCACCAATGCCTGTGTATTCTACTGTTCTTTTGTTGGATTTTTCAGAGGAATATCCATGCAGTTTTGAATCAATATGGGCCTTATCCCTTTTGAAACTGGAGTTAAATTGTTTAAATGAAACCCCATTGCTTGATTCATTGTGTTGGGCATGACTTAATGCTCCTAACTGCTCAGTCTGCATACTGTCTACATTGTTTTTCACTGGCCTTCCACTGTGCAACTTTTTTAATTCAGTTTCTAGTATCCCAGACTGGTGTAACAGGGCTATTTCAGTACTATTATCAAGATTTTCAGACTGGTTATGATGTGCATTTGACTCCTCAATTGTCCCAGTCTGGTCTGCTTCCACTGCTTGAATAAATTCCACAAGATGATTACTGTCGATTTCATTCAGCTCAAGTCCATCTATTGACTGTATGAAAAATATACCTTTATCTTTGTCATGAAAAATATTAGGTGATGCCAAATTTGAAAGTGTAAGTGCGCTTGTATGACTCGAAGTTTCACTGATCACAGAGTTTCCGCTAGATTTTCTAGATCTATCGCCATGTTCAGAATTTCCACTAAACTGTCTATGTCTGCCCTTGTTAAGTTTTGATGCATGATTTTCTGACAAATGATCGAGACTTACACTAGGGTGGCCATATTCTTGGCGAGATTCACTCCTGACTGTGCTAGAAAACTGTACAACTGACCTTTTAGACAGCTCTGATGAGCCACTAGAGTTCCTCGATTTCTTAGAATTTCCGCTAGAGTTTCTAGATTTCACTGCACTCTTCTGTGGTTTACCAGTATTATAAGATGCCAGGTCCTTCTGGTTCAACAGATGAAGCTGCAGATTTTCTCTTGAAAGGTTTGTAGCATCATTATTTTCAATGACCATGTTTGACATTGCATTGCTCTCATGCATTGTATTACTGTCTTTGTTGTTTCTGGGGAGTTGTAGATTAGCTGTAGCAGTATCCGTGTTACTGGTTACCGGCATCAAGGGCAAAGTTACAACATTTCCATGGGGAAGAACGATCTGCTGGGTAACGTTTGGCTGGTTGTTTTCTGGTGAACATGTCTGAAAGCTGATCTGAATCTGGGATGGTATTTGTACATCACCACCTTCAGTTGGGTGTGTGGCTGGATATAAACTTACTGGTACAATGAACTGTGTTTGATTTACTGATGGAAATACTTGGTCACCTTGATTAGGAACATTACTAAGAAACATTGTGGAATTATTCTCGTTTGTTCCACCACTTGCCACACTATTTTCGTTCATATGATGCCTATTTGACAGCTCTTCACTTGCTGACTGAATGCCTGCTTTGTGAAGAACATCAATTGACTGATTCTTTTTTATTCTATCAGCATCCTTATCTCCTTTATTGATCACCTGTTTACTCTGTAACTGTGACAATACTGCATGATGACTGTCCAAGATTTGTCCAGTTTGTTCACTTCTTGGCAAAGACTGGGCTATAAAGTCATAATTTCTACTTTGTATAGTAACTGCAGGTTCTTTGGCTAGGCCCATATTTGAATTTTTCTCAGTGAGTAATGTATTCGTTTTCATTGGAGTTTCAGGCAATATTTGAAAATAAATGTTCGGGTTTATATTTTCATTCTGGCTATCAGAAGAAGGAACAAGTCTTGCAGAGCTTTCAGCACCTTGATCAACAGTAGTAACTTGTTCTCCATTACTTTGTTCCATCACTGGGGATTGGAAATGAAGAACTGGGACGGCCTGATCGCCCAAAATTTGATAATGTCTTACCGCTGGATTCTGTATCTGATTGGACAGGGAAATGTTAGGACCTAAAGTGGAAAGGTTCGAATCGTTTGATGTTTCAGATGTGACTGGACTGACTACAAAACTTTGGCTTTCAGTTGCATGACCCAAGTTCTGTGAATTTTCAATTTCCAATGGAAAATTATGTGAAGAGCGAGACTGACTAGTATTATGACTCTGCACATCTGTTACTGTTACACTCCTTGGTGTCAGCTCTTGATCTCGTCCATGTTTTAAGACAGGTATAACTGGCAGAACTTGCTGATCCCCGGTAAGTAAATAATTAGACTGGTTCACATGTAGTGGAAAAGGTAAATGAGACTGGTTCCAATGTCTTTCTGTGCTTGCCTGATTGACTCCATACTGTGGGGGAGGCTGTAATACAATCTGTTGTATATAACCTTGATTTGAGTTTTGAACTTGACCTACACTGACCTGAGCTTGACTACCAGTGATAGTTGGATTCAGGTACATTGTAGTTGATAAAGGAAAGTTTTGTAAATGGTTGACTGACACACTGTTAGATCTCAGTAGAGGATTCTTGTTGATTTCATTCTGTTTGTTCTGTAGCTGTGAAGCTTGTGACCCCTGAAGAAGAGAATACCAAGTGTCAATATCTGGCAAAGTACTGTAGCATGAAAGGATGCATTTCATTGAGTAACTGTAAGAACATTGTTCTCCAAAATGGAATTCTCTTGTAGAATAACTTTTTGTTTAAAAGGTATATCACTGAATTATGATCTAAGTATATTTTTGAAATTTATAAAACAACTTGTCTGACTTAAACAAAGTGGAACTAAAACTTGTCATACGAAATGTTACATTATCTCCAATGCACAGTTGTAAATCACCCAGTCTTGGTATTGTTTGTGTTTACTTCACTTTCTAGCAATCACCCTGTCTCAGCCTATATGCTACTTCAAACAGATAGATATGAAAGCAACCAAAGCATAATATAAAAGAAACTCCAGTTGAGTTTGACAAAAACAGGCAACAAGCCATTGAATATTTATGCACTAAGTTAAACATGACTCCTGATTTGCCAAGGGTACTGGTCAGAAAACTGTGAAGCAGTCATCAAAAGTATTAAATATAAACTAGACCTATCACTAAATGTGATTAATACCCCCGAAAGACCCCTTTATCAACTGAAGAGGTTAGCAGTGACAAAATACCATGCAAAAAAACTAAAATAGAGTTATGGTTCTTGGCAATAACTCTGAAATTACACAAAACACAGTTAAGGTTTGTGTACACTGCACTTCCTCTCATTGTGCTTTACCGTTGTATGGAGTTGTATTGAATTCCAACAAATAGTTTTCAAGTTATGCTCTGGACAAGGAAACAAAGGGCAATAACTGTAATTAGCCAAGATGGAGTTATGGTTCTTGTGCACTTCACTTCCTCTCAATGTGCTATACCATTGTATGAAGTTGCAGTGCATTCCAAGCAGTGGTTTTCAAGTTATGCTCTGGAACCAACCGACCAACCAACCACTGGGTGACTCCTATATACCCCCTCAAACTTCGTTTCAGGGGTATAATTACATGATTTATATCTAAAGTGAAAATAAACTGAATAAGTTTAAACTAGAGCTACTTTCAGTCTTCTGAGTTTATGAGTGTATATATAGACTGAAGTACTTACCTGATACTGTTCTGACTGCGCAAGTTTCTGCTTGGCTGACATGAGATCCTGAAGATGTAAGGCAAGTTGTTGTTGTTGTAGTGGATTCTTTGCAAGGTCCTGTATCCAAGCAAGTTTGTGTTGTCGTGTTGCATTTACAGTCTGGTAAAGTAAAACGAATGGATGGAGTATGGCTATATGACGAGATGAACGTTTACGCAGTCTCTTTAAAAATCCGCATTACAGATTTTTAGCCCTTAGTGTGACCTTGAACTTGAAGGTAGCTCCCCGGATGTGGTGCATGACACAATCTTGTGATACGAGCAACCACTTTATGAAGTTATTTCAAAATCAGTCATTGCATGTAAAACTTACAGCCTGGACAAGAAGTAATGGTATATAACCTATGATCTACTTACCCCAAAATAAATAGGGGTCATCAAACGATCAATTCAGCAATATTACTAGCAAGTTTGAAAATCCTATGCCACAGTGTTCTTGAGTTACTAATTTAGTTGGAGAAATGCGTCATTTTCTACTGCAATCTACATTACAGAAACAATTACCTTTCAGCATTTTCCCATGTCTTCTTCATAAGTGCAATTTATTAGAAAATTACATACCTCAAAATCAATAACTGAATTTTGATTGGGCAATCGGTGTGATGATGTCATATCCTGTGACAAATTATCTGCTGATGAATCACTGCCACTTGTATCCTTTGATCCTGGAAAAGAATAAATAAAAAAGATCTGTTTTTATTCATAGATCTACATATATGTGAGGGTGGTGCAGGTGGGGCACTATAGAATAGAGGTAAGGTATCAAGAGTGTAATCCTGAAGCTAGAATGGTGTCATCAGAATTTGACCTTGACTTCCATAATTCTTTCGTCTGGCAGGAAAGCTGGTTTGAACACAAGGATGTAGTCATTAATTGTTGTTTCTATGAGTTTCAAGAACTAAGGTTTACAATTAAGGTAGAATAAAATGGGATTTAATTAAACAATCACCTTTAATTCACTCAAATAACAAGAGATATGTCTGGGAAGCTGGGACTAGGTCTTTATACTAAACAGATGGGTCTCATAAATGAGAAACAACTAAGAAGTTGAGGTTTTGGCATGTTCACCAGGGGAGAGAAATCCCACGGTTTGCCAGAACTATAAACAATCTAAACAACAACTAAGAAGCACATACCTTCAGACGTTCTAGTGTGTTTATAATGATCTTGCCAGACTCTCTTCATACCATGTTCTGGTGGATCTCTCACCCCTCCAGTGTCTAACATCTGATTATAAACACTTGCAATGGTTGACTGTGAGCATCCCGTTATCATGGAGATAAAACTGTAGCAGTTATGATGAGTAGCACCTGTAAATACAAACAGTAGCTTCAACTTCACGTACATGAGAGAGTGTGAGCATACCGTATGAGTACACAGGACCCAAATAGTGTGACTGCAGTGGTAAAAATACCCAGATGGTTATTATCAACTGTAAACAAGTTGCATATAGCTTTTAGTTTATACTAATTTATTTTAGCTCAACTGTGAAGAAAGCTTTGAGCTTCTCAAGTCACTCTCGAGTCCGCTTCCTGGAAAAACCAGTACTGCTGTCATATGAGGAGGTACAGTCGTGACCTTGGTGGGGCTCGAACCCGCAACCTCCGGGATGAGCCGCAGACACCTAAACCTCTACACCACCGCTCCCATACAGCTTTTATCCTTGAAGAAGGCAACTGGGTTTTTCAATTAACAAATATCTTAAAATCAAATCTATAAAACAAACACATTTCAAAGACACTGGGGATAAAAATAAAAATAAAAGTTATACATACAAGTATATTTTCAACAGAACTACAAATATTTACACCTCTTAAACTACTGTCTGTACAGTAATATGACTCGTACCTGCTGGGGTTAACATCTCTGCCATAACCCGCCTTGCTTCCTGCTGACCTTGTTGTGCCCTATCCCTCCAGCTTTGTAACAGTCTCTTATGTGTCAGAGCCATCTGAAAACAAAGTTATGGGTCATACAGATTATACACCTTGAACGAGGATGGTGGACTCAAAAATCAAAAATACAAACAAAAGAAAACAAAGTTCTCAAACTTCACTATGATAGGGCAAGGTCTTTCAAATAGTATGGTTCGGAAACGCCCTCTATAAATGTCTTATCGTACTGATAATCTTGTCTCGGTTATCGATTGTTTACCTGGAAGCGTTTATCACGCCGTGCACTTATCATGCCGAGCGAGTAAACTGGTATTTGTCCGATAGTTGTATGCAAAACTGCCCGTCATTGTGTCATTTAAATACCACATTTAATAAAAAAAATGGTATAATTGGAAAGCTGATGAAATTTTCTGTAAAACTGTGAAATTAAAACCTCTATATATAATTAACTATTATCTTTAACGCGAGTTAAACACGGTCCATGCTATTCCGTCTTGCGCGTTTTAGCGATGGATGGTAATTTGACTCGCGATACTGGTCTTACAAAACTGTACGTTATTATGTTATAAAATAAAAAAACGAAAATCTAATTCATATCCGTTCGAAAATAACTCTTAATTTACATTTTAATTAGCAATTTTCCATCATTTGACCTTAAATATATAGTGAAGACCTGTGCACAAAATATCACCGTATCGCGAAAAAAAATCACCATTGACGCCATTTTTAGATTTTGAACGGATCTAACCGTCACAGAAAATTAAAATACGGGTGAAATACGAAAATCTAAGACATAACAGACGTACATTAGACTTAAATCTATAAGAAAAGGATGTTACAACAATCCCATGAACACCATGCAAGTAGGAAAGAAGCGCTAAAATTAGGTCGGTTTTCGGCTTTTGGTCATTTGTGAAAAAACCCGTTCGTATGAGGTCAACTTTCCAATGCGTAAATCCACCTAAAACGAAACATCGGTAAAATATAATATTATGTAATGATAAGGGAATGCATATATTGTATTAAGGATCACTTTGTTGGTCAAATTGATTGGTAAAATATCGAGATATACGTAGATATAAAGTATCAATAATTTCTTTCTTTTTCCAAAATTGCAGGTACCCCGGATGTTTGTCACGTGATCCGAGGCAGGTTATTTATCGTATTACGCTCGTTTCCGGACCATACTATTTGAAAGACCTTGGATAGGGTGTGTAATCTTCTCATAACAAATCTAACATTAAACATTTTACTAAGTATCTTGAGTTAAATGAAAAGTTAGGTTCATCTGGTGTAAACTGTAAATATTCAAGGGAAATAATTTGTCTGATTTTACAAAGATTGGATTTAATATAATTGTGAATGTGATTACATAAACACTTCTTCACTAAAGTACTGAAAACATGGCACCCAGTGACACAAGTGTAACACAGCTTCACTTCAAACCTACCATGACACAGTTGTCATGACAACAATGAAGGTCCAGCATGCTTTGAAACTCTGGCAGCTGTCCCAGAGCAGCCTTTCCTCTTGTCCTCTCCACTCGACATGGTCTCTGAAATTGGAAATGTAACCGAATACTACAAATGTAACTGAATGCACAGTTCTTTGACTCTGGCATTGTAACAACTTGTCATTGATATTCCTATAGTACAATGTATCAGAATACTGTAAAAGTTACAGTTTCCAAAAGGGATGTTTTCAAAATTAATGTTTTACATTTTTCTTAAATTTTAAATGTTTTTTTTTTACTGTACTATGTCCAAAAATATAAGAAAACTGGTAAGACATATCTGAACATGTATTAAGGATTAAATTGTCACAATTTTGTTTGGTAGGGACATCAGTGTAGCCACCATGGCCCAGTGGTAGCACATTCACCTCGAGATCAATGGGTCACGTGATCCATCCCCACCAGTGACATGGTGGCAGTGTCCCATAAATTAGCATAAATAGAATAAAAAATGTCTCCTTTCTTTCAAAATTTGCCAAAAGTTAAATCACAACATAAATTTATAACTTTGCACAACAACAAACAAAACAAGTTAAGACAAAGTATGTGCTCAGGTGAGCAAAAAGTTCAAAAGTTACAAGATACTCACATTTTCTGTTTTCAGCCGTTTATGCAGGAAGTTGTTAGAATACATCAGTATTTTCTGAGTCGCCCTCTCACACAACCTCATGTCTTCTTTCAATATCCGCCTCTTTGTGAGCACAAAGTCTTCATAACGTTTTGATTTCTTGTGGCCATTTCCTAAGCCAACAAGCCTTAACAAAACAAACAAATAGATTTCCTTATTTTGTAGCAGAAAAACAGCCAATTAGTCATTCCAAAGTTAGTAATTATATCTGTAAATAAGGGTGGTTTTCTTACACAAAATTTAAAATAAGTTGACATTGTTATTACTGTAATTTGAATGACCCTGTGTTTTACTCAATCCTAAACAATATTCAGCCATCACAGAAAAGTTGTGTCTGGCCTGTATGAAGAGTACCGGGTAATCAGTGTTTGGGTAAATCTGTTGTTTTTCACATCATGTACAAGAAATTTTAGCCAATGTAGGGAGACAGTACCCGGTACTCACAGTATAAATTAGGCTTGTACATGAATTTGCTTAAAAATGAAATAACATGACAAGAATATGATTAGAAACAATGGACGCTCCTCCCCAAGATGGAACAGAAAAACAAATATCATACTTGACTCTCTTATTATCTTCTGTGATAGGGTATGACTTTTCCTTTCTTAGTTCTATCGCTTCCTTCATCAGGGATATAAACACAGGCACCTGAGAGATCCCTAGATGTAATAAGACAGTTGTCATTTTTTTTTATTTCATTGTTCATAATGAGATATATCCACCAGATTGTCAAATTTTTTAACAACAGAGCTAGCCGTTGGTCTGACTGTATGGTTTTAGCTTCGCTGATAATTTAAATTTCTGCGATAATACTAGATGGGTGTTCAGTGGAACACTTGAGTTGCCCTCTTACACTTTGTCAGAATAACCAATAATTTCTTGACAAAATTTAAGTACAAACTGGGGCATAACTCTATCAAATATGACCTTGACCTACAAAATTTAGCGGCATCATGACCCTTTTGTCATAAGCCATACAATCTGAAAGTTTGATGAAGAAATCTTGAGAAATAGCAAAGTTATAGCCAAAATCTAAGTACAAAAAGGGGCGTAACTCTGTCAAATATGACCTTGACCTACAAAATTTGGCGGCATCACTGCCCTTTTGTCAGAAGCAATACAATTTTGTATTATGTAAGTATTATGTAAGTTTGATGAAGAAATCTTAAGAAATGGCAAAGACATAGCCAACGTAAAGTTTATGTGACGGACGGATGGACGGACGGACAAAGCAATCCCTATGTATCACCTTTTCTCCAAAAGGGCGACACAAAAAGGAAGGCTTGTCTCACATGAACAACTTTTTATTTCATTTACAAAAACACTAACATTATATTTTACCAAAAAGCAGCCGAAGGGTAACAATCATTCAAAGGTTTTAAACAATTACATGTAAGTCTAGAAGTCTTTGGACTTACACAATCTACATGTGAACTGGTAAACATGAGAAAATCTGAAGGCCAAAAAAAAAAACAGTTCCGTTTTTGTCTCCTGCCCCCCAAAAAGAGGGTAGGTAGGTAGGAAAATCTTTTTTTTTTTGGTTAGCGAAGGCTGTCACTATCTTTATAAGCCCCTATTTTTTACAGGAGGGATAAGCAACTAACATTTTACTTACTTTTATATTAGAATGTATCATCATATGAAAAAAAACGTAAAGTTGGAAATTTACCCCCAGTAAAAAGTTTAGGGTCAGAGGGTAAACAAGAGGGTAGGTAGGGAGACCGGAATCGGAACTATTTTTTTTTTGCCTAAATAAAACCACATACCTGTAGACTCTATGTACCTAAGCAAACACCCACACAGTTTCCTCTGACTTAGTGGACAAAACAGTCTTTCAACTAGAAAAACACACAAAGTACATTTTTATCAATCAATGCACAGCTGATCAGGGTAACATATATTACTACTGCCTTTCAGCTAGCCCTACCTTCTCCTTTTTGCTTCTATCATATTTTTATATTTTTAATAATCACAAACTGTACCGGCAATTTTTACAGTACTTAGAAAAAAAGTGTTCAACTTACGGTAGCTTTGAAAAGAAAATGGTTTTTCCTTGCACTTTGCTGATATGCTAGTACATGTACATTTACATGTATATAGGACAAAAGAATCAGTTCTGATCAAACTTATTCGTAAGTGCACTTGTTTGTCTTAAGTGAAGTCCAATTGTTCTGCTATTTAATTCAAAATGTTAATTATAACCTTGTTTGCTTTTAGCAATCAGTGCATCAATTACAACATTGTTGGGGCTTATAAAAACCAATCAAATACATGTACATGTACTTCAAAGAAATAAAAAGAAACAATCCCACTATCTCTGACTGACCTAATGGTTCCTCAAACTGTGTTTTGAGTGTCTTGATAAAGTTATCCACTTCCTGCTGGTACTTTTTCTTCTCTTCTTCTGTTGGAATAGTTGCAGCCTTGATAGCTCTCCGTTGAGGACGGTCATATATCTGAACTGTAACATATAAACCATAGATATTCAACATATTAAAGTCTTTCACATACCAGGGATCTTATCTAATAAATCCTGAATATACTAAAATTTGGCAAAATTAGTGTTAACATGTTTAGATATAATAGTTCTGTTAAATCAGGAGAATTAACTCTAGAACTGAGCATGATGAATGTCCAGTCTATTCTTTTACCAAACTTGACCAAGATCTTGTGACTAAATGCATTCTGTCCTTGTAAGGTCTCTGCCCTTCGGAGGCATCAAAACATGAGACAATATTGCACAGTGCACTTTCAAATATATTTCTTTACTACAAGGTAGCATAATATAGCCTCAAAAAAAGTTTGATATATAAGCAGTTTACTTAAACAGGCCCTTAACTGTCCTTCGTGAATAAACTTCCACCATTTCTGTAAGTCTTGATCTCACAGTCTATCCTACAGTACACAATACAAATGTGTAGAAAGGAGGAAATTAGTAACATATTTATTTCAGAAATCAAGCAATACAAAATATATTTAACATACCACAAGCATTGCATAACATCATTTCTCTTCCTGTGTTTTTGTCTATGCGTACTTTTGGAAGAGGCGTATGTCTTGACCGACCTGTCTTCTTCACACCCTTTGATATGGGATTTACAACATATGGAGACTTGCATAGGTGACAGGAAAATGGTTCTCCTGAATCAGAAAATAAATACATTTTTGTATGTGTAGTGTTGAATGAAAATCAATTTTTTTTGGAATATCTGACATGTATTCATCATGCACAAAATTGCTCAAACATGTATTGCAACTGTGTGGTTGTAAATCAAAAACACTATTTAAGAATGTCAAGGTCATTGTGACCTTAAAAGTTGGGTCATGTGTAACAATTAAAATCTTATAAGCCCTAAATTTGTTAATGATCAAATAAGTCGGAGAGTTCATACATTCTTTTTGCAGTGTTCAAGTCTATATCCATTTTTGTTCTATAGTGATATCTGATGAAGACAGTATTTGTGACTAACATGTAAAATCACTGTGCAAGAAGCTAAACAACAGTTTGACTGCTAAGAACCTAGTCTTCTTCTTCTCTGTTGATGGCTAACAGTCAATAATAAACTTCATTATGGCCACGCGTGAGGAGTTTTAAAAAAGTGAGCTACCAGGCCTTTCCAGCTACTCAGTCCACCAAGAACGACACTGATAGTGCACGTTCTCATGCAGTCTGCTAACTTTGACATAATTATGCTTCCATGTCAGTGATAGTTTTAAATATGTGCCCTTTATTTTTCAATAAAGCATTAAACAGAAATATGGTTGTCAGAACAGAATCAGCAAGTCACCACTGTTCTACTATCTGACCTTGTAAATCCTGTTGTAATATTTAAGGCATATAGATACCAATAATTTACATGACATACACTGCAAGACAGCGGCAAAGTCACATATACATGTACAATGTATGTACAGCATAATACTATTCAGTTACACAGTATAGTAGTAAATTAATAAAAATGAAAAAAGTACCATTTGGCAGGACATCATACAGTCTGTTGGAGGACAACTTTCTGCTTTGAGACTTCTGCCCTTCTGTCTTGTTCTTTTTACAACCTTCTTTCTTTCCTTCAGGGGAGTAGGATTCTTTCCTTTTCCTCTTTCTTTCACTTCTCCTGTTGGTATTTTCAGATGATTCCATTGCTCTGTAGAATAAAACTGACATTAATTTAAGATTTTCTACACATTGATTTTCGAGGGTCTACCACAAAACTGTCATAAGTCTTTGTTTATTCCATATAAGTTACGACAGTTTTACGGTCAACCCTTCTTTTGTAGCTTTAAAAACAGTTCATCTTGCATTCAAAACAGACAAACTTCTTTTTCACTAGGTAACCAGCAATCAAATACAACCAGCCCTCTTGAGGTAAAATTACATTAGGAACGGACAAATGAATCTCACAACAAAACTTCAACTGGGGCATTTCACCTGTCTACATTAGCCAGTACATTTCAAAATGCATAAAATTAGCTTGGCTTTCTAAAAGTGAAGCAAAAAAAACAATTATTTTATCCAGACTGGGTGAAAAGAGAGAAATATCTACCATCTTATCAGTTTTCCACATGCCATTATAGTGTTATAATTGAAATGTAAAGTTTTTACTCCGAACATTCTAAATGTAAGAATTTCAGAATTCAAAAATCTACTGTCAGAGTAATAGAATACACAGAAAACAGATTATATATTTTGTTCGTCTGTATATAATTTGACTTAGACCTCCAGAATCCCTTCTCTGAGTACAATAAGCGGTCAGAGCTCCAGATAATGTCATTTACAATGCCTTATTAGGCTTATTAGTTTTTCCTTCCATTTTATGTATAAGTGTCATTTTATAGATTCAGAGTAAAAATGTAGGAAATTGGCCATGTTGACTGTTTTTTCAGCTACCTTAGATATGTCTCTGATATTATATAACAAATACTTACAAACAGTAATGCACAAGCATGGAAACAGAAGGTAAGAGACACAAATTTAATATGCTTAGTATGCTGGTTGGCCCAGTTTTCGTGGTAACAAGAACCCTTTATAACACTACGGAGTACGAAAAAATAAACAAAGAAACAACCAAGGTAAAAATAGAAGCAAGAACATCTAACATTTAAAATATGACTTATTTTGTTTATGCTGATTGTCGCATTGTTAACGCAGCTTCCAAAATATAAAGTGTGTTGACCTTTGACGTCACAGGAATATGTGCACCAGAATTTGTGGGTCGACCAAAAAGTTACATTGCAACAGAAGTGTCCCAAATATGATATTTCAGAATCTCGTTTAAAATTATATTTTTATGTCTTGTGAATCAATATCAGTTGATTATATATAAACAAACAGTCAACTATTCCTTTAGTATAACTGTTTTAAAAAAACAATCATTTCAATAATAAAAAAATGTTCAGACTCGCTTTGGGAGTACCTGAAGCAACACTTTAGGTATACAAACACCAAATTTTCGTAACGGATATCAACGGAAAACATCAACTGGAACATATTTACAGTTTGGTTTACTTAAGTTGTTTTATTTAATGAGAGCAATGGGGACAGGAAAAATGTCTAAATACCACGAATTCTGGACCTACCACGAATACTGGGCCCAACACCATACTATTATAATTTAGCATGTTTAGTGAAATTTACTGACAATTTAAGCTTGTCCTTCAACTTATCCAGATCGGTTATAATACTATCTGCCTTTTTCTAGTAACAACTAACATAAATCAATTATTAAAGAAAGTAACTATTACTAAATTCAGTTATGAGGAAGGCAGTGGCTAGAGTTACGGTACTGTAACACTAGCCAAGTGCTGCCTCAGTGCCTGTGAAAATATGCATGAACAGGTTCTTTGTGATTTCATACTATTTATTTATGGTTGTTGCATATTATTCAGTGTATAAACAATGCTGGTTGATGAAAAGAGTAAATCTACTGTCGCTTTTATTGCAAATAAAGTGTAAAAAAGGAACCAAAATATTTTCACCTATTTGCAAAAAGTGCAACAGCGAAGTTTTTAGGACCTAGTTTTCAACATTCAATGTGTAATGTATTCATTATAAATCAAAACTGTCAATGTATTTTATTGCAATGATGTCTGCAATATATTTAACAATGTGAAATCAGGCAATTCTTCACAACAATGATATACCGTTTATTATAATCTGATATTACTAAATGACCAATTTGTTATCCGAAATATGATTTGTCCGAACTGCAGAAATTACCCAAGTCTAAAAACTGCATCTAAGCATTCTAGTGTAGGACATTTATTTCTCTCTTTCATGTATTAAATATTGTCAGCAATGTTAAATATCAAAATTTAAACATAACACGAACTATTACTGCTGCATTTTCTTTGTTTATATTTTTTTCTTCTTTTGTTGTTGTTGTATTTTCTCCTCTCACAGAAGTTACCTCCCGTTAAAGTAGGGCATATTAATGTAGTCAGACTAAGGATTTATTGTAATGTTTAAATGAGGAGTATTTTCATACATAGGATACAGAGTGCATCATGAGAATAGCGTTTTTGATATTGCAGCTTACAGTCCGAGTTACATAAATACTGTGAAACATATATAGTCATATGTATCAGAACTTTGTGTCGGTTTATTCTGTTCCATTTTTTAAAAACAATTAATTTGACACATAAATAAAAGAAGATAAAATGACAATCTATATCTTGATTTAAGAAATAGTATTAGTTATCAAAATACTTGGTCTATAAATTGCAAATTCAAATTACAAGTGAATATAAAAATGCCCAAGATTAGTCGAAGTCAGTAGTTACAATAATAGTTATCTTTTTTATGTAGAAATGAGAATGTACCTATTATTATTTAACAGACTTTCACTGTTTTAACTCTGTTCATATTTTGCTTTCAAAGAATATACCAACGGTAAAATTATCTGTCTTAAAATTGTGACAGTCTTTTTGAACGGGAATATCAATTGAAGATGTATCTGTAGGATGATAACGATGATGATAATGATGATGATGATGATGATGATGATGATGATGATGGTGATGATGATGACTATTATAATCATTATTATTTTATTATTATTATTTATTATTATTATTATTATTACTATTCATTATGATGATTATTATGATTATTATGATTATGCATGATTATCAGAAAATAAGAAGTGCTTTTATATATAGTCTGAGTGCATTATAACCAAGAATATGGTTTTCAGATAAAATAGTAAATTACGTGATTAAGAGAAAATATAAAAATATTTATGCAGTGCTTGTGTGTGTTTGTGTGTGTTGGTGGTGTGCACTTCTGGGTGCCGTGGGGCTCGTTTTGGGGAGGCTGCGTTTTTGGTACGTGGCATTCCCTGTTTGATATTATTTTTGTTTTTTTGGTACATAAGTTTCACTATTATATTACAATAATTAATAATCTGTAGTTAGTCACCGGCTTATGAAGTGTGACAACCGCAAAGTCCACATCCCAAGAGCCGATGGTTTCCATGGTGCAGTAAGTGCCAAGCCTTTGCACGACGCGATATCGACAGAGTATGATGAACCTTCAGAGCCTGAAGTGTCTATGGGACATAGTGTTGATACGTGGAAAGTCGTGCATCACTCGAGTAAAGTTACTTTGGGTCGAGATATGTCAAATTTTGCTACGTAGAAGAGACAAGAGTCGCAACACCGTAATGTTCCATCAGCACCTTTTTATGGAACTGGTGTTCTGTCTCGTAAACGTGTAGTGTGTTTGTTGTAAAAAGTAGGAGCAAAAAGTACTTATAAAAGTAGTGATGAAATGCCTTTAGTAGGCGATGGTGATAGTGATAAAGTGCCAATATGGTCAGAAACAGACAGGCTGTTGACACTCCAGGAAGCGACCGATACTCTTATACAAAATATATGAGAAAGGACCACAAACGAGCAACCATACAGACCGTAGGCCGGAGAACGTACTTATTCGATGATAGTTAAGATCTAAATAATAATGATTGACACACTTAGCGAAACTATGGGACAAATAAGTATAAAGTAAACGGACAGGAAATAGAACGACATGTTTTAAAGATAGTAATAAGGGTGTTGTCAGTGAAAAATTCCAAAAGCACACATTTCGTTTGACAGGATCGGATAACAATGGACGTACGTTGCTATTTACCTTCGCGAAAGTGCAACTATCTGTTTTACTACATAAAACCCGCAAACGAAATAGCAGATCGTACAAAAAACAGAATTGTCACTAATAAAAGAAATCAAATCAAGGTGCCTTGGCAAAAAAACGATAAACTTACACGATAAAATGATCAACGAAAAGCCACAAATCGAAAAAGTGGCAGTTAATAAGTGTTGCGCGTAATGAGCAACTAATTAAACAATCCCAAAGCGAAAGTGCGAGGAGATGTGAAAGTGACTCATGTCTTTCTCTTTCTCTCTAGTCTACACTTGCTAGTTGATCAGCTAGATCAATACATTATTTACAAGAAAACAAGTAATTGTTGGTAATAAAGAAATTTTGAAGAAGTTGATAAAGTTATTACAGATAAAAAGTAAAAACATAGATTTAGAAATATTTTATGGCACAACATTTGATTTTGGTGATTTCTATTGATGAAATTGAAATGAAAATGAAATTTCTATTGGACAAAAACATAACAATTATTTCAGACAGAGAAAAAGGAATAATAAATGTGTCTATGGAACAATTTACTGACGAACTCAACGATTCTGATATTTTGGAAGCACATATTAAATGATGTAACAGTCTGGGTTTCAAATCGTGGAGGAATTTTAGCTGACAAAAGAATGTATGAGAATCATGTTAAAGAATTATTGCAGAGCGAAAACCTATCTATGGGATTTTCGCAATTGCATATGCAACTTCTCATTGTCTGAACAAAAAACATTCACTTGATATAATTTTTGATTTCTACACAACTAAAGCAACATTTATTTCAATGTTTCAACAATGGCATCATGAAAGAATTTCCGGAGACCGGCAAGTCAGTAGGCTCCAGGAGAAATTAAAATTTATTTTAGTTCCATTGTGAAGAGAGCTTGAAGTTATTAAACAGCAAATTTCACATACCTTTCGATCACAATTATGCAAAATACCCCTAACTTAACAAATTGGAAGTCAGAAGAGCCCATTTAAAAAATCTTTTGGCATTTGCGTTACTTTGGAAACTTTGTTAAACTCGTGCTTCATATAGTTTGATCTACTTACTTATAGTTTGTGTGAGATTTGGATTAAAGAAGTTTGAAGTATCACATGATTCAAAGATTAATTTGATATCATAACTCTACGTGTATCGGACACGCTGTGAGAGTTCACGGTCCCATTTGAAAACTGTACACCATTCTTGAATGTTCCGTGATAACAAGTTTATGTCAGAGACATATTACCTTATTTATTTCTTAATGGCTATGTAAGCATGGTGGTAACCAGCTTATTTTACCTTCCAATGCTATTACGGAGATATTCCTACTGACAACCAGATAAGTGTTGAAGTCGGCGAAAATCATCATAATGCTGTTTTATAGCCCCAAACTTCAGCAGCATAATCACTGTCACGTATGACAGTAGAATGGCACAATTTTTAAAATAACTTTTACAATCTTATCTTTATATGTTAATGGTAATAATAATAATAATAATAATAATAATAATAATAATAATAAAAACAATTTATCAGTTACTAGTACATGCAACATACTACATTACAAAGCAACTCTCAATAAGTTTGTTGTTTAAAATTGCTCTCTTTTAAATGTCTTTGGTGTTTTGATATTGTTAGATTAGCCTTCTTTTCATGCTTCCATGGATACAACTTTTGTGAACACACTTATTTCAAGAGTTGAATTTCAAGATAATGTCATAGCTTTACACTCTTATTTCATGTAAAGTCTATGACACTAACTGTTTAACAGTGTGTCTATGTCTATAAAATAAGATCTATAAGAGCCAGACCCATTGTAAAAGTTAATGTCTAGTCTATGAATAGTCTTTCAAATTTATTGATCCCACAGAATAAGCTGTCTATCAGGGATAATTTGGACTTTTTCTCTTTTCATCATTTCCGTTATTGAGAGCTAAAATTAGTTCAAGTCCTTGTAGCAACTACATTACTTCTCCACAATACAAACCGGTATTTCCCCATCAGTACCATAAGTGCTTTGATTTATGTGTCTATATACACTGTAAGGGGAAGTAACCGTGGTATAAAAACTCCTCATACTGTAAGGGGAAGTAACCGCTTCGGGAAGTTTGGGAATAGAGGTATCGGAGAGTGTCGTCCCTTCCCAAACAAGGAAGTGAAACTAACTTGTCATGAATTGAGTCTGATTACGTCTTGTTTTTATACTGAGAATCAGAATGTCATGTTCTGAGGAGGAGATGCTTGCTTGTTTAAAGGCTAGTGTAAGTTATACAGCGTACCAGATACTTCTAACTATCTTACTGTTCACACAGGACAGTTTGGTGTAGGTCAATGCTTGTAAATATGATTATGTACAGCATTTCTGAAACCATGGATTCATGGTATTTGGTAAAACAGAAAAACGTGTCTACAATAATACAATTCTTCTTTTTTTGCCTATGAAATTGACAAGCCTATGTCAATACTTATGAATATTGTTTCATCAATACTGAGTTTCCTTTGACAAGGGTCTGCAACAGAGAAACTGATTTAGTACATGTATATTGACAGTCATTGACTACACCAAGTTTCAGCATGAATCTGAAGAAAACTCTAGTTTTTACATCTATAAGGCCTTCGTCCTCACCATGGCCACTTTTTTAGTCAAGCTTTTACCACTGGCATTCGACAAGTGACCAAAAAAATTAGCATATTTATAATAATAAATGTACATTTTTGGTCAGTGACTTAGACGTGAATGCCTGTGGCTTTAACAATTAAACCATGTTTTCTTTAATAAGTTGATCAAAAGTGAATTAATGCAGTAAATACATATATAATGTGTGCTTGTTTTAGTTGCTACTGTCATTTATCAAGGGTAAGAAAAATGACAACTGCATGCATGTTATCAAAAGATTATCTCAAACGAGGTATCATTAGGATCCAGTTTGTGTTGAAGAACGTAACGTTGTTTTTTGGAGGCAGTCATTTAATAGTATGAAGCAGTAATGTTTTTCTCAAAGTAAATCAAAATAACATACTGAAAAAGTAATTTCTTTAAATTCAGAGACTAATCTCATTTAATTGTTTTAAATCAAATAACGTGTCACGCATATCAACCAAAAAATTGTAAATGTATAAAAATGGGATCTTTTTACTGTCTGATGCTAAATACTGAATTTCTGTTCATGTTTTTGTACCTCTGGTACCAAACAAAGTTCCATCATGAATGCCTTTTAAATTTTTAATTGATTTTTATCAATGTTAAGCTGTCAAAAATGCAAAAATGTAAATAAGTTGATAAAATCTTACCACAACAACACAACAAAAATACATCTGGAAACCTGCAGGCTGGTATGAGAAAGAGGTACTGCTAATGTGCTCTCCCCTATCTTGCCTTTAATTGGAGAAATAAGTAGCATACCATAATTGTTTGGATGTTTATAATGAATGATGTTTTCAGAAATGTTCATATATTTATGCCTGTGTATTAACCTCAGTCATATCATATAAAAGTTTATGTCCTTAGAGTATTGCCAGTTTATTCCTTAGAATATTGTCAGTTTATTATTGGCATTTGATGCTGGTGATTTTCCATAAATAGAAAGCAAAGATGTTTTAAAATGCCGGTATTCATGATACTTGATTTTTGTTTCATTGTCCGTGTTCACTTAATATATAGCTTTAGAGTTATGCTGTAGGAAAACTTATTAATAAATGTAAAATGATTCAATGAATTCTGTGAAACATGAAACCCCTAGCCTACAGTTCTATGTTGGCTTGGTTGAATAAAAGCCAGATAAGTTACAATATAAAATATATTCTTTTTCCTTTATATTGCAGGTTCTGGATGAAAATCGACCACTGCTGTGCAGAACTTTGGATCCAAAATTGCATTACCCGTTTCTCCGCTCAAAGTAAAATATTGAACATAATTATATTAGTATTAACATGTTTTCAAAAAGTGTAAACCAGTGATAAAATATTTCAGAAAAGAAAATAGTTTTATACTGATGTCAGTGACATGTACAATATTTATTTTTACAATGTTTACAATAATTATAGAATTTATTAAATTATGTACCCCTGAATAATGGTAGTTTTCCAAGGAAAATAAGTACTGATGATGACTATAACATATTAATTTCAAGCAGTCTATTTACTTGATACTTCAATATTTCAGAGAAGCGGTGGTGTAGAGGTTAAGGTTCTGCCGCTCATCCCGGAGGTTGCGGGTTCGAGCCCCTCTGGGGTCACGATCATACCTCCTAATATGACACCAGTACTGGTTTTTCCAGGAAGCGGACTCAAGAGTGACTCAATAAGCTACAAGCTTTCTTCACAATCGAGCTAAAATAAATTAGTATATTTAAACTAATATTTCAGATACGTACTTAGTGAAGATGACGAAGAACTTATCGAGATACAACAGCTGAAGAAACTGAAAGTCCACAAATTTATTGATATTTTGGTATTACATTTGATTATATAAATTTCAGAGAGCATTAGTTGTGAAAAATTTCCTGATTAATTTGTGTTTCTGATGAAATTCAATCTAGAATTATTACAAGGCTAAATCATTAAAGATTCGAACCTGTACCGCCTTGCAATGCAAGAACACTTTGTGTCATTTAGCCAAAGCAACAACCCTAAAAAGATTACACTAAAAACTAAAATCTAAATGACTGATACATTAATTATATCTACACCACAGCACAAGGTTTAGAAAATACGTAAAACATGATAACACAAATTATAAACATCATGGAACACTTTTTATGACTGCAACACTATATAAATAGTTCTTCTAAGACATGGTTACATGAATTTGGATTTTATTTGATAATTTAACCTTGGTTACATGTAACTAAGACACATTTTGTACATCTAGCCTCTTTGGTTAAAATAAAAATAGCAATGCAGTTTCTCCAAGATTGAAAGACTCTTCGTCATGTACACAAAATGTTAAGACTCTAATGAACATATTAAAAGTAACGTTCAAACATTTTTTGAGTGTTACTGAAGAATTTTAGGGATCAAAATATCCTCTCTAAATTAAACAAAGTTGAGAAATGAATGATCTTGTCTTAATGTCTTTTATCATTTGTAATTTTTCAATTAACTAATAAATGCAAGATTTGATGCAGCTTCTGAAATGAGGAATCTATCAGACCCTAATTACAGTTTAATATTCTGTAATTCACAGTCCATTTCATAATTTTCGGTATTCCGGGTTTTTTAATTTCATATAATTATGCAAGAAGAAATTTCTATAACAATGTATTTTATTAAACTTCAGATGACAAAAGGGAGACGTGGATTTGATGAGCTTATTATCTCAATTATTCAGGAGAAAACACAGTTATTTCTCGCAGAGAAACTCAACAAAGCATTTGAGGAGAAGAGAAAAAGATTACAAGGTAATTTTTCCTCTGAAGGGTTTAAGGCTAACTTTAACAGTATTCGCCATATGGCACAATTGTACTAATTTTTCCAGGAAGCCGACTCGAGAGTGACTCCATAAGCTTCAAGTTTCCCTCACAATCGAGCTAAAATAAATTAGTATAAACTAACAGAATTTCAGTTCTTTACAGGCAGGCACTCCAGCCAGGCAGTTTACCAAACCAGTTTTGCTGACCAGTGCTAAACTTCCTCCATCCATAAGTACAGGGTCATGTTGGTAGCACTTGGTCAATATGAGATTTAGTGAATTCAAGTTTATGACTTTAATCACTCAACCACAAATTTAAAGTGGGTCCTTCATAGCATTATCAGAAGTTTGTATAAATAACAACAAGATGGCATACTGGAAGTTTTGGTATTAATGGAGCGGTGGTGTATTGGTGGTGCTTTATATCAAGGTGCCTATATGTAGAAATTCCGTCACTATTCTGCCAAATGGTTCATAAAAGACTATTTTCATCAAGAGATTAATTGTAAAGTAATTTACAACCAGAAAATGTCACTTTAAGCTAGCATAATTATGCTGTACATAAATAGGCCTTTTTAGGTAAATTTTTGTAGTATTATAGAGCAGAAGTTTTAGGAAATTGAAAATAAAATGAATTGAAAAGACCTGGAAGATGCGGACATTCAGCACAGATACAATTATCGAGTGTTGTGTTCCAGTTTGCAAGTCATACTATAATTTACATTTTATAACATGGCTTTGGAAGTTTTTTTTTGAGGATGTCTGAATTGGAGACATAATTGTACAAAGTACTCCTTCCTGGTGCATCACTTATTTACATTTTCAAGTGATCCCATTGACTAATTTTTCAGTATTCCTAAGGAAAAATGAAAAGGGGAAATAATTAGAAAATGACACAAAGTACAGTAACTGTTATGGTTCTCGTGCACAGGGCAATTACTAAAAAATTACTTGTGCTAGAGTTATGGTTCTAACCATATACCTATGTTTCACATTTGAAGCCTTCAAATTGATCTAAACTTTAAATTTGAAATGTTTTGTGTTATTTTAGTACTAACAGCCTCAAATGGTAATCAAGGGACACCAGTAACAGTACAAGAACTTGAGAAGATAGAAGATATAAGTATATCCAGCTCTAATGTGTCCAGCTTGCCAAACCCTACAGGATCTCAGACAGATAAAAATAACAGACATTCCGGACCGCTACCGGACAGTTGGAGGAATTCATTATCCGATTTAGGGGTGGATACGGAGAAACTACCAAAACCGGTCATGCCAAAGAATAATTGTAACCCCGATGATGACTTGAAAAAGCCAAGAATAAAAAGTTGTGAGAACTCTTTTGATGAAGATTCGGATGATGTTAAGTCGCTGACAGACAGCGAGTCTTTAGGGAAGGAGTCTAAAGCTTAAAGTCGCCATAGAAAGTTAAGACTACGCAAAAGTCATGCTCAGGGTTTCATGTATTTTAAGTGTTGCTAAGATAAAATTGTCACGAAATGATGAACCTTACTTATAATATGTACATACATGTAGTGTATGAATCTTTCTACAACCACTAGGATCCAGAGTGACTTGCCATTTCATAGGTAGTCAAATTTGAGCACTGTAAAACTGACTATTTTTTGTGCCACTGGATGTTCACAATTTGTTTTTTATGTCAGACTGATTCACAGATGTTTATTTTCCTGTTTTTAAAGGCAAAGCGAAAATATTGTTTTTGAAGTAAGGCAAAACTTATTTGTATATTCTAAAATTCTCGCAACACTGACTTCTGCTAATATATCAAAAAGAAGTTTAAATTTATTATTAGTACATGAAAATGAGTTGGTTCCCAGTATTTGGCTTTATTTGTAAGGTTGTGACATCATTGTAAATTAATTACTTATTGGAGTTTCAATGAAAAACTTATAATAAGTGCAAACATATTTCAGAGGTTGCTATCACTCCTGTGGAATAAGTTCATTAATATTGTAATTCAACCATGAACTTCTGTAAGTCACTTTGAATTTGCCAGACAAGTTCACGATGTTTATTTCCTGGTCAGTTCATGAGACCATGAGTTTGTGAAAATGCGATCCCGCTGGTTCACAACGTCGATCAGTTCCAGGAACTTTGAATTAGCAAAATAAAGTTCTCATGAATATTTTATGATTTACAGTATAGTCTTGTATACTTGTAGAGTATTCTAAAATATATAGAACTACTTTGGCGGGGGTATTTGAAAAAAAGTGTGTTAAGAATTGCGGGCGGAAGGGTCGGGTGAAATACTCTGTTAACTTTGGATACGATTGAATAAATCCAATCGATCCAAAAATGTCTTGAAGGATATTGAAATGAAAAGATAGTATTTCACAGGAAATTTGGGCTATACATGTATGTCGAGTAAGTGCCGTCGAACAGAGAATAGTTGGACCAATATTACTCTTTATCTGAATGATAGTTTAAGCAGAACTTTGCAGTAAAATTAAAACTAGAGCACATTCTGCAGCATGGAGGAACACTGTGTACTCAATGATGAAGGACCAGTCACATTTATCTACGTCACCATTTTTATTTGTACAATGTATTTTCTACTTTATTTTTTTTAGGGGGTGGGGGGGGTGTATTTTGGTAACATGGTTATACTGACCTGACAATAGTTTTTGGAGTTCCTTACCGCTGCAGCATTTTTTACCGGCAGGATCTGATTGTTAGTTGGTCTTGAACCACTGACCATGTTGTGGGGTTTTCCATGGACTTTAGGACTGTTAAATTTCAATTACATGTTTTTAGTAAAGTATGTACAACTAAAAAAAAACAGCATACTGTGTTTAATATGAAAAATGTTAAGCTCAACTGAGCATATGCTTAGACTGAGCTTTTGTGACTGCTCAATCTGTACATTTAAAATTTACTTGAAACAGCTCTCTGGAACTTTGGAAGGATGTTCCTTGACTGGTTCTCTACTGGAATATGTGGAAGAATTCTATTGGATGCCGAATTCAAGTTGGCATAACAACCGTAAGGAACAAGCTTTAAAAAGCTTTAAAAATCTTGTTTTAATTGTATTATTATTAATGCTTGTGATAAATTTTCCTTTGACATTATATGTTACCTTATAAAAGCTGTTAAGACGATCGCTGTGCTTTATGCTTTGTGATAGGGCTAGTTTTACCAGTAGAGCTTTGTGATAGGGCTAGTTTTACCAGTAGAGCTTTGGGATAGGGCTAGTTTTACCTAGAGCTTTGGGATAGGGTTAGTTTTACCAGTAGAGCTTTGGGATAGGGCTAGTTTTACTGATAGAGCTTTGGGATAGGGCTAGTTTTACTGATAGAGCTTTGGGATAGGGCTAGTTTTACCAGTAGAGCTTTGGGATAGGGCTAGTTTTACTGATAGAGCTTTGGGATAGGGCTAGTTTTACTGAGAGAGCTTTGGGATAGGGCTAGTTTTACCAATAGAACTTCAAAAATCTCCTCTGAAACAACTTCCTTAATTTCAAAATAATTCTTATGCAACCCTTGATCTACCAAGATTGTTCAAGGGATGTTGATTTGATAGAATAATGGCAAGAAATTTCTCCTCAAAATGCGAGTCTGATTTTGAAACAATTTTACAGGAGTGATTATGTAACCCTCTACAAAGATTGTGTCAGTTATGCCAATTTGACAAAAAAATTAATTTGTCCCTTATAGGATATGGCAGCCATTTTAGGTTAGGTGTATCCAGGAGCTTCAGTTGAACTCAGGTGGAAATATTAGGGCCATTAGGACACTCTTGTTTCTTGTGTAAATTTTACTAATATTAGTTTTTTTATGCAATACTACGCATTGTTAAAATGAAGCTGCAGTGTTAAAAAAAATAAAACCATTAACTATTTTAACAGTGTGTTTCCTAATTGATTTATGATGTCCATTTGATGCCTCTATCAGTGTAAATATATCCTTTGTTATTGTTGTGTTGTATCTATTTAACACCCGTTTCAACTGTATTTCGGTCATTTTTAACAGACTGGCAGTTTACCATAACCATGATCATTCCTGGGATTAGAACTAGTACTTGACCCCTATCCTCCATAAGAAACTGCCAATTTCACCCAATCTTGCATAGAGACATTGTCGATAGCAGGGCTTGAACCAATGACCCTCAATCTACGAGAGGTTACAGTGGAACACGATTGTTTGCCAGTTCAAGAACAGTAGTTCCGAGCAGCTGATAAATGCAGAACAATATTTTGTAGGGGTCAAAGCAGCAGATACATACTACATGTACCAAATATGGTTAAACTATCATTTTTCAGATTACTGGCCCAAATGGACATTTTTAACAATCCAGAAACGACAGCAGATTTTGACAGCTTCTGGTCAATATAAGCATGTATGAGGCTAGATATTTGACATCTGTATAAAGTTATGATAGCAATTCTTGTTAAATTAAGCTTGATGGACAGACAGATAATGCCCAAATAGAATCACAGAACATGATGCAATACAGATGGCGATGCAGGGAAACGGAACAGGTGGCGATGCAGGGAAACGAACATGATGCAGGGAAACAGATCCAAAGGATCTGATTCTGTCAGTAAAATTAAAAATAGCTCAGCTATCTAACTGGGATTGGATAACTTAATTTAATGAAGAAAACAGCAACTGTACCTTTCCTTCAAACTTAAAGCAAAACTATGTTGTTTTTCACAAAAAAAAAACTGTATGTCTCTCATCACATAACACTGTAGGATAGACAGGACTGGTATGTGTGGGTTTACAAAAAAAGTAAAATAACTCTGCTAAAAATCACGGAACAGGAAAAGGCCAACGAAATACACAAGTATACTTGCTACTAAACATTTTTACCAAGTTTCAGGTGTGTAGAAGGAGTTGCACAGACAATTTTGTGACATACAGAACCAAATCAATATGTCTGCCCACCACTAGGTGAGAGATATAATTAATGAAAAGCTATACAGTCTAATGCTTTTATTTGTACAATAAACATGTGAAGAGAATACAACACAATATATATACATACACACATAATATTACAAACAAATGTAAATTGACATTTAAGTTTTAATTTAATTTAAGGATATCAGGAGGTTTTCTGTTCATGTGAGGTGAAACCACAACTTAAGTGAGGGGTAATAAAAACACAGTCTTTGAAAATTTAGAAAACACACATTTATAGAGAGGGATATACATAAAATTTCTGTTCGTTATCACATTTTTCATAAAAAGAATTCAGGCAGTACACATTAACAAAAGAAATATTTTGAATTTGTTTCAAGAATGCATGGTAACTTAAAGCAGAGATCAAAAATACGTTCCATTTGGAAAATCGTAATTATCCCATTGAAATTGGCAATATATTTTTTTTTAACTGACAATTACACAAGTTTACAGTTTCAAATAGGGCTATTTCTCTTCTTTTTTTTATTTACTGTTTATCTCTTTGTAAAACTTCTAAGTAAGAATTCCATTTTTTTGTTAGGTTTAAAAAATGATTCAATATCAGCGGTTAAAGAAAATGTATCTAATCGCATATCTTTTTTTAAAAAACTCGGATCGTTAGTTTTCTGATGACGTATTTATTGTGACAATAGAACTAGCAACCATGTTACCGGTAGATGATCAGTTCATTAGCATCCCATACATTCAGTTTACTGGAAATTCAAGAAAGGTAACCTTCAAGTTCTCTCTCTATGCTTCTGATATCTACGTTGTATAGTCTCAAAACTGTAAACCTGTGTACCGGGTATATGGTGTGATTCAAATGAACACTGAATTTCATATTACTTAAAAGAGTATTTGTTTAAATGCATCTATTTTTAATTCTATATAGAGAACATGTTACATAGTCTGTTGCAAAAATCTGAAGAATAAACTATAAATGCAATTATTTTGAGATTTTGTAGCAGAAATACAAAAGTACATAACCAAATGAAGCAATGCCCCCCATCCCGTCCCCCTCCCACAAAAAATCCACCTTAATTCAAATTACCTTGTAACTTTTGTACAAAGTCTAGATCTGTATGAAGGTAAATAGACTCATTCAGTTGAGCCTAGAACATTGTACAGTTTAATTCCTTGTCATATCTATCTAATCAATTTACTAGCCTGTTATTTAAGTAATTTTGATACTATCATGTCTTGTGCAGACACACTTTGTAACTGGAGAACAACCAAAATACCCTTACAGAAAAAAAGACTTGTACCCCCATATCCACTCGGTCCCTATCTAATTAGTTACAAGTCCAATAAAACACTAGTTTATTGCAAAAGATTCTTTCATAGAAGCTTTCCTATTCTTTATCTTTTACTTCTAAAGTACTAACAGCATCTGCTACCACTAGAATAAATATATTCCAAATTTTATCTGACTGAAATATTGAAGGCCTCTCTAATGTGAGCTTTAATGTGTTACTACAACAAACCACATTGGACATTACTGCATTAAAGGATCTTATACTTAATGGCGTTAAGAAATTCTGGTACCCAAATACCTAAAATACCAACACAAAGCTGGTTTTTCCAGCAGTGACTGGTGCTTTAGGTGTTTGCTTGACCAATGGCTTGAAATTTGTAGTGATCCACTGGCTGGAGACCAGTGATTTTTAGGAAGTACCACTAACTCTTGAAATCTGAAATTTCCTCACCAGGTCCTATAAATACAATTTTATTGATCATCATTCTGTACTTAGAAGTTAAAATAACCAAAACCATACCTTATTTATTTCAAGGCACTTGAAAAAAGGAAATAAAAGAACAGTTGTACAAAATAGGGTTTTCCAGTCATTTTCCAAAGCACCGATATAACAGAACAGGCCCAGGGGGAAAAAGATAAGTGAAGTGTCAAGTCCTGTGTACCTAAAACAATTTAAGGATAAACTCAACCCAATTCTAAATGATGCAATAAACACACAGGTACACTACTTTTCAAAAATATTTTAAATGCTGACCAATTTCCAGAAAACGTTTGGAAAGTAATACCAAAAAGTTTTGAAATTACATAACTTGTAATAAATTACACATTTACTTGGCACTCTACAAGTATCTCAAAATACACATTACAATTTTTCACATTTAACATGGTAAAAGTATTGATTTACAGTCGGCTACCTGCATCATAGAATCTTAAGGAGGTACATCTTATAAAGGCACTGAAGAAAATGTGTACATGTACTTTAAAACCATAAAGAAGTATCAACATACACTGTAATGGTAAAAGAACTAATGTCCAAGTTTCTCAATGACTTCTGCAACACACAAGATTCCTTTCAGTGTCTGTTCTTTCTGTTACATTCCAAACTAGATTTCATTTTAGATTTATGTGTAAAAAAAAAATATTTGGTCCATATCACAATAATTTCAGTAATGCTCTATGACATATCAGTATCATGACATGGCTGTTCCGCTCGACTTTACCGTTGATTTTTCCCGCAAACTTTGTGACTCTCTTTTGAGGACATTCAGTAATGTTTGTGAACTTTCTAATATCTGAAATTAAAAATGTGACACTTTATTAAAAATACACAATTTAAAAATAAGTGTGGCTGGGTGGGTGATGTGCATTGGAATATTTTCATGACAAACCGAGAAGAACCAAGTTCTCTTGCAGTATCATGTACATGTGCAAAATCGGAATTCTCAGTTTAATTCTTTTTTTTGAAAATGTGTTAATTTTATTTATGTCAGAGTAGCAATGGAAATTTGTAACCATGGTAACTGGATACAGACACTCGAGCCACATCAACCAAAGTAGCAATGAGTTGCCCTATAGCCACTGTTTCAGTCAAAAAAATTGTGAGGTCACAGACTTCTGAAACCCTGACATGTAGGACTTCTGTTTGAAAAGTATTAAAAACTTTAATTTTTAAATATATCACTTTCCAATTGCATGTATTTAATCCCTGACAAAGACCAAAATGTAATTAACAGATCTGTAACAAAAACCTTCACACAATACCTTCATATAAGCACCCTCTGTTTCCGCTATAGTTTTGTCGAATTCATTTCTGGATGCCATCTTCTTACTAAGACTCTCGTTCACTTTGGCAAGTCTTTCTGTGAGGATTCTGATGTCATTCTGAAGCTTCTGTTTCTCCTCTTCTTCTTGCATTATCTGCTTGTGAAGCTCATCTCTCTTGCCACACAGGTCATTAATACCTGAAATGGTAACTGGATATTAACCCCTAGGACATTTGCCAGTAGGCACAAATTTGCACATATGTACATTATATATATAGCCTTTTCATGATCTTGCAAAGGTGTACATCAACCCCAAAATCAAATTTCCGGTATCTATAAGACTTCAATCGCATAGTAAATATATCTCTATTTACTTTGTCAATGTATGTACGGGTATGTATTTTAGAGTTTTATTATTGGTACCGGATAATCCATTTGACCAACGCCCCCAGAAGAGTTTAGTTATTTTAGTTTATAGGAGATAGTGCAAGATACAGAGCGTGTCCTGTTCTAGATACATGGGACCTGGGTTTTTAGGTCTCATTCGAAAGAGCATTAGTTATATGCTGGTTGACCCAGTTTTCGTGGTAAATAGAACTCTTTATAACACTACGGAGTACAAAAAAATAAACAAAGAAACAATCAAGGTCAAAATATAACCAAGAACATCTAACATTTAACATACGATTCACTTTATTTATGCTGATTGTCACATTGTTTACACAGCTTCCAAAATATAAAGTGTGTTGACCTTTGACGTCACATGAATATGTGCACCAGAATTCGTGGGTCACCAAAAAGTTACATTGCAACAGAAGTGTCCCAAATGATATTTCAGAATCTTGTTTAAAATTATATCTTTATGTCTTGTGAATCAATATCAGTTGATTATATATAAACAAACAGTCAGCTATTCTTCCAGTACCAGTTTTTAAAAAGCAACTTTTTCAACTAGAGCTATCACTAAATGTGATTAATACCCCCAAAAGACTGCTTTATAAACTGAGAAAGTTCGTAGTAACAGAATACCTTGCAAACAAACTAAAAAGAGATATTGTTCTTGGCAATAACTCTGTAATTTGTCAAGATAGAGTTATGGTTCTTGTACACTGCACTTCCTCTCATTGTGCTTGACCATTGTATGAAGTTGTATTGAATTCCAACCAATAGTTTTCGAATAATGCTCCGGACAAGTAAAAGTAACAAAGGGCAATAACTCTGAAATGAGTCAAGATAGAGTTATGGTTCTTGTACACTGCACTTCTTCTCATTGTGCTTCATCATTGTATGAAATTGTATTGAATTCCAACCAGTAGTTTTCAAGTTATGCTCCGGACAAAGAAAAACTAACAAAGGGCAATCACTCTGTAATTAGTCAAGATGGAGTTATGGTTCTTCTGCACTGCACTTCCTCTCAATGTGCTTGATCATTGTATGAAGTTGTATTGAATTCCAACAAGTAGTTTTCAAGTTATGCTCCGGACAAGGAAAACTAACAAAGGGCAATAACTCTGTAATTAGTCAAGATGGAGTTATAGTTCTTGTGCACTGCACTTCCTCTCAATGTGCTTGATCATTGTATGAAGTTGTATTGAATTCCAACAAGTAGTTTTCAAGTTATGCTCCGGACAAGGAAAAGCAACAAAGGGCAATAACTCTGTAATTAGTCAAGATGGAGTTATAGTTCTTGTGCACTGCACTTCCTCTCAATGTGCTTGATCATTGTATGAAGTTGTATTGAATTCCAACAAGTAGTTTTCAAGTTATGCTCCGGACAAGGAAAATGCAACAGACCGACCGACCGACCGACCGACCAACCACCGGGTGACTCCTATATACCCCCCTAAACTTCGTTTTGGGGGTATAATAATAAACAAAATGTTCAGACTCACTTTGGGAGTACATGAAGCAACACTTACGGTATTTATAAGAACACTGAATTTTCGTAATGGATATCATCTAAAAACATCAGCTGGAACATCTTTACGGTTTGGTTTACTTCGGTTGTTTTATTTAATGAGAGCAATGGGGAAAGAACAAACTGTCTAAATACCACAAATTCTGGACCTACCACGAATACTGGGCCCAGCACCATATAATATATAAATGTTAGTGGAGGAGTGGGGGATCAAACCTATGATTCCTGAATTACAAGTCCAGCGCGTTACCGCTGGACCACTGATCTGCTCAATGAGTAGACAAAATGAAATAATCTAATGAACATTTTCAATTTCAACTTCTTTATAATATATGTATAAATATATTTTCAAACATTGCAGAGTGAAATCATCACTACATGATGATATATTTGGATGTAAATAAGAGTCAAATAGTAAAAAGGTGTAAAAGGCAGTATGTGTAATAGGTGTAGTTTTAAAAGTGAGTATTTAAAGAAGTCCGAGTTTGCATGGGTTTGCCCGAGACTAAGGGGGTGCATATATATGTCTTGTTAACCTGTTTGGGACTTCTAGATGGGTAGGGAGATTGCTACAAGATTGTAGCATATTTTGTAAAACATAACCAGTTTCGAGGCTTGACGCCTGTTCTCAAGGGTGCTCCAGCCAAGGGTGTTCTGCAGGTCTGTAACACAAGATGTCTCTAGAGTTATCATTTTTGACCCATCTGATTGTGCGTCACTGGAACATTTCCAGCATATGAATATTAACCTGGGTGTGTGGCGACCATACAGATGAAGTGTTCCAGGGCACTTTTACCTTCTATATCAGAGGACGGTAAAGGGCGTCTTCCCCAACTAAAATTTCTTTAAAATCATAAAGATTTCCCCAAACTGACATTACACCAAGAGTTTAGTGTCCCATTCAGCTAATTATCACTTAAATTTTCGCCAAATTGAGGGGCTAGGGTGCCTTCACCAAACGTGGAAAAAATGCCCTGCATACTCTAATGGCAGCGGCTAGAGTTACGGTACCGTAACTCTAGCCTCCGAGTCTAGAGTTACGGAAGTTCCGTATCTCTAGCAAAACCCTAAGAGGAAAGGCTAGAGTTATGGAAGTTTATAAAGGTATATATATGTTGCTTTAAATATGCATGATAATGTATTGTAAATATTTCACCAGTAATAGTGAATAAACCGATCTGTCGGCAAATGCAGCGACTTAGTAGCCGCCATTTTGGTAATACATATCGGAAATATCCTTGTTATCTTCGTCTTTACTTGAGCGTGCCATTGCAGTTGGACAATTATATCACATGTTGTGCAAAGCATGATAGAAGTTAAGTAAAATGTATTGTTTTTGTATTTA
The DNA here is from genome assembly GCA_022818135.1 of Saxidomus purpurata. Classification (NCBI taxonomy): domain Eukaryota; kingdom Metazoa; phylum Mollusca; class Bivalvia; order Venerida; family Veneridae; genus Saxidomus; species Saxidomus purpurata. Next base: position 31,688,907 of record JAFMSR010000006.1, on the reverse strand, counting down.
ATTGTCTGACTACATTTAAGCCCACTCAAATCGTGACAAAAAGGAAAGATCGAAAGTGCAGCTGTTAAATTTAAAAATTAATCTTATTTTTTTTTTTGATGTACGTTTTTCGTACTCGTCGAATTCTAATATTCTTCTTTTCTTTATCGTTTATTGTTTAATTAACGTTCTTTGTAAACAGAACACGTAAATATGTGCAAGAATATACAACATGACAATGATAGTTCCGATATTAGCAACATATTAAATTATAACCAAAAATGGCGCCTGTGAAATTGTCGTACATACAACAGATCAGTTTATTCACGAATAGTGGTAAAATATTTAAGTTTACAATACATTATCATGCATATATTAAAGCAATATGCATACCTTTATAAACTTCCGTAACTCTAGCCTTTCCTCTTAGGGTTTTGCTAGAGATATGGAACTTCCGTAACTCTAGACTCGGAGGCTAGAGTTACGGTACCGTAACTCTAGCCACTGCCTACTCTAATTGTGGTCTGAGTCCCCGACTGTTTTGCAAGAGAGAGATTTGATATTTTCATGTTTTGTTTTGATGTTACGTTTGACATGTTTGAGGAAGCCTAGTGTTCTATTTGCATTTGTTGTTATTCTGGAGATGTGTGTATTCCAGCCGAGATCTTGTCTTAATTTATGTCTAGTGTATAAGTTAGGCAACTCTTTATGTCGAAGATCATGATGTTAAGTTTAGGGGACATCTCATGTTGAAGATGACATCATGATGTTAAATTTAGGTGACTGATGTACTCTGCTAATTTTACACACGTTCTGATCAGGGATTGAGATGTCGCTAATTCAGGGGCTGAAAATCTGGATTCAACCGAATTTCTGTCACGACAATGATGACAGTGATCGTAGCTAAGATGAGCTCCCCCGCCGATGTGACCAGTCTGTGAAGAAAATGTATACTTACACTTAACAAGCTCGTTATTGTAACTCTGCAAGGCTGCACCTTGTTGTGACATTGTAATTTTTATAAATAAGTGTAATTTAAACAGGCAGGTTTTTAATTCAAACTTGTCTCAACAGAAAATGTTTGTTTATAAGTTACGGAAGTGTGTTCTACGTCACGGATTTTGTTGTGTAAAAGTTAGGCAACTCTTACCAACTGTCATTAATTAAACACCAAAAAGAGACAAAACACACGGAAATAAAATAAATGACAAGTCGTTTTGATAAAACTATAATAAAAGATTAGTTGATCAAGACTGGAAAGCTGTGATCTCACTTATTAAGAAGTCTAGAAAATAACTGCTTTCAGCTGACTTGCTGATTAATTTGTTTAACTATGTGATCGTTTCAATAGTTTGTGATGGATATGAAACTTGGGGCATACTGTTAGTATTGATCAGTTTCAGTTGAAATTACAAATTAATTCTCAGCCTTAAACAGAGTACACCAAATTGTTTGATCTATGGCGAGCTCGGTGTGACTCTAATTTCACTGCATATTAACTTGAAGTAGAGTTCTTAACTATCGGTGTAAACTTTAGAATAGTAAAAATCAGAAAATACGTGTCACGTACATTTTACAAAAGTATAGGCCTATGTATGTGTCTTTTGATAAATATAATGTTAATTAAGTACCCTTGGATATATTTTGTGAAGAAGTGTTTGAGTGATTTTGGCCAATCTTGTTACTGGACAGATCAGTCTGTTGGTTGTCCTACTAGTTTTAAAAAAAAACTTATTAATACCCGACTTCATGATCGAACAGTATGTTACTATGTCTGTATGATGCTTAGATAGTTATAAGAACGATAGATGTGTTCTAACTACGATTTAATGTACAACTCTATTCTGAGAGTGTGGGTACCTAACTAACCCTGTGATGTATGTATGTATGTATTTTAGAGTTTTATCGTTGGCACCATTTGATCTCGGTTTTAAGGTCTCATCAGAAAGACCATTAGTTATGTTAGTGGAGGAGCGGGGCATCGAACCTGCGATCCCTTGACTACAAGTCTTGTGCGTTACCACTGGGCCACTGCATGATCCGCTCCGACCCTATGATAAAGCATTCACAGCCTACTATATAATGAAAGGTAGATTACTCTTGATAACCAGATACTATTACAATGACCAGCTAGTTCAGAATTGGAACAGTGATGTCCAGACTCGTACTAAGTGTTTAACTTTTACTGCATTTTAAAATGAAATTGTTTCCGAGCAATATATAAATATTTTACCACATGGATTAGGTATAACTCTCAAAATCAGATGTATGAATCATAAATTACAAATTGAAAAAGGTAGATTTTTCAATACAGATAGAAGTTTACGTGTCTGAAGATTGTGTGATGATAATCAGTGGGGTGGTTAAATTTAATTATCTTATTTTCTAACTCATTCAAGTTTGATCAAGTACCTCATACTATACCTAATATTATACCTCATACTGTACCTCATACTGTACCTCTACTATACCTCATACTGTACCTAATATTAGACCTCATACTGTACCTAATATTAGACCTCATACTGTACCTAATATTATACCTCATACTGTACCCCATACTATACCTCATACTGTACCTAATATTATACCTCATACTGTACCTCATACTGTACATCTACTATACCCCACACTGTACCTCATACTGTACCTCTACTATACCTCATACTGTACCTTATACTGTACCTCTACTATACCTCATACTGTACATCTACTGTACCTCATACTATACCTCATACTGTACCTCATACTGTACCTCATACTGTACGTCATACTGTACCTCTACTATACCTCATACTGTACCTCATACTGTACTAGACCTCATATACTGTGTGTCATACTTTATTATATTATACCCCATACTGTACCCAATTCTGTACCTCAAACTACACCTCATACTTTACCACAAACTGTACCTCATACTGTACCACATACTTTACCTGATACTTCACCTCATACTCTACCGCTTACTATACCTAACACTTAACCTCATACTGTGCCTCATACTATACTTTACTGATATTTTAATACTTATTGAGTTATGCGTGGCAAAAATCCACAGATAGACATGGATGAAAGAACGGACATTCAAGTAAAAATATATCAAATCTAACCCCCTCCAACAAATTCTTTGATCATCATCACACAAAACATAGGTGAATCTTGTTGGGCAGATAAGATTCCACTTGACTTTTGACAAAAAAAACAAAAATAATATCAAACAGGGAATGCCACGTACCAAAAACGCAGCCTCCCCAAAACGAGCCCCACAGCACCCAGAAGTGCACACCACCGGATTTTAAAATTAGTACGACATGTCCTTTTTAAACGAGATGTTTGCCTCTGAAAAAGTTTTCATTCGACAGAAAAAGACTACAGGCGAGACAGATACATGTACTTGCTATTCAATGTTCATAAGATCATTCTTGTTTATTAAAAAAAAGTGGAAAATATGAAAAGTATTGGGTATATTTGTTAAGGTTTATGACTGCTACAGAATGCCGGCGGATTTTTCTCGAAATATTTCGCCTTTAATTCTGTAATCAACTTTTTTTTATTAACTAGACGGGTGTTCAGTAGAACACTTGTGTCGCCCTCTGACATTTGTCAGAATAACCATTAATTACGTGACAAAATATAAGTACCAAAAGGAGCATAACTCTGTCAAAATTACCTTGACCTACAAAATTTGACGGCATCAAGACATTTTTGCCTTGAGCAATACAGTTTGAAAGTTTGATGAAGAAATGTTAAGAAAATTAATGTCTAAGAACACAACATTTAAGACTTATTAAGAAAGCATGATTTCGTGAGAAAGCGAGCGTACCTCCTTCAACTTGGCAGAACGTATCAGCCAGCACCAGAATATCTATAAGAACACAGTAAGACCACGACCATTAATTTCAATGTTTTCCGGCCTACCATGCTGATTTTAATGCCAACGAACTTTTACGGACACAGCGCGTCATAATGAGAACAACAGCTGTTACTTCTAAAGATTGGCGCTCAGGGTGTACTCCTTTTATGGACCAGAAGGTTGAAGATGAAAACGGAAGTACAATGTTACTGCTGCAGAGGATATGGACACTGAAGTTTCTAAACGCCACACGTCAGGAAATTGATTTACTAGATTCAATGTACAGTGGATTTATGATAAAATATATTTGATATGCAATATCAAAGATAATAAAGAAAAAATATCAAATTATTCATAAGATAGAAATAATACAATAAAGATAGTTATTAATATCGTTGACTAGCAGACCCCAGAACTATTGTTTTAGCGACATTAAACAAGACAGTGTGTGCTTAATGAGCATCGGAAATGTCACCATCTTTCAGTCTTAAAAATTGATATTAAAATAGATATTAGCCCGTTTTTTTCCTGGTACCGCGGTACTAAGTGTCTTCATAACTAATAACAAAAAAGACAAGAACCCTACAAATACTTTAATAGTACAGAACAGAACAGAACATATCATTTATGTAGTCGTATGCCTATACAACATATTGACAATAAACCTTTATCCCTCAAACGAGCATAAATCATTTATTACCTATATTTTCGCTACCATGTATCTTCCTAAAACCATTACCTATATATCTTACTTTCATTATGGATTAATAAAAACAAAACACTTTTTACAAGGGATGAGGCTCCTCAGTCAACTACAAGTTTATTTTCGCAACCGCTACACAAACATGTACATTCGTTCAATCTTAGCTACAGCCAGTATATCAAAAATGCATTAATTGCCCAAAATAACATTATTCAATACCAAAAGCGTAATTGGACTGTAAACATGCGCAATGGTTTGCACGATGAATATATAAATTTTTTAATGCCAATGTCAGGTTATTGCTGCGAGCGGGCTACCCAACCCTACTCCGTCGTGGGAGGGGGAGGTAGGAGAATCCATGCTCAAGACCAGCGAAGACCTCTCAAGTCCCCTGACATTCAAAAATTATTTTAATGCCGAATGCTTAGAGTAGTTAACTTGGAATCCATGTAACCTGTCATTGATTGAGGGTCATAGGTTCGAGCCCTGCTATCGACCATTTCTCGTAATGTGAAAAATAGGGCAGTTTCTTACGGAGGGTAGGAGTCTAGTACTTGTTCTTCCCAGAAAGGATTGTTAGGTAAACAGTCCGCATGTTAAAATGATAAAAAATACAGTTGTAATGAGCGTTAAACTCCTAGAACAACGAAAAGACATCGAAAGTGATCAAGGGACTTAAATCATGCCTCTAGCTATAAAAACATGTACATGTATATCAAAATTATGCAACACTTTAAAATGGACATACTACATCATAGTCAAGTAAGAAACTTAAAATACAATTAATGCTCTCATATTTCTGTCATTAGCAGATCATAGTAGAAGTGAAAATATGTAGCATTTCAAATTTTCACCAGGATAGTCCAAAAAGACTTCAACTGTATTCAATGGAAATTACTGTATTTTTTTTACTTTAAGTAAAACTTTGGTTCCAATACTCATTTTTCTCACAGTAAAAACCAATGTTGAATGACTTTCTTAAACTTTGATTCTGATGGTCAGTTTGAAGGGTAATAATTATTCACACTAATTAAATTGTTGATCTCAAGTTTTCATTAACATTGAATTACTAGAGGGGTCAAATGTAAAGATATACCCCAAGTATTATACCTTTTCGTGACGTACTCATCAAGACAAAAAGAATGACGTATGACACGACCCGGTTCTAGAGAAAAAAAAATTCAGCCCAAATCCACAAATCGCCACAGGTCGGGACCTGTGGAAAAATTCATTTTTCGAGCAATTTTTTTTTTCTCTCCATCTTTGCAGGGATTGTACAGGAGTCATTTTTATCGAAGGAAATGCATTTAAAATGAAGATATGTTACTGCAAACTCATTTTATCACTGTTTTCTAGGCCACATGGGTCAAGGTTGGGCATACCTAAAAAGGAGGTCGCAGAGGGGTCAAATGTAAAGATATACCCCAAGTATTATACCTTTTCGTGACGTACTCATCAAGACAAAAAGAATGACGTATGACACGACCCGGTTCTAGAGAAAAAAAAAATTCAGCCCAAATCCACAAATCGCCACAGGTCTTTTGTCTTGATGAGTACGTCACGAAAAGGTATAATACTTGGGGTATATCTTTACATTTGACCCCTCTGCGACCTCCTTTTTAGGTATGCCCAACCTTGACCCATGTGGCCTAGAAAACGGTGATAAAATGAGTTTGCAGTAACATATCTTCATTTTAAATGCATTTCCTTCGATAAAAATGACTCCTGTACAATCCCTGCAAAGATGGAGAGAAAAAAAAAATTGCTCGAAAAATGAATTTTTCCACAGGTCCCGACCTGTGGCGATTTGTGGATTTGGGCTGAATTTTTTTTTCTCAGAACCGGGTCGTGTCATACGTCATTCTTTTTGTCTTGATGAGTACGTCACGAAAAGGTATAATACTTGGGGTATATCTTTACATTTGACCCCTCTGCGACCTCCTTTTTAGGTATGCCCAACCTTGACCCATGTGGCCTAGAAAACGGTGATAAAATGAGTTTGCAGTAACATATCTTCATTTTAAATGCATTTCCTTCGATAAAAATGACTCCTGTACAATCCCTGCAAAGATGGAGAGAAAAAAAAATTGCTCGAAAAATGAATTTTTCCACAGGTCCCGACCTGTGGCGATTTGTGGATTTGGGCTGAATTTTTTTTTCTAGAACCGGGTCGTGTCATACGTCATTCTTTTTGTCTTGATGAGTACGTCACGAAAAGGTATAATACTTGGGGTATATCTTTACATTTGACCCCTCTGCGACCTCCTTTTTAGGTATGCCCAACCTTGACCCATGTGGCCTAGAAAACGGTGATAAAATGAGTTTGCAGTAACATGTCTTCATTTTAAATGCATTTCCTTCGATAAAAATGACTCCTGTACAATCCCTGCAAAGATGGAGAGAAAAAAGAAATTGCTCGAAAAATGAATTTTTCCACAGGTCCCGACCTGTGGCGATTTGTGGATTTGGGCTGAATTTTTTTTTCTCTAGAACCGGGTCGTGTCATACGTCATTCTTTTTGTCTTGATGAGTACGTCACGAAAAGGTATAATACTTGGGGTATATCTTTACATTTGACCCCTCTGCGACCTCCTTTTTAGGTATGCCCAACCTTGACCCATGTGGCCTAGAAAACGGTGATAAAATGAGTTTGCAGTAACATATCTTCATTTTAAATGCATTTCCTTCGATAAAAATGACTCCTGTACAATCCCTGCAAAGATGGAGAGAAAAAAAAATTGCTCGAAAAATGAATTTTTCCACAGGTCCCGACCTGTGGCGATTTGTGGATTTGGGCTGAATTTTTTTTTCTCTAGAACCGGGTCGTGTCATACGTCATTCTTTTTGTCTTGATGAGTACGTCACGAAAAGGTATAATACTTGGGGTATATCTTTACATTTGACCCCTCTGCGACCTCCTTTTTAGGTATGCCCAACCTTGACCCATGTGGCCTAGAAAACGGTGATAAAATGAGTTTGCAGTAACATATCTTCATTTTAAATGCATTTCCTTCGATAAAAATGACTCCTGTACAATCCCTGCAAAGATGGAGAGAAAAAAAAATTGCTCGAAAAATGAATTTTTCCACAGGTCCCGACCTGTGGCGATTTGTGGATTTGGGCTGAATTTTTTTTTCCTCTAGAACCGGGTCGTGTCATACGTCATTCTTTTTGTCTTGATGAGTACGTCACGAAAAGGTATAATACTTGGGGTATATCTTTACATTTGACCCCTCTGCGACCTCCTTTTTAGGTATGCCCAACCTTGACCCATGTGGCCTAGAAAACGGTGATAAAATGAGTTTGCAGTAACATATCTTCATTTTAAATGCATTTCCTTCGATAAAAATGACTCCTGTACAATCCCTGCAAAGATGGAGAGAAAAAAGAAATTGCTCGAAAAATGAATTTTTCCACAGGTCCCGACCTGTGGCGATTTGTGGATTTGGGCTGAATTTTTTTTTCTCTAGAACCGGGTCGTGTCATACGTCATTCTTTTTGTCTTGATGAGTACGTCACGAAAAGGTATAATACTTGGGGTATATCTTTACATTTGACCCCTCTGCGACCTCCTTTTTAGGTATGCCCAACCTTGACCCATGTGGCCTAGAAAACGGTGATAAAATGAGTTTGCAGTAACATATCTTCATTTTAAATGCATTTCCTTCGATAAAAATGACTCCTGTACAATCCCTGCAAAGATGGAGAGAAAAAAGAAATTGCTCGAAAAATGAATTTTTCCACAGGTCCCGACCTGTGGCGATTTGTGGATTTGGGCTGAATTTTTTTTTCTCTAGAACCGGGTCGTGTCATACGTCATTCTTTTTGTCTTGATGAGTACGTCACGAAAAGGTATAATACTTGGGGTATATCTTTACATTTGACCCCTCTGCGACCTCCTTTTTAGGTATGCCCAACCTTGACCCATGTGGCCTAGAAAACGGTGATAAAATGAGTTTGCAGTAACATATCTTCATTTTAAATGCATTTCCTTCGATAAAAATGACTCCTGTACAATCCCTGCAAAGATGGAGAGAAAAAAGAAATTGCTCGAAAAATGAATTTTTCCACAGGTCCCGACCTGTGGCGATTTGTGGATTTGGGCTGAATTTTTTTTTCTCTAGAACCGGGTCGTGTCATACGTCATTCTTTTTGTCTTGATGAGTACGTCACGAAAAGGTATAATACTTGGGGTATATCTTTACATTTGACCCCTCTGCGACCTCCTTTTTAGGTATGCCCAACCTTGACCCATGTGGCCTAGAAAACGGTGATAAAATGAGTTTGCAGTAACATATCTTCATTTTAAATGCATTTCCTTCGATAAAAATGACTCCTGTACAATCCCTGCAAAGATGGAGAGAAAAAAGAAATTGCTCGAAAAATGAATTTTTCCACAGGTCCCGACCTGTGGCGATTTGTGGATTTGGGCTGAATTTTTTTTTCTCTAGAACCGGGTCGTGTCATACGTCATTCTTTTTGTCTTGATGAGTACGTCACGAAAAGGTATAATACTTGGGGTATATCTTTACATTTGACCCCTCTGCGACCTCCTTTTTAGGTATGCCCAACCTTGACCCATGTGGCCTAGAAAACGGTGATAAAATGAGTTTGCAGTAACATATCTTCATTTTAAATGCATTTCCTTCGATAAAAATGACTCCTGTACAATCCCTGCAAAGATGGAGAGAAAAAAAAATTGCTCGAAAAATGAATTTTTCCACAGGTCCCGACCTGTGGCGATTTGTGGATTTGGGCTGAATTTTTTTTCTCTAGAACCGGGTCGTGTCATACGTCATTCTTTTTGTCTTGATGAGTACGTCACGAAAAGGTATAATACTTGGGGTATATCTTTACATTTGACCCCTCTGCGACCTCCTTTTTAGGTATGCCCAACCTTGACCCATGTGGCCTAGAAAACGGTGATAAAATGAGTTTGCAGTAACATATCTTCATTTTAAATGCATTTCCTTCGATAAAAATGACTCCTGTACAATCCCTGCAAAGATGGAGAGAAAAAAGAAATTGCTCGAAAAATGAATTTTTCCACAGGTCCCGACCTGTGGCGATTTGTGGATTTGGGCTGAATTTTTTTTTCTCTAGAACCGGGTCGTGTCATACGTCATTCTTTTTGTCTTGATGAGTACGTCACGAAAAGGTATAATACTTGGGGTATATCTTTACATTTGACCCCTCTGCGACCTCCTTTTTAGGTATGCCCAACCTTGACCCATGTGGCCTAGAAAACGGTGATAAAATGAGTTTGCAGTAACATATCTTCATTTTAAATGCATTTCCTTCGATAAAAATGACTCCTGTACAATCCCTGCAAAGATGGAGAGAAAAAAGAAATTGCTCGAAAAATGAATTTTTCCACAGGTCCCGACCTGTGGCGATTTGTGGATTTGGGCTGAATTTTTTTCTCTAGAACCGGGTCGTGTCATACGTCATTCTTTTTGTCTTGATGAGTACGTCACGAAAAGGTATAATACTTGGGGTATATCTTTACATTTGACCCCTCTGCGACCTCCTTTTTAGGTATGCCCAACCTTGACCCATGTGGCCTAGAAAACGGTGATAAAATGAGTTTGCAGTAACATATCTTCATTTTAAATGCATTTCCTTCGATAAAAATGACTCCTGTACAATCCCTGCAAAGATGGAGAGAAAAAAGAAATTGCTCGAAAAATGAATTTTTCCACAGGTCCCGACCTGTGGCGATTTGTGGATTTGGGCTGAATTTTTTTTTCTCTAGAACCGGGTCGTGTCATACGTCATTCTTTTTGTCTTGATGAGTACGTCACGAAAAGGTATAATACTTGGGGTATATCTTTACATTTGACCCCTCTGCGACCTCCTTTTTAGGTATGCCCAACCTTGACCCATGTGGCCTAGAAAACGGTGATAAAATGAGTTTGCAGTAACATATCTTCATTTTAAATGCATTTCCTTCGATAAAAATGACTCCTGTACAATCCCTGCAAAGATGGAGAGAAAAAAGAAATTGCTCGAAAAATGAATTTTTCCACAGGTCCCGACCTGTGGCGATTTGTGGATTTGGGCTGAATTTTTTTTTCTCTAGAACCGGGTCGTGTCATACGTCATTCTTTTTGTCTTGATGAGTACGTCACGAAAAGGTATAATACTTGGGGTATATCTTTACATTTGACCCCTCTGCGACCTCCTTTTTAGGTATGCCCAACCTTGACCCATGTGGCCTAGAAAACGGTGATAAAATGAGTTTGCAGTAACATATCTTCATTTTAAATGCATTTCCTTCGATAAAAATGACTCCTGTACAATCCCTGCAAAGATGGAGAGAAAAAAGAAATTGCTCGAAAAATGAATTTTTCCACAGGTCCCGACCTGTGGCGATTTGTGGATTTGGGCTGAATTTTTTTTCTCTAGAACCGGGTCGTGTCATACGTCATTCTTTTTGTCTTGATGAGTACGTCACGAAAAGGTATAATACTTGGGGTATATCTTTACATTTGACCCCTCTGCGACCTCCTTTTTAGGTATGCCCAACCTTGACCCATGTGGCCTAGAAAACGGTGATAAAATGAGTTTGCAGTAACATATCTTCATTTTAAATGCATTTCCTTCGATAAAAATGACTCCTGTACAATCCCTGCAAAGATGGAGAGAAAAAAGAAATTGCTCGAAAAATGAATTTTTCCACAGGTCCCGACCTGTGGCGATTTGTGGATTTGGGCTGAATTTTTTTTTCTAGAACCGGGTCGTGTCATACGTCATTCTTTTTGTCTTGATGAGTACGTCACGAAAAGGTATAATACTTGGGGTATATCTTTACATTTGACCCCTCTGCGACCTCCTTTTTAGGTATGCCCAACCTTGACCCATGTGGCCTAGAAAACGGTGATAAAATGAGTTTGCAGTAACATATCTTCATTTTAAATGCATTTCCTTCGATAAAAATGACTCCTGTACAATCCCTGCAAAGATGGAGAGAAAAAAGAAATTGCTCGAAAAATGAATTTTTCCACAGGTCCCGACCTGTGGCGATTTGTGGATTTGGGCTGAATTTTTTTTTCTCTAGAACCGGGTCGTGTCATACGTCATTCTTTTTGTCTTGATGAGTACGTCACGAAAAGGTATAATACTTGGGGTATATCTTTACATTTGACCCCTCTGCGACCTCCTTTTTAGGTATGCCCAACCTTGACCCATGTGGCCTAGAAAACGGTGATAAAATGAGTTTGCAGTAACATATCTTCATTTTAAATGCATTTCCTTCGATAAAAATGACTCCTGTACAATCCCTGCAAAGATGGAGAGAAAAAAGAAATTGCTCGAAAAATGAATTTTTCCACAGGTCCCGACCTGTGGCGATTTGTGGATTTGGGCTGAATTTTTTTTTCTCTAGAACCGGGTCGTGTCATACGTCATTCTTTTTGTCTTGATGAGTACGTCACGAAAAGGTATAATACTTGGGGTATATCTTTACATTTGACCCCTCTGCGACCTCCTTTTTAGGTATGCCCAACCTTGACCCATGTGGCCTAGAAAACGGTGATAAAATGAGTTTGCAGTAACATATCTTCATTTTAAATGCATTTCCTTCGATAAAAATGACTCCTGTACAATCCCTGCAAAGATGGAGAGAAAAAAGAAATTGCTCGAAAAATGAATTTTTCCACAGGTCCCGACCTGTGGCGATTTGTGGATTTGGGCTGAATTTTTTTTTCTCTAGAACCGGGTCGTGTCATACGTCATTCTTTTTGTCTTGATGAGTACGTCACGAAAAGGTATAATACTTGGGGTATATCTTTACATTTGACCCCTCTGCGACCTCCTTTTTAGGTATGCCCAACCTTGACCCATGTGGCCTAGAAAACGGTGATAAAATGAGTTTGCAGTAACATATCTTCATTTTAAATGCATTTCCTTCGATAAAAATGACTCCTGTACAATCCCTGCAAAGATGGAGAGAAAAAGAAATTGCTCGAAAAATGAATTTTTCCACAGGTCCCGACCTGTGGCGATTTGTGGATTTGGGCTGAATTTTTTTTTCTAGAACCGGGTCGTGTCATACGTCATTCTTTTTGTCTTGATGAGTACGTCACGAAAAGGTATAATACTTGGGGTATATCTTTACATTTGACCCCTCTGCGACCTCCTTTTTAGGTATGCCCAACCTTGACCCATGTGGCCTAGAAAACGGTGATAAAATGAGTTTGCAGTAACATATCTTCATTTTAAATGCATTTCCTTCGATAAAAATGACTCCTGTACAATCCCTGCAAAGATGGAGAGAAAAAAAGAAATTGCTCGAAAAATGAATTTTTCCACAGGTCCCGACCTGTGGCGATTTGTGGATTTGGGCTGAATTTTTTTTCTCTAGAACCGGGTCGTGTCATACGTCATTCTTTTTGTCTTGATGAGTACGTCACGAAAAGGTATAATACTTGGGGTATATCTTTACATTTGACCCCTCTGCGACCTCCTTTTTAGGTATGCCCAACCTTGACCCATGTGGCCTAGAAAACGGTGATAAAATGAGTTTGCAGTAACATATCTTCATTTTAAATGCATTTCCTTCGATAAAAATGACTCCTGTACAATCCCTGCAAAGATGGAGAGAAAAAAGAAATTGCTCGAAAAATGAATTTTTCCACAGGTCCCGACCTGTGGCGATTTGTGGATTTGGGCTGAATTTTTTTTCTCTAGAACCGGGTCGTGTCATACGTCATTCTTTTTGTCTTGATGAGTACGTCACGAAAAGGTATAATACTTGGGGTATATCTTTACATTTGACCCCTCTGCGACCTCCTTTTTAGGTATGCCCAACCTTGACCCATGTGGCCTAGAAAACGGTGATAAAATGAGTTTGCAGTAACATATCTTCATTTTAAATGCATTTCCTTCGATAAAAATGACTCCTGTACAATCCCTGCAAAGATGGAGAGAAAAAAGAAATTGCTCGAAAAATGAATTTTTCCACAGGTCCCGACCTGTGGCGATTTGTGGATTTGGGCTGAATTTTTTTTTCTCTAGAACCGGGTCGTGTCATACGTCATTCTTTTTGTCTTGATGAGTACGTCACGAAAAGGTATAATACTTGGGGTATATCTTTACATTTGACCCCTCTGCGACCTCCTTTTTAGGTATGCCCAACCTTGACCCATGTGGCCTAGAAAACGGTGATAAAATGAGTTTGCAGTAACATATCTTCATTTTAAATGCATTTCCTTCGATAAAAATGACTCCTGTACAATCCCTGCAAAGATGGAGAGAAAAAAGAAATTGCTCGAAAAATGAATTTTTCCACAGGTCCCGACCTGTGGCGATTTGTGGATTTGGGCTGAATTTTTTTTTCTCTAGAACCGGGTCGTGTCATACGTCATTCTTTTTGTCTTGATGAGTACGTCACGAAAAGGTATAATACTTGGGGTATATCTTTACATTTGACCCCTCTGCGACCTCCTTTTTAGGTATGCCCAACCTTGACCCATGTGGCCTAGAAAACGGTGATAAAATGAGTTTGCAGTAACATATCTTCATTTTAAATGCATTTCCTTCGATAAAAATGACTCCTGTACAATCCCTGCAAAGATGGAGAGAAAAAAGAAATTGCTCGAAAAATGAATTTTTCCACAGGTCCCGACCTGTGGCGATTTGTGGATTTGGGCTGAATTTTTTTTTCTCTAGAACCGGGTCGTGTCATACGTCATTCTTTTTGTCTTGATGAGTACGTCACGAAAAGGTATAATACTTGGGGTATATCTTTACATTTGACCCCTCTGCGACCTCCTTTTTAGGTATGCCCAACCTTGACCCATGTGGCCTAGAAAACGGTGATAAAATGAGTTTGCAGTAACATATCTTCATTTTAAATGCATTTCCTTCGATAAAAATGACTCCTGTACAATCCCTGCAAAGATGGAGAGAAAAAAGAAATTGCTCGAAAAATGAATTTTTCCACAGGTCCCGACCTGTGGCGATTTGTGGATTTGGGCTGAATTTTTTTTTCTCTAGAACCGGGTCGTGTCATACGTCATTCTTTTTGTCTTGATGAGTACGTCACGAAAAGGTATAATACTTGGGGTATATCTTTACATTTGACCCCTCTGCGACCTCCTTTTTAGGTATGCCCAACCTTGACCCATGTGGCCTAGAAAACGGTGATAAAATGAGTTTGCAGTAACATATCTTCATTTTAAATGCATTTCCTTCGATAAAAATGACTCCTGTACAATCCCTGCAAAGATGGAGAGAAAAAAGAAATTGCTCGAAAAATGAATTTTTCCACAGGTCCCGACCTGTGGCGATTTGTGGATTTGGGCTGAATTTTTTTTTCTAGAACCGGGTCGTGTCATACGTCATTCTTTTTGTCTTGATGAGTACGTCACGAAAAGGTATAATACTTGGGGTATATCTTTACATTTGACCCCTCTGCGACCTCCTTTTTAGGTATGCCCAACCTTGACCCATGTGGCCTAGAAAACGGTGATAAAATGAGTTTGCAGTAACATATCTTCATTTTAAATGCATTTCCTTCGATAAAAATGACTCCTGTACAATCCCTGCAAAGATGGAGAGAAAAAAGAAATTGCTCGAAAAATGAATTTTTCCACAGGTCCCGACCTGTGGCGATTTGTGGATTTGGGCTGAATTTTTTTTTCTCTAGAACCGGGTCGTGTCATACGTCATTCTTTTTGTCTTGATGAGTACGTCACGAAAAGGTATAATACTTGGGGTATATCTTTACATTTGACCCCTCTGCGACCTCCTTTTTAGGTATGCCCAACCTTGACCCATGTGGCCTAGAAAACGGTGATAAAATGAGTTTGCAGTAACATATCTTCATTTTAAATGCATTTCCTTCGATAAAAATGACTCCTGTACAATCCCTGCAAAGATGGAGAGAAAAAAGAAATTGCTCGAAAAATGAATTTTTCCACAGGTCCCGACCTGTGGCGATTTGTGGATTTGGGCTGAATTTTTTTTTCTCTAGAACCGGGTCGTGTCATACGTCATTCTTTTTGTCTTGATGAGTACGTCACGAAAAGGTATAATACTTGGGGTATATCTTTACATTTGACCCCTCTGCGACCTCCTTTTTAGGTATGCCCAACCTTGACCCATGTGGCCTAGAAAACGGTGATAAAATGAGTTTGCAGTAACATATCTTCATTTTAAATGCATTTCCTTCGATAAAAATGACTCCTGTACAATCCCTGCAAAGATGGAGAGAAAAAAGAAATTGCTCGAAAAATGAATTTTTCCACAGGTCCCGACCTGTGGCGATTTGTGGATTTGGGCTGAATTTTTTTTTCTCTAGAACCGGGTCGTGTCATACGTCATTCTTTTTGTCTTGATGAGTACGTCACGAAAAGGTATAATACTTGGGGTATATCTTTACATTTGACCCCTCTGCGACCTCCTTTTAGGTATGCCCAACCTTGACCCATGTGGCCTAGAAAACGGTGATAAAATGAGTTTGCAGTAACATATCTTCATTTTAAATGCATTTCCTTCGATAAAAATGACTCCTGTACAATCCCTGCAAAGATGGAGAGAAAAAAGAAATTGCTCGAAAAATGAATTTTTCCACAGGTCCCGACCTGTGGCGATTTGTGGATTTGGGCTGAATTTTTTTTTCTCTAGAACCGGGTCGTGTCATACGTCATTCTTTTTGTCTTGATGAGTACGTCACGAAAAGGTATAATACTTGGGGTATATCTTTACATTTGACCCCTCTGCGACCTCCTTTTTAGGTATGCCCAACCTTGACCCATGTGGCCTAGAAAACGGTGATAAAATGAGTTTGCAGTAACATATCTTCATTTTAAATGCATTTCCTTCGATAAAAATGACTCCTGTACAATCCCTGCAAAGATGGAGAGAAAAAAGAAATTGCTCGAAAAATGAATTTTTCCACAGGTCCCGACCTGTGGCGATTTGTGGATTTGGGCTGAATTTTTTTTTCTCTAGAACCGGGTCGTGTCATACGTCATTCTTTTTGTCTTGATGAGTACGTCACGAAAAGGTATAATACTTGGGGTATATCTTTACATTTGACCCCTCTGCGACCTCCTTTTTAGGTATGCCCAACCTTGACCCATGTGGCCTAGAAAACGGTGATAAAATGAGTTTGCAGTAACATATCTTCATTTTAAATGCATTTCCTTCGATAAAAATGACTCCTGTACAATCCCTGCAAAGATGGAGAGAAAAAAGAAATTGCTCGAAAAATGAATTTTTCCACAGGTCCCGACCTGTGGCGATTTGTGGATTTGGGCTGAATTTTTTTTTCTCTAGAACCGGGTCGTGTCATACGTCATTCTTTTTGTCTTGATGAGTACGTCACGAAAAGGTATAATACTTGGGGTATATCTTTACATTTGACCCCTCTGCGACCTCCTTTTTAGGTATGCCCAACCTTGACCCATGTGGCCTAGGAAACGGTGATAAAATGAGTTTGCAGTAACATATCTTCATTTTAAATGCATTTCCTTCGATAAAAATGACTCCTGTACAATCCCTGCAAAGATGGAGAGAAAAAAGAAATTGCTCGAAAAATGAATTTTTCCACAGGTCCCGACCTGTGGCGATTTGTGGATTTGGGCTGAATTTTTTTTCTCTAGAACCGGGTCGTGTCATACGTCATTCTTTTTGTCTTGATGAGTACGTCACGAAAAGGTATAATACTTGGGGTATATCTTTACATTTGACCCCTCTGCGACCTCCTTTTTAGGTATGCCCAACCTTGACCCATGTGGCCTAGAAAACGGTGATAAAATGAGTTTGCAGTAACATATCTTCATTTTAAATGCATTTCCTTCGATAAAAATGACTCCTGTACAATCCCTGCAAAGATGGAGAGAAAAAAGAAATTGCTCGAAAAATGAATTTTTCCACAGGTCCCGACCTGTGGCGATTTGTGGATTTGGGCTGAATTTTTTTTTCTCTAGAACCGGGTCGTGTCATACGTCATTCTTTTTGTCTTGATGAGTACGTCACGAAAAGGTATAATACTTGGGGTATATCTTTACATTTGACCCCTCTGCGACCTCCTTTTTAGGTATGCCCAACCTTGACCCATGTGGCCTAGAAAACGGTGATAAAATGAGTTTGCAGTAACATATCTTCATTTTAAATGCATTTCCTTCGATAAAAATGACTCCTGTACAATCCCTGCAAAGATGGAGAGAAAAAAAGAAATTGCTCGAAAAATGAATTTTTCCACAGGTCCCGACCTGTGGCGATTTGTGGATTTGGGCTGAATTTTTTTTTCTCTAGAACCGGGTCGTGTCATACGTCATTCTTTTTGTCTTGATGAGTACGTCACGAAAAGGTATAATACTTGGGGTATATCTTTACATTTGACCCCTCTGCGACCTCCTTTTTAGGTATGCCCAACCTTGACCCATGTGGCCTAGAAAACGGTGATAAAATGAGTTTGCAGTAACATATCTTCATTTTAAATGCATTTCCTTCGATAAAAATGACTCCTGTACAATCCCTGCAAAGATGGAGAGAAAAAAGAAATTGCTCGAAAAATGAATTTTTCCACAGGTCCCGACCTGTGGCGATTTGTGGATTTGGGCTGAATTTTTTTTTCTCTAGAACCGGGTCGTGTCATACGTCATTCTTTTTGTCTTGATGAGTACGTCACGAAAAGGTATAATACTTGGGGTATATCTTTACATTTGACCCCTCTGCGACCTCCTTTTTAGGTATGCCCAACCTTGACCCATGTGGCCTAGAAAACGGTGATAAAATGAGTTTGCAGTAACATATCTTCATTTTAAATGCATTTCCTTCGATAAAAATGACTCCTGTACAATCCCTGCAAAGATGGAGAGAAAAAAGAAATTGCTCGAAAAATGAATTTTTCCACAGGTCCCGACCTGTGGCGATTTGTGGATTTGGGCTGAATTTTTTTTTCTCTAGAACCGGGTCGTGTCATACGTCATTCTTTTTGTCTTGATGAGTACGTCACGAAAAGGTATAATACTTGGGGTATATCTTTACATTTGACCCCTCTGCGACCTCCTTTTTAGGTATGCCCAACCTTGACCCATGTGGCCTAGAAAACGGTGATAAAATGAGTTTGCAGTAACATATCTTCATTTTAAATGCATTTCCTTCGATAAAAATGACTCCTGTACAATCCCTGCAAAGATGGAGAGAAAAAAGAAATTGCTCGAAAAATGAATTTTTCCACAGGTCCCGACCTGTGGCGATTTGTGGATTTGGGCTGAATTTTTTTTTCTCTAGAACCGGGTCGTGTCATACGTCATTCTTTTTGTCTTGATGAGTACGTCACGAAAAGGTATAATACTTGGGGTATATCTTTACATTTGACCCCTCTGCGACCTCCTTTTTAGGTATGCCCAACCTTGACCCATGTGGCCTAGAAAACGGTGATAAAATGAGTTTGCAGTAACATATCTTCATTTTAAATGCATTTCCTTCGATAAAAATGACTCCTGTACAATCCCTGCAAAGATGGAGAGAAAAAAGAAATTGCTCGAAAAATGAATTTTTCCACAGGTCCCGACCTGTGGCGATTTGTGGATTTGGGCTGAATTTTTTTTTCTCTAGAACCGGGTCGTGTCATACGTCATTCTTTTTGTCTTGATGAGTACGTCACGAAAAGGTATAATACTTGGGGTATATCTTTACATTTGACCCCTCTGCGACCTCCTTTTTAGGTATGCCCAACCTTGACCCATGTGGCCTAGAAAACGGTGATAAAATGAGTTTGCAGTAACATATCTTCATTTTAAATGCATTTCCTTCGATAAAAATGACTCCTGTACAATCCCTGCAAAGATGGAGAGAAAAAAGAAATTGCTCGAAAAATGAATTTTTCCACAGGTCCCGACCTGTGGCGATTTGTGGATTTGGGCTGAATTTTTTTTTCTCTAGAACCGGGTCGTGTCATACGTCATTCTTTTTGTCTTGATGAGTACGTCACGAAAAGGTATAATACTTGGGGTATATCTTTACATTTGACCCCTCTGCGACCTCCTTTTTAGGTATGCCCAACCTTGACCCATGTGGCCTAGAAAACGGTGATAAAATGAGTTTGCAGTAACATATCTTCATTTTAAATGCATTTCCTTCGATAAAAATGACTCCTGTACAATCCCTGCAAAGATGGAGAGAAAAAAGAAATTGCTCGAAAAATGAATTTTTCCACAGGTCCCGACCTGTGGCGATTTGTGGATTTGGGCTGAATTTTTTTTTCTCTAGAACCGGGTCGTGTCATACGTCATTCTTTTTGTCTTGATGAGTACGTCACGAAAAGGTATAATACTTGGGGTATATCTTTACATTTGACCCCTCTGCGACCTCCTTTTTAGGTATGCCCAACCTTGACCCATGTGGCCTAGAAAACGGTGATAAAATGAGTTTGCAGTAACATATCTTCATTTTAAATGCATTTCCTTCGATAAAAATGACTCCTGTACAATCCCTGCAAAGATGGAGAGAAAAAAGAAATTGCTCGAAAAATGAATTTTTCCACAGGTCCCGACCTGTGGCGATTTGTGGATTTGGGCTGAATTTTTTTTTCTCTAGAACCGGGTCGTGTCATACGTCATTCTTTTTGTCTTGATGAGTACGTCACGAAAAGGTATAATACTTGGGGTATATCTTTACATTTGACCCCTCTGCGACCTCCTTTTTAGGTATGCCCAACCTTGACCCATGTGGCCTAGAAAACGGTGATAAAATGAGTTTGCAGTAACATATCTTCATTTTAAATGCATTTCCTTCGATAAAAATGACTCCTGTACAATCCCTGCAAAGATGGAGAGGAAAAAAAAAATTGCTCGAAAAATGAATTTTTCCACAGGTCCCGACCTGTGGCGATTTGTGGATTTGGGCTGAATTTTTTTTTCTCTAGAACCGGGTCGTGTCATACGTCATTCTTTTTGTCTTGATGAGTACGTCACGAAAAGGTATAATACTTGGGGTATATCTTTACATTTGACCCCTCTGCGACCTCCTTTTTAGGTATGCCCAACCTTGACCCATGTGGCCTAGAAAACGGTGATAAAATGAGTTTGCAGTAACATATCTTCATTTTAAATGCATTTCCTTCGATAAAAATGACTCCTGTACAATCCCTGCAAAGATGGAGAGAAAAAAGAAATTGCTCGAAAAATGAATTTTTCCACAGGTCCCGACCTGTGGCGATTTGTGGATTTGGGCTGAATTTTTTTTTCTCTAGAACCGGGTCGTGTCATACGTCATTCTTTTTGTCTTGATGAGTACGTCACGAAAAGGTATAATACTTGGGGTATATCTTTACATTTGACCCCTCTGCGACCTCCTTTTTAGGTATGCCCAACCTTGACCCATGTGGCCTAGAAAACGGTGATAAAATGAGTTTGCAGTAACATATCTTCATTTTAAATGCATTTCCTTCGATAAAAATGACTCCTGTACAATCCCTGCAAAGATGGAGAGAAAAAAGAAATTGCTCGAAAAATGAATTTTTCCACAGGTCCCGACCTGTGGCGATTTGTGGATTTGGGCTGAATTTTTTTTCTCTAGAACCGGGTCGTGTCATACGTCATTCTTTTTGTCTTGATGAGTACGTCACGAAAAGGTATAATACTTGGGGTATATCTTTACATTTGACCCCTCTGCGACCTCCTTTTTAGGTATGCCCAACCTTGACCCATGTGGCCTAGAAAACGGTGATAAAATGAGTTTGCAGTAACATATCTTCATTTTAAATGCATTTCCTTCGATAAAAATGACTCCTGTACAATCCCTGCAAAGATGGAGAGAAAAAAGAAATTGCTCGAAAAATGAATTTTTCCACAGGTCCCGACCTGTGGCGATTTGTGGATTTGGGCTGAATTTTTTTTTCTCTAGAACCGGGTCGTGTCATACGTCATTCTTTTTGTCTTGATGAGTACGTCACGAAAAGGTATAATACTTGGGGTATATCTTTACATTTGACCCCTCTGCGACCTCCTTTTTAGGTATGCCCAACCTTGACCCATGTGGCCTAGAAAACGGTGATAAAATGAGTTTGCAGTAACATATCTTCATTTTAAATGCATTTCCTTCGATAAAAATGACTCCTGTACAATCCCTGCAAAGATGGAGAGAAAAAAGAAATTGCTCGAAAAATGAATTTTTCCACAGGTCCCGACCTGTGGCGATTTGTGGATTTGGGCTGAATTTTTTTTTCTCTAGAACCGGGTCGTGTCATACGTCATTCTTTTTGTCTTGATGAGTACGTCACGAAAAGGTATAATACTTGGGGTATATCTTTACATTTGACCCCTCTGCGACCTCCTTTTTAGGTATGCCCAACCTTGACCCATGTGGCCTAGAAAACGGTGATAAAATGAGTTTGCAGTAACATATCTTCATTTTAAATGCATTTCCTTCGATAAAAATGACTCCTGTACAATCCCTGCAAAGATGGAGAGAAAAAAGAAATTGCTCGAAAAATGAATTTTTCCACAGGTCCCGACCTGTGGCGATTTGTGGATTTGGGCTGAATTTTTTTTTCTCTAGAACCGGGTCGTGTCATACGTCATTCTTTTTGTCTTGATGAGTACGTCACGAAAAGGTATAATACTTGGGGTATATCTTTACATTTGACCCCTCTGCGACCTCCTTTTTAGGTATGCCCAACCTTGACCCATGTGGCCTAGAAAACGGTGATAAAATGAGTTTGCAGTAACATATCTTCATTTTAAATGCATTTCCTTCGATAAAAATGACTCCTGTACAATCCCTGCAAAGATGGAGAGAAAAAAGAAATTGCTCGAAAAATGAATTTTTCCACAGGTCCCGACCTGTGGCGATTTGTGGATTTGGGCTGAATTTTTTTCTCTAGAACCGGGTCGTGTCATACGTCATTCTTTTTGTCTTGATGAGTACGTCACGAAAAGGTATAATACTTGGGGTATATCTTTACATTTGACCCCTCTGCGACCTCCTTTTTAGGTATGCCCAACCTTGACCCATGTGGCCTAGAAAACGGTGATAAAATGAGTTTGCAGTAACATATCTTCATTTTAAATGCATTTCCTTCGATAAAAATGACTCCTGTACAATCCCTGCAAAGATGGAGAGAAAAAAGAAATTGCTCGAAAAATGAATTTTTCCACAGGTCCCGACCTGTGGCGATTTGTGGATTTGGGCTGAATTTTTTTTTCTCTAGAACCGGGTCGTGTCATACGTCATTCTTTTTGTCTTGATGAGTACGTCACGAAAAGGTATAATACTTGGGGTATATCTTTACATTTGACCCCTCTGCGACCTCCTTTTTAGGTATGCCCAACCTTGACCCATGTGGCCTAGAAAACGGTGATAAAATGAGTTTGCAGTAACATATCTTCATTTTAAATGCATTTCCTTCGATAAAAATGACTCCTGTACAATCCCTGCAAAGATGGAGAGAAAAAAGAAATTGCTCGAAAAATGAATTTTTCCACAGGTCCCGACCTGTGGCGATTTGTGGATTTGGGCTGAATTTTTTTTTCTCTAGAACCGGGTCGTGTCATACGTCATTCTTTTTGTCTTGATGAGTACGTCACGAAAAGGTATAATACTTGGGGTATATCTTTACATTTGACCCCTCTGCGACCTCCTTTTTAGGTATGCCCAACCTTGACCCATGTGGCCTAGAAAACGGTGATAAAATGAGTTTGCAGTAACATATCTTCATTTTAAATGCATTTCCTTCGATAAAAATGACTCCTGTACAATCCCTGCAAAGATGGAGAGAAAAAAAAAATTGCTCGAAAAATGAATATCTACTTAATTTGAAAGCTAAGGCGACATGACTGGATGGTTAATTCTATATAGAACGGGAGGTGTCAGTTTTACACATACTTTCACTTGTTGAGTTTTATCCAAAAGTTGTAGTGATTATAATACGCTAAACGTTCCCAGTACTGTTCAGTTGCACGTTTACGGTTCAAAGTGGCATTCGCTTATATAAATCACGCCTTAGGAACAAATACTTTCGAGAACAAAGTATTTAAATGATTTTGAATGACTTATAAAATTAACAAGTGGCCCAAAAAGCCCAGTATACTGGACTGACTGAGCCTGTCTGAGTAAGTTTGTGAAAATACTTTGCAACGTTACCAAGGAAAGGAACAGAGGTCACTGTGACATTGATCTTGAATCACGGACGCCAAACATCGAAAGGATCACAAATTTAGTAAAACAAATCATCCCATAGAGTTGAAGGACTGTTGTTGATAATTAGATCTCAAAATATTAAGCAGAAATGATTTTACAATGTTCAGGTCATGAAAGTTGAATGAAAATTGTAACCGGTAGAGTGTTATCAAGTAAATGCTATCGGAGGTCACTGTGATCTTGACCTTTGGCCCACTAACCCTAACGCGATAGGGACCATCTACATGTTGCATAGATTTAATTAACAGGTCGAAATTGTGGAAAAAATTACAAGATACAGGGGTTTGTGGTAAAATGTTAAATGCTGTGAAATCTTTGTACTCAGCTGTAGCCTCATGTGTTAGAATTAATTCTTTTACAACTGACTGGTTTGAAGTGCATTGTGGATTAAGACAAGGCTGTGTATTGTCTCCCTTATTATTCAATTTATACATAAATGATCTTGCAGTGTATCTTAAATCATTAAATGTTGGTATTGAAATAGAAAATGAGATTGTATGTATACTTCTGTATGCAGATGATGTGGTGTTATTGGCGGAAAATGCACATGATCTACAAGTTTTGTTAAACGGATTATATGATTGGTGTTGTATTAGCGATATGTCAATTAACTGTAGTAAAAGTAACATTGTGCATTTCCGATCTGAATCTCAAGCAAGATCAACTCATATTTTTAAATGTGGACAGGAAACTGTAGACATTGTTGATAGGTATAAGTATCTAGGTGTTGTTCTACAAGAGCATCTTGATTTCAATGTAACAGCTGGGATGATGGCGCAAAGTGCTAGTCGAGCCTTGGGTCTACTAATAGCCAAATGTAAATTAGTTGGCGGGGTTCCTCATAACGTTTTTACTAAACTGTATGACTCAGTTGTTTGGCCTGTCATAGCATATGGATCTTCGGTATGGGGTTATAAATCATTTTCATGTATAAATGCAGTCCACAACCGTGCAATGAGGTTTTTCCTTGGTGTTGGCAAGTATACGCCCAATGCAGCAGTCTCTGGGGAAATGGGATGGGTTCCACCTATTGTTCGCCAGTGGAAAACAGTTAACAACTTGTGGGCCCGTTTGTCCCAAACAAACAATTCTAGAGTAAATAAACGCATTGCATTGTGGGCCTGTTCCAAATCAACCCGTTGCCGAAACTGGTTTTATTTTGTCAAAAAACAACTACTTGAGTTTAATCTTGGTTGCTATTGTAACTTGTTAGTGCCTATACCTAAACAATCTTTTACTAGTCAACTGGAAAAAAATATCATGTATAAGTATTTGTCCGAGTGGTCCGCATCCATAAATAGCGTTGTCGGTACTTCCGGTAGAGGTCGTAATAAGTTAAGGACCTACCGGACATTTAAACAGGAGTATGTGACAGAGGAGTACTGCAGGATGATTTTACCCCCTAGGCATAGGTCAGCGTTATGTAAATTCAGGTGTGGGGTTGCTCCTATTCGCATTGAAACGGGTAGATATGAAAATGTGAGACTAGACGAACGTCACTGTCCTTTCTGTCACGTACTTGAGGATGAGTCACATGTTATATTAGATTGTTCGTTGTACGATGACCTCAGATTTGAATTATTTTCGAAAGCTATTGTTTTTGAACCTAATTTCGCAAATTTCAGTAAAGATGACAAACTTATATTTTTGTTCACTAGTCAGCCAATAATTAGAAATTGTGCCAAAACCTGTTTTAATATTCTCCAACGTCGTCAGTTTTATCTTTGTAAATAATGTTTAACTTAATTTAAACAATTTGTCATTTAAAATTTTAGTTACCGCAAGAATCAGTTGCTAATTAGTTCTTTCTCGATCTGATCGAGAGGATAACAGATTTCTTAAAACATTTCTTAATTGCGCTATAGTGCTCGTTTTCGTTTCAGTATTTTTTCTATCTTTTTTTAACTATATTTTAGATGTGAATTAGCGACTGACTCTTGCTTTTTACAATGTAAATATATGTTGAATGATTGTAAGGTAATTTGATATATTCACTGTGATAGTCTCTTATAATTCAGAATTGAATGGTCATGTACTAATATTTTATCTGTCATGGTTTTATAGAAATGTTGTGATATTGTACATGAATGAGACTTAAATAAAGATATATATATATACAATCTTCTGAGCTAGTTTCATAAAGGTCAAATGAAAATTGGGACCTGCAGAGTGTTACCAAGGAAAGGTTACAGACAGACGGACGGACGGACGGACGCCAGACAAATTACTCAACATAAGCTCTGCTGGACTTCGTTCTGTAAAGCTAAAAACAAAAAGACCTGAGCAAAAAGCATTCGGAATAAAAAGCACAAGTACTGTTAAATTAAATGGATTATCTCAAATGAAAGTAAGGACATTATTTTGAGCAACACACATGCGGATTAGCCCACTTACCAAAATTTCGGGTAACGGACCATACAAAGGTGGTATACTCTGATTCAACATATTATTACAATGTACCCATATCCTTTGAACGCCTATAACGTAATAAACCGTATATGCGGGTTAAGACATGTTTGGCCTTCCATAGAACTGACAGTTACCGTATGGAACACGTTTTGTCTGTATGAATTTAAAGGCTATGCCGACAGCTCCTGAATGTTGAAATCTAAGACGTCCGAGGCAAATGCTGACACTTTAAGACAACCTTGAAAATAACCTTGGACACAATTTTACCAGCTTTGAAAATTTTCATTTTACCAACGTTCGCGTACAGGCCCCTGTGGGATAGTGTTTTGAGCGCGTGCAAATATTTTTTCAGACATAAAGCAGACATGTCGTACTCAAACCTAGGTATATTGACATCTTATGAGAATGCTTAAAATTGACCCTCGTTAGCAAAAAAAAAAAAAAAAAAAAAAAAAGAAGTCCATGCGCAGGTTAGCAGACAGGGTGACCCCTGCGCCTGACCTCTGTAGGTGGGCCAATGGAAATTTTACTTTCATGTTACAGCTCAATCTATTTGCTGACGTATACAACACGCGCAGTAAACCGAAAGTAGCATAACATGATGTACTGTAACAGTGTTTACAAAAACACCTGCATGGCTGTCGAGTGTGTAACAAAATATGCAAAGGTTATATGTGTTTTTTCATGACTTCGTGTTGTGTTAACATTTTGTATGTATTTACCTTTTCTTCAGCACGTGTAACTTGTTTGCTCCCTTTTCTAAAAGTTAAGGCATTCATTCTGCGTGCGTGTAAGGCTGCACTATTTGGTGGTCTACAACAAACTCCATATAGAGACTCTGGATATAGCAAAATTCGGGATATAACGAACAAATTTCTTGATTTAAAACCTAAACAAAAGGATATTAGCTAATATAGTAGTAATTAAGTGCGATTTGTAAACGCATTGAAACAATATTATTAGAGCATACATAAGGCCAAACCATAGGTAATTCATAGTATTTTATTTCGATTTAAAGTCATGTTTGTTTAACCACGGCATTTGTTTCAATTGGGGAAAAATGACCCATTCTGTAACATGTTTAGAATCAAATAAAAAAGACATTGGCTGTACATGCATCGCAAGTAATTTTCTAACGATCTGTTATTTACTTTTGATGTTACATTGCTGTTTACTACCTTTTTATTAGAACACGATGGACAGAAAGTACATGGGCCGGACTCCGTCATATCAATGTTGGACCACGCCTACTACACGCACGGTACCGGAGAGAATGACTGTGGTATTCATGCGGATGATTGTTTTGGTAATATTTAAGTCGGATTAGTTTACATTTTAGGTATTCTAACAGTCATTCTGCGTATATGTTTACTCTCCACCAAAAATGCTTAGAAATCAGCGAAACAATGTAACTATAGTTGCTATAGAATCGCCGTTTCATATTGAAAAATAATAGCAAACTGCGTTTTATTTAACACATAAACAGGCGTCGGCATGTACACACTATTCACTTTTATTATCTCATTTAACTGGTTATATGAAAATTATGAGTAATTATTGAATGCACATTCGGTTCCATAATGTGCGTGTATTTCACTTATCTAATGGAAATGTTTTTTTTTCAAAGTGTTACATTTGAGCTAGGTTTGCTCCTTTTTTGTAATTTACAATTTAATGTTTATTACGGTATTAGAGAATATGCATAACGGTACATTCTGTTAATCTATGTAAATCCAGGACAGAACAAGAATAGATATGCGCTGGCGAACCTTTCATGGCGCACTATGACTCGAAGGCATAGAAACATCAGATATATGATGCAGATACCGTATTCTGATATGCTATA
Organism: Saxidomus purpurata; assembly: GCA_022818135.1. Taxonomy (NCBI): domain Eukaryota; kingdom Metazoa; phylum Mollusca; class Bivalvia; order Venerida; family Veneridae; genus Saxidomus; species Saxidomus purpurata. The sequence goes on along the minus strand of JAFMSR010000006.1, from coordinate 31,660,956 downwards.
CTTATGTAAATATAATAATGCATTGGCAAGATCAATTTTTGAAACTTCGGCTTCTTAATTTTGGGAGTTATATAAAGGTACGTGTATTTATTATACATTTGTTTATTTGAGGAATGTGAAAACTAGATATACACTAAGCTTAGTTTGGGTGCCTACTCCTCTAATGTCTAAGAAACGATTATTTTTGTCAATGAAATATTTACACAAAAAAGGCACAATTTTTGAGTTAATGTTTTTTTTCTTGAACAATTATAGCCGCCGCGCAGTTTTCATGCACATAGTTTCATAGTGTTTTCTCAATTAGGAGTATAAATAGAATGTAAATGTGAGAGACATGCCACTAAAACCTACAAAACAGGACACCAAAATAAAAAAAAACAAAACAACCAACCACACAATCAGGGGGGTCCCAATCAACCCCAATAATAATAAACGAGAATAGTACAAAGCAAACTAATAACAGTAACGTGGGGACGATAAATGAACCTATAGAAATTAATGCCACCCCTCAAAATGATAAGAAAAAAAAGTAGGACATCCCCCATTCAGTTACAAAATAGGTTCCACATTTTGGAGGAGGGAGGGAAAGAAATAACAGTATCCGAGAAACAAAAGGAGACCAATAGAACCACCAACCCCCTCCAACACACAAAAAAAGGCTTTTTCACCAAAATCGATACCTCACGAAAAATGGACTGATATGGTAATAAAGGGGATTCAAGGGGGGGCCTAGCACACACAAAATCAGAGACATTGAAAACAATTTAAGGTCACAATTTTGAGGGGGATAAAATAAAAAATACTAAAAATCACAAAAGTAAACTATACTTTAAGGTCAGATCAGATTACGAATCAAAAGTGAAAGATTTTAGATTTGGTAGGCATGACTTGAAAGTAGAAAACAAAAAAACCCAACCCCCAAAATAGCAAGTATCAGCATGGGAGTACTAGAGATACCAAAGCATAAAAGCTCCGAACAATTTAAAAAGGAATTATTAGATAATAACAAAAACATTGCCACAATCAGGCAAAAAGAAATCAATAACAAGGCGAAAATAAAAAAAAAAACAATCAATTTATTTTGACATTCACCACTTCAGAAATGCCCTTTGAATTAAAAGGGGCCCAAGCATTAGTCAAACCAACAACTCTACGCATAATAAGATGCAGAAAATGCAAGGCACCGCGACATAAAACCCAACAACGTAGAAACAAAAACAAATGCCCAAAATGTTCAGGAAACCACGAACTAACAGAATGTCAAGCACAATCTCTCAAGTGCAATAATTGTTTAGGCAATCACTGGGGATCAAGCAAAAATTGCCCTGTCTACCGAAAATATGTGTCTAAAATCAACGATAATAACGCCAAACTAATGCAAGACTATGAAATTAAATGTGCCAATTTAAAGCACTCCCATCAAAACAAAAAACCCACACCTACTGTCACCCCACCCCAATTACAGCAAAACCCCAAAATAAAGACAATTTCTCAGACCCCATAATAACCCAACCCCCGCAAATACCCAGCATTAAGCAAATTTTACAAGTAAAGAAAGAAAGGTGTGCTAACCCCCTACCCCCTCGCCATAGGCAAATTAAAGGCAAACCGGACCCAAATACTATAGGTATCCGGGGGGATATAACTCTGTACAAGCTTTAAGGACAATAACAAATTCACATCACCGACACCCACACATCTTATATCCAGGACCTTATGGGCACATGACTGTGCATTGCCCACTAAATTTATGTAGAACATAGGCTAAATTCAATAACACAAAACAACTCCGAATAAACCATTAAAGGATAACACAACAGCTGAGGTAATTACTGAGTCCATCAGGCCCTGCCTCAGCATCATTTCATGGAATATTCGGGGTATGAGAACAGAATCATACACAACATGTATTGAGTTACAATATATAAATATTTCTATGATCTTGAGTTGAATTTCACACATTACTGTAACTGTTTTGCATTTTGAGGAGGAGCGTTGTCTTGGACAAGCAATATTTAAGGGCTCTTCGATTAAAACCTTAACGTTTTATCCTGACCAGCTCATCCACCTCTTCAGCCTCTACCTTGCACCTTTTTGACGATTCATTTTGTTTAAAGCAGACACTTCATTTAGAATGTAAATAGAGTTGTGGTATTCCGACATTTTCAAGACTGTAGACCTATACTCATTACAAACAACGTTTTCAACATGGCATATAATGGGTATACGCAGCTTTTCAACGGTTAGGCTGATGTTATAAACCAAGTTTTTAAACGTCCTGAAATATCTTTCAACGCCAGAACATAGACCTAAGTCTTCTGCTTTTGTAGGCAAAAGAGAAAATCAAGAATGTAACTCCTATAATAACACACCTACCTTTAATCAGTGTTCACCTCTACTCTATAAATACGACTAATATTAAGATCTCCTCCTACGTATAGTTTGTTTCCGATCCCCACTTTAGGATGACCCGTAGCCTTCTGATTGGGAATTTTGTGCGAAATTCTCAAAATTGGTGAAGATTTTATGTCCTGTTTGCAGTTCTACTGGCACAATTTGAACCACATACTTTTCCCTTTCGACAGTAAACAACCTTATGATCGTAATTTTTGACCGATTTTTGCCCAAATTTTAATTTCGAACTGCAAATTGAAAATATTGTATGGCTGTTCTGCAATAGCTAGGCGCACAAGCGGGTAATTCCGACCATCTTAGTTTCTCATATTGACAGGATGGAGCATTATTTTAGACCGTTCCACGGCATAGGTGCATGTACGTGTAACAGGAATCAAAATATTCAAACAATGAAGTAAGTTTATAAATTACCGACGAATTCAAACTTTAACAATTTGTAAAAAAAAAATCTCTTATTTTCTTAGACGACATAGATGCTTTTTAATTTTTTGTTATTTTCCGTAAATAAAAGAATACAAATGGACCATCGGGAAAATTAAATGGTACAGAGAAAAAATTGGCGGCATTTGATGATAAAAGATTTAATATGAGCAAGTTGGCTACGGTGCCACTCAAAATTGAAAATAACGTTGGAAAATAGCTGCATGTTCGGGAATACCCGACCCCGTTCTATTATCACAGAGAAAATCTTCTTTAATTTAATCTTAGATCTATGTTTTTATCAGTTTAATTCAAAAGCTTATAGTATCATAACTGTAGGTAAGTCGGTTTATGCTCTTAAAAATACTGCACTAAAAACCATTTGAAAGCAATATTAAGAATTTACAAACTTCTGTTTCTGCTTCAGGCATTTAAGGACAACCCACTGTTCACGTGGCAAAGCCCAAAGGCCTTAATATATACTTTCAATAACAAATTGTTAGAAAGTTCTGAAGTCCACGCGACTAACAACGTGTATATTGCTCTGCCCAACATTTTCATTAACATTTTACATGTACATTTGGTTCAGGCTTAACAACTGTCACACTTTTTACAATTCTACTCTTAAATGCTCGCATCACATCAATACCTATCTCTCTCTCCCAAAGGTCATCCAGAATGCTTTCAAGTCCTGTACGTTTTGTAATGTCCCACTTTAATGCTTGCATTTGATTAAAATCCAGCCCTCTCTTCGACAGGTAATATATAAAGTTATCGACAACATTTCTTTCTAGAAGTGGTTTTGTTGAATCAACATGCATCCCAAGAATAATGGCGGCACCTTTATACGGAGCATTTTCTCCGTCACAATACCTATACAACAGAAGTGCCACTTCTGCTGGGTATTTCTCAATGTGATCCAGAACAACACCTTTACCTCTGTTTAACTTTTCTTTCATTTTTTTATTCAAGTCACATTTCATTTTCCGCGGAGTTTCTGAATCGAGACTGCCTGAATAAATGTATCCATCCTTGAAATAAGGTGAAGAATATATAGTGTTGAAAGACCGAATGATAGCTTTAGAAATACATGTTCCTGTAACTGAAGCATCTTTTGGAATTGCAAACAACAAGACAGCAGGATAAGTGTCAACTTCTTCGGTGAGCAATCGCCTAATGGAAGAGTTCACAATTTTCCAAAAACGTGGACTCTGGGACGGATATTTTGCCCTGATCATATCTAAATCTGTTTGAAAAATAAAAGGGTTATACCGAAAAAGATCAATTTGAGACTGAGTCACTTCAGACTTAGTCTCTATGAGATGTAATACCCTCATGAGATAAAAAAACTTCGTCAAACTACACATTATTATTAAACATAAGTCAATGGTTATCAAGAATGAATTAATTATCTTAATTCGCAGAGGTCGATGTCTAAATTCATCAGTAAGTAATGGGTCTGTATACAGATCTGTTGTATCAAATTTGCCAAGCTTTTTGATTTCATGTACCGGTCTGTATTTGAGTGGCTGTTTTGATACTTTTTCAGAAGCTGCCCCAGTTCTATTTCTGATTTCAGCCATTGCAAAGTGCGGCGTTCCTGAATCCGGCGTTCCTGAATCTGAAGTGTAGACATTTTAGACAGCATATATAATTCATTAACTTTTTTACAATTGAATAAATTTAACACTATTTCTAGCACAAGCATCTAGGCCTTGTGATTTCAGGGAAGATTTTCTTAAAAGGTTTTCCTATTGGTTGCAATGGCAAGAACAAGAGTTCTGCATGGAATAAAACTCTTTGAACAATTTTGATAGAGCTTTAGGTAAGGATCATCCCTGAAAATTGCATCAACATTAGCCCAGTGATTTCAGAGGAGATGTCGTTTGAAAGAAATTGTAGACGGACGGACGGACGACGGACCCCATCTTAATAGCTCACCCTGGCACGTTGTGCTAGGTTAGCTAATATATCAGTAGCACGGTGGTTGAGACAATACACGATTGTACAGGGAAGCAACACAGATGCCAAAACGCCTCCGTATCAGTGGTGTAACACGGAGGGTAGAACCTCACAAAGAAGTGCAGCTTATGCTTCAAAAGTTCAAATGTCTCATCTTACATAATGGCATTTATCGGTCGTTTAACAAATAATCTCATCATGTTGCTCGTTCATAAAAAGTATTCATGAAATGTGTCCATCATGTTCTTGTTTTAATTCTTGTTCTTGTTCATAATCATTCAATGAAAGACATCAAAACCTCTTTCTACAACGCTATTTTGTCTCTTGAGAGGGATTCTTTTCTGCCCGTGTATTCTCCATAATGGGAAAAGACATTTGGTTTATAGTTTATAATATCCCCTACTACCCTCACAGGGAGCCAGCAGGGAGCTTTGACTCTAAGTCATCCTGGTGCCAACTGTGTATTTGTCCCACAAAACCCAACCTTGTAAATACTCTTCTCCATTATAGGTTTTAAAGCGACGCACCAAGATGGACAAGTTACGCTAAAAAAGAAATTTTTTCAAGAGTCATTACTGTATCAGGGGCATTGTATTATGATAACATGACAAAATACTAACAAAGCAGGTGTTTTGCTTACTTTTATTGCGAAAATATCAGCACTACTAACGGTGGGCCATATCACCCATACTTTTACGCATCAAATCAGCTGACTCCGTAGTGTATAGGTTAAGCCCCTTTTTTGTAAGTCCAAGTCCGAGTTCAAAACCTGGCTCGGGTAAATATTTCACCTTTATTTTTAGCTCTTACACAAAGAAAATAATCTTGATGCGACAAATTGAATATATATTGATTTTACCAAAAAAATAAAATTTACTAAAAATTTGGAGTGCAGTTGTTTAATATCATTATTCTGTTTCTTAAACAGATGATTGCGAGCAGGCCAAAAAGGTGTCTATCTTTGAAGCACGTGATCATAATACATATGTATAAGTTTGCAAAAAAACTTTTAGCCTTGAAGCTTGAACTATGACAATTCATCTACCTATTATGTTGACCTTTCTGTCTAGGTAGATAGTATGTGAATCAAATTCCCTTGTTTCCATTTGTTTCACCTCTGATCGTAAAAGGTCATTTTTGGACGTAGTGGGTAAACTTTTACCGCTCAACTGAACTCGGACACTTGCAGCGTCGTTGTGTTTTAGAGAGGCCGTTTCTTCAATCTTTGACACTGAAACAATATTATGAATACGAAAATCCGGTAAAATAATTCTTAAATAGTTACATGTATGTTAAAGTCGAAACAAGAACGAAGAATATTTAAAGCAAAATCTGAGGCCTCATAATTGTAACACTCCTAGCGGAATTTTATTGTAAGGTTCCGATGTTTAATTTTGTAACATTCTGTTTTTAAAATTTAATGAAAGACAAAGTGAATTGTTTTTGTTTGTTGACTGCTTAAATATGGGATGCACATGTATATGTATAAATGTTACGCTGGTGGGAGAAGAAAAACAAGACAAAAAGTTAGTATATAGTACAGTGGTCATATATCTTTCACACGAATCAACAGCCAATATAAACTGACGACATTGTCTTTTTACCCTTTAGCCATATAAATTACATCTAACATCGCATATCAATGATATTTACTTAAACTAATGAATGAATTTAGAAGCATTGGTAGAGATTCGCTAAGGCAAAAATTGTGTCAAAATTGTTTGAATACAGATTAGATAAGAGCGATATACAGTTCAACTATAGCCACGTATTTTAATGAAACTGGAAAACGTTTCAAGATCAGAGGCGCTTTAATTGTTCAACTAAAAAGTACATTTGCTAAACATAGGGAAAACTAGTCAAGTCTGCTGTTGGTCATAATTTGTTAGACACGAATATCTTTTGAAGATATTCGGTAAATGATAAATTATAAAGAATTCGTAATATTATATATGGTCATTCGGGAAATCCACATCCACATATGCAAAAGCTTGCTTTCTTTGTTTATGCTCTTAGTACTTTGACTCAAGTCCGCTATTTGTCATAATTTGTTAGAAACGAATATCTTTTGAAGATATTTGGTAAATGATAAATTATAAAGAATTCGTAATATTATATATGGTCATTCGGGAACCCATATGCAAAAGCTTGCTTTCTTTGTTTATGCTCTTTGTACTTTGACTTTCCAGTAAACATTTCAAAACAGTTGGTAACAGTTGTGTTTTTAAGTGAGATGGTTCATTTCAAATTTTATATTAATGATCCACGGTGCTAATATCAATGTTATAACTTCGTCAGCGGGGGTAAGTATTATATGCAGATTCTCTGAGGCTAAGTCCTGGAAGAAGGTGCTTTTCCATGCTACAAACCGGTTTATTCTCGAGATTACTTATATGTCGGGTTCTTGACAGTTCAAATGTTACAACCTCAGATATAATGGAAATTATTGTTTGTAATGTGTTTTGTGATATGTCTACTTTATTTTAGATATTCTCCATTTTTCTTCATTGAATACACCAAACAAACACGTTTCCTGTATAAAAAATAATTTTTAAGCTGCAGTTTGTACTTATGATATTTGGTAATATATTCATAGAAAGTTACTAAAAAAAAATACTATGTTATATTATTCTTTAAACGTGACACGTGATTACAGACAAATATATCAAAGACCTCATGTTTATACGACAGGCCGATTTTGTGCAAATAAAGCAGTGACGGTAGGGTAAATAGATAATATTAGGTTACTGTTTAGTGTGGTTTAATTTATTAGGCGAGTTGGAGAAAGGTTTATACGGTAAGGCTTTTTTTCGGTTGCCAAGGCATTGTGCACAGATCGACTAAGTTGACAGGGTTAAGTACAATGTAGTTGAAAGGTGACATGAGAGTTTTGGAATGCATTCACATTGAGCTGTAGATTGTTTTCTTATTTCATTCTCCTCCGGAAACAAATTTATGTTCTACAGTATTCGCTTTTTCAGAACCAGTTCAAAATGTCTTAAGTCGAGATCAAGGCGGGGATTTTAAAGTGACTCTATGGTTTTCACCATTTCCTATCTATGTATTTGAATTATATATGTAATTGGCACAAACGCTTCGCTAGTTGTCAGTATTTATGGTTTATTATTTACATATATAGGGCACTTCTTAAATGAAATATTTAACGCTTATTGTGACAAATGAAATGATTTGAGACGTATCGACCTACCTAATTTACCCAAGCATTTCAGAAATTCGTCCTCCATCACTGAAGCTTGTAATAAACAGCTTTCATATCCAGGAACTTCCTTCACAGTGTTTTCAATTTCCCGAAAACAAACAGCTATTATTCCGTCAGCACATTCGTTAATCAGGTCTTTTAAGACTTGAAATGAAGTGCAGTCTACGCATAGTAGCAAACATCTATGTAAAACATCTACTACATGTACTTTTATTCCTTTAGAAACTAGCTTTTGGAACATATCACCAACTACTATTCTTAAATTCTCAATAGTTTCTTCTGACAGTCCAGCTAAGTCTTCTTTGATCGACGACTCATTTGTTGTTCTTTCCTTGAAAAGATCAGCCAGAACCTTGTAGATTATTTTCTTATTCTCAGAATTGCAGTTTTTTACAAGTATTTCTATTTCTGTTCCTGAAATGAAGGGTCAGATACATGTATCAAACAGACATTTGTATCTTGCACTCCCTTATTTTTCCTACATGAGGGTCATGAGTTTTTGTCAATTCTAAATATAAAGCCTTTACTTATTACTTAAAGTAAAATGTCACCATAACCTTTTAAGCGATTTAAGACGCTGACTAGAAATCATTGTAACCCTATCATTTGTTTTGGGATCATGGTTTTGAATGTTGCTACGGATTTCCTTAAGTGAGAAAGGCAGTAGTTTCTTACGGAGGATTGTCTTGCTCATGAACTATCTAAACTCGAACTGCCCGCCAGTAAATAACAGAACAAGTGCCCATTCTTACGCGGATCTGTTATATTTATATTAAATATCGTTCTATCATTACAACGAAAATATTAACAACTCAGCCGAATTCGCAAAACATTACCTGGTATTTTGACAGGAGTCTCGGATTGGCTTTCATACAAAGAGACCAAAAGCTCAACTTTCTCCATCAAACTTTTCTGACCTGAATAATTACAGAATAGTTCGGGAAAAACATACAGTTGTAGACAAATAAATGCTTCACCCTATATTTGTAATATGATTTCCTTGTTAATTTCCTTTAGAAAACACAACAAAGGCGTACCAATTTAAGTGTGTAACACTAGCCTCTTTTGTGTAGTATGTTCTGAAATTGCGCTTACATGAAACTTTAGACATGATCCACAGGGAGAACTATCGGGCTAGTACCTGTCTTCGACAAGCCTTCGATGCGTTTATCGTCGATATCGACCCGTCCTAGAAGTACTTGCCCTACGTCTTCAGCGCCGTAGTCCTGCATTTATACCCTTTTGCGTACTTCAATTTTTATTTGTTTTCATGTTCTTACCTTGACCTTGTCTTTAAGGGTTGACTTTAAGGGTAGCTACCTGAGTGTGTTAAATGACACGCTCTTTTGGCATGGGTAACTACTGTGTGAAGCAAATTGAAAATCGGTCCATTGATTTAAAAGGTACCTCCTGGACACAAAGTGCGGACTGCCGGACGAGCGGTACTTATGTGATTATTATTTTGTTCTCTCAATCGTTTTAAGCCAAAGTCTCTAATAAGGAATAGCCACGTAACTAGAATGATTGTCATCAAAGATAACTTATTGTTATCTATTGCTGGCATAATCAACAAAGTACCACATTTTTTGACGACGGACTGACAGCACCGAGGAGTCCTGAAGTCCCAATTGTCTTTCCCCTGATTCGTACCCAGGAGCAGTAATTGTTTTACTAATTTGTCCTTACATGATCACATCAATAATTGTATTGATCGCTAGTATACCATTTCAGAAAAAAATATAGATTGATTACAAATTAAAGGTAATTATCTGAGGGAAAATACGTGGTTCTCCACAAGACCATGCTGCTTTTTTTATAGAAACAAACTGGCCGCATTCACTAGCTACATTAGTATCAAAGAGGTATACAAACATACTCATTTTACTTGTATGTAAAGACGTTTTTATTCTTTGTTGATGCACGTTTCTACAAAATATTGCTTGAAATGTTAAGTAATAAAAATTTCCTTTTTGTTTATAATATAGTAATGAATTTCGTATTAAGGTTTTAACCAAATCTGATACAAAATTGAAATACTAGTAATGGGTTTTTATCAATTACTGGAGAATCATTTGAACTTGGATCCCCAACTTGGTCTGGAATTTCAAGTTTGGGGGTTGGTCGCTGACTTGTCATCACAATCCTTTCACTGATTGAAGGCCATGGGCTAAAACCCTATTAACAGCCATGACACTTTATGTGAAAATGTTGGTGGTTGATAGGGGTATAGCACTGGTCCTTCCTAGGAACGATGGTTACGTAGACCGCCCGCCTGTATATGACTGACATACTGTTTATCTCAAAAGCGAAACGATCGTTATAACCAATGGATAGTCAAAATTGGTGTTTGAGGTCTTTCTCTATCAATAACTCAGTGAAAACAGAGGACCACTAGGACATGGCGCGCACACACACTCTCTAAGCTCTTGGTCTGTGGGATTTTAACAAGAAGATTTAAAATAAGTATTTTCTTATAAGTCTATATTTAACATATGGACCCTGCTATACACCAAATATCTAAGCTTTAGGCTGTGCAGTTTTTGACATGAAGTGTTTTTAAGTTTTACTTCATATAATTCTTTGTAAAACATGACTCCCCGGGGCACGATTTGTACAATTTTCACGAAGGTCTATCTCTACTAGACAATGCCAGAAAACAAATTCATCAGAATAAATTAGTTTTTCCTTTGTGTTGCAATAGCTATTAGGGTTCTATATGGAATATAATTTTTAAATACTTTGCGTAGAACTTCATACTTTGTTTATTCAAGTATGAGTTAATGGGTTTCAGAAGAAATGTTGTTTTAAGAAAACGTAGGCGGACAATGGACAAAGCAGGATCCATTAAGTTCACCGTGGCATTCTATGTTAAACCAGGTGCCACCAGGTGGTTCTTTTGAATATAAAAGGTTAGTAGATAACAATAACTCTTTTTTGTGACCAACATTCATACTTTTTGTTCTATGAATTGAACTTTGTTCCTGATGTATGGAGTCACCTTAATAGAAACAACTATACTAACTATAATTTACCTATTGTAAGCCCTTTCACTCCATCATCTACACCAATAACACGGTTTTCAATGTTGATTTCTAATTCTTCCATCATTGAATGTATATCTGAGTACCAGTTGTGCAAAATTTTGAAGAATTTGTCTTGAAACTCGGATTTCCACCAGTAAGAGCAGTTTCTATGTCTTGCATCACCTCCTTTTTCAGCGGCTCATCTTTTATAATCTCCAATAGCTCTTAAATTATACTTCTAATTCTCTCTGTATATTTTCATACTTTTCACTGGTTAAAGAGGGATTAGGCCGATGCCTTAATTTGTTTCTTTTCTTTCTCAAGTATTCTATAGCTTTGTACTGAAGCATAAGAAAATAATATATCTGCAAATCCCATTCTTACACGTTTATGCTTTTATGGGGCTTCAGGAAAAACTCATTCGTTTGCTGTTTGCCAAATGATTTCGTCAGTATATTGCTTTCGTTGTCTTCAAGATATTGTTTTACAGAAAAATAACCAGCGTCTTTTATTTACCTCATAAACAAATGTTAATGCCACATCTTGCGGTCAGTATAACTGTTGTGGTAAACATGCCTGTCCCATGTTTAATTTCAAATATGAAAATTGATATACACATCAGCCAAACTGTTGTTATGATTCTTGAATATACTTTTATTAATGTAGAAGTTGGTTGTTTAATAACTTCGTATAGTTTGTAGTATATTTCTTATTAATCCAAATCTGTGTGTACTGTAGTCCGGCAAGAGTTGACCACAAATAACAAAAGTTACATTAGAATCTTAAGGTGTTGAAACAACAGGGGAAGAAATCCACAAAGAAAAGAAGCAAGAGTTGACCACAAATAACAAGATATTTAAATTAGAAACTTAAACTACAATAATACATTGATATGAGGCAGATATCCTGTTCGCCACTGAAACCCAGTCTTATTTTTGAAAATGATAAATTCTATTCGAGTTTCTTAATTGCATATCAACTTCAATTACTTTTTCTATTTAATCCTTTACAAACGGACATTATCATTTATTTGGGATGGCAACGAGTACGCAATCTGATACTGAGTTCAACTGATCGAGTACTCGAATACTCGGAACCGATCATTCATATTATCGACATATAATTATTATGGACTAGATGTACGTTGTATCTTTGTTTTGTTTCAATTATTCACTTAACAGTATATGTCCGAATACCAGCGTGTGTGATAAGGTTAGTACAACCTAGTACTATAGCATCTAATTAACATAAGCTCAGTAAAACGGCAGACAAACCTCAATTTCAAAATGTTATTTTTTCTGTTTTTGTCCTTAATAATCAAGGTTATTGAAAAATAAATCGACACTATAAATGTTATTTATTGGGAAAACAGTACAACGGGAGAATACTGTAACAGTCAAATATTGTTTTTATAACATCATGTGAAAACTACAATCATTTCATGAATTGTACGTCTTAAAGACATTGATTAGATGGAATTGAACAGATCTGAAGCGAATTTTCTTGGAGTTATATTTCATGCGAATTCAACCAAAATTACAGAATTAAGCTATGAAAACAAAATAAAGAACTTTTACTGTAAAGGTACTATAGGTAACATCAGTGTTTTGAAATCCTAATTCTACCGTAAACAAGAAACTTTTGAATTCATATGGGGATGTAAAACAGATAAAGTTAAGAGAAGCACCATGTAAAAACGGAGGGTTAAAAATGGTTGACATTGAAATATACGTAAAATCATTAAAAGCAGCACTGGTACATAAATTGATAGACACGAATTATCAAGGAGAATGGAAAACAGTCAGATACATTAGGAGGTATAACAATACTCAGATCGCAACTAACTGAAAAAGATAGAAACAATTCACATTAATAGTACATTTCTTAAAGATGTATTAAAATAATGGTGCAGGATAAACTTAAAATAAGAAAACACATTGTACTCAAACACTGTTATTTGGAACAACAGCGATTTAAAATATCAACACGAAATTCTGGATTAATAAAGGTATTATTACACTTTCTGATATATACGATATAGATAGTAAACAATTTATAATGTTCACAACATTGAAAGCACAACATAATATTAAAACAAAAAAAATCTTTATTATCAGAAGGTAAAATCTTGTATCAAAACCAACCATTTGTAAATATTATGCTGACCAATATTCGCTTTATCATAAAATTAACAAAATAAACCGAAAAAAAAACATAACTAAAACTCTTTCCGGTATTCAGCTTAAAAGAATTCCGTGTCATAAAGAGAAAAATAAAATAAAATGGGAAGACAATCTAAATTTTCAAAATAACTTTAATTGGGAACAAATAAATATAACCGGTACTATAAACAATGTAGTGAAGAAGGAAGGATTGCACTTTCATTCAATGTGGTTTTGTTCTGTCAGGCCGTATTTTATGGTTGAATAAAAGGCTAGTTATAGATATTTGATAAAAGATCTTTTATTTGAACAGCAAAAGGTAGACAAATTAGAAGCACTATTTTCCCCAAGTCGATTGTTTTGAACAATATCTACTTTTTAACGTTTTCATTTTTCGCATTCTTAATAAAGAAGAGTTAAGTTGTCGTAAATAAAATCTTCAAATTCTTCGGGAAAAGAAAACCACACGCCTTTGTACTGATATGATACTGTTAGTCAGAGTAAATGGAATTTTGCGAAGTAAAATGTTCACTCATTTTATTTAGGGCAAGTCCATTTGTTTTAAACACAATTGAACACCTCTTTTACCAACCAGCAGTAACCCAATTCATATTAAATGTTAATATCAATATGAGATATGCAATCTAGATTCTTATTAGTTTGTAGCTTACACTTTAGTTACAACACAGATATCAATATTTACATGCATAGTCGAAGGTACTAGATAAGGGTCACGGGCAGAAGTTTTTTGATGTTTCAGCTTGGTGTTGACTGTTTTATGCCCCTGAATGAAATTAGGGCGGCAAATAGAAAGCGATCGTCCGTCCTTAAGTCCCCATTGTTTTTTGTCTTGGAAAAAAAGAAACTTTTAATAATTATAATAAAATGTACATGCACTAACCTTTAACTCGCCTAGACGCTATAAGTAATTTGCTATGCTAAAGGCCACTTTTAATCCGGTACACAGTCCGAATCATATTCAGTTCTTTTCGTGAATAACCTTAACGCCTTTCATGCTGTATTAACACATTTCTATTATATTTTGTTTCAAAATATTGCGATACAGTGACAGTTTTTCATTAATTCAGTCAAAAAAATGCCGGTGAAGTGCAATTGTACGCGTATTGACTTATAATCGCATGTCCGTGAATTTTGTACAATTCTATCAGTCAGAAATTTGCGATTAAAGTATACAATGGAAACAATCAGCAGGGTGATTCTATAAAGGTACCGATAGTTATCTTTTTATATATGACCACTGATCTTTACGCTTTCACAAGCTTTTGTAGTGTTTTATTTTATGTGAATGCGTGACTAGAAAAGGGTGAGTGATCGATATATACGGTTTGTTCTTTGGTACGATTAACGGTTGTAATTACGCGAACCTAAGATAATCATTAGTGTCCTAATAATAAAAACAAAAATCTGAAAAGAAATGCAAAAAAGCAAAATAATTATATACTTGAATAGCACTTACTTTTAGTCTGTCGTAAATACATGTACCACGATTTAAGAAACCAATACTTTAAACGTTATAACTGTCACTATCCGAACTTAAGGAAGTTTGACAAACTTATGTATTCAAAGTCCTCAAAGGTTATTTTTATTTTGTCAAAATATCAAATATTATGCTATGAAAATACAAATTTCATAGTTCCATTAATTTGCTGATGTTCGATTTTGTACTATATATTTGCAAGTTAACATGTGGCATGAACCCTGCTAAAATATTGCATTTCATAAAAAATGTATTATGTATTTTCAGGCATAGAAACTCTTTCTATATCACATAATCTACATAAAAAAGCAGTCAATGATATATCTTTTGTAAACATTGCAATATGCACAAACCGTTGTTGACTTATAATTACCATACAATGTTTAGGGAAGACTGCTATTGATAAAAACGATTATAACTTTGCAAAAGTTGTCTCCCTTGGACATAAGTGGATATCATAAATATATCGCACGATATCTATACTTTCTATATAGATCACTTTAAATACAAGTTTGCTATATTTCTCTTTTCTAACAAGAGCGTTGATTTTTGTATGACAATCGGTATCATCCGTTATGAACTTGTATTCACACGTTCACGTATTTAAACTGATGCTGTTCTGTAAACTGTTTTTCATTCTATCTGTACCACTTTAATTTATGTTTTTCGGTGGTTTACCGAAATATAACGGAGGATTACATTCCGATAAACTCACTGTCCACGCAGTGAAAATTATTAAAATCTGTTACCCGTATTAATGTCAAAAAGTATACCGAGCGTAATGAATGCCATACTTGCGATGCTTTCTGTTGACGTTTCCCGCCATTTCCGACACTTTATTGAAATAAACTAAAAAAAAGTAGAGTTTGAGACATAAAATGAACAGAAAAAATGTTGGTATCGATGTAATATCACGATAATTTCGCTTGTGAACACCAAAAGTAATTATTTTAACTCGTGGCTGCGCCACTTGAAAAAAATCACTTTTGGTGCCCACTCGGTGAAATTATAACGTGATATTACACCGAAACCAACAATTATCCTCTATAGATTCTGTTTATTTTCATAGGCTATACGCGTTGTATTATGCTTAATTATATATCTGAATTTTCTCTAGTATTTGTGCAGTAAAATACAGCATCCCGTATTATATTTTCCGTATCAGATGAATTTAGCCGTTTCTTATATGCCCACTGTGTAAGTTGTAGGCCTACATAAATGCATATTCATATCATATTCCTACGCTAAAAGTTGAAAAATAGATCTACATTGCTGCAGTAAAATAAGTTTAGTTTTAATGTCTTCACATTTTTTAAATGTCACATTTGAAGACAAATGAATACAATGTCTTTTTCGCATTGAATAAACCAGAAAGACGATTTACATTTTGCATTTACTTTTTGTTACTGTTGTTTGTTTATACACGGAAGACACAAGTGACGTCCTTGACGTCATATAAAACGTGACACGAAATAGCGCGTTATGTTGATTTTACGCCATTAATGATACAAATTAACGTTTATATAAAATTTAACATGATATACGGTAAAAGGTATATGATAAAAGGTATATTATAACAGTCGGTTGATCTGCTTGTGTATCTTTTTCGTTAGCTGCATAGATCAGGATCACACTCAAGGCTCCGCCTCTCGTATGATCCGGACCTATACAGCCACCTCAAAAGATACGACGCCTGTTATAATATTCCGTATTTATGCTGAATAAACTATTGAATTGAATTGGATATTTACTCCAACCATGCTGTCGTTTTCAAAAACAGGTAAATCAAATTATTTTATGTTTATCGGTGGTTTATTGAAATATAACGGTGGAATATATTCCGATAAACTAACTGTCCACGCAGTGAAAATGATCAAAATCTGTTAGTACCGGATTAGCGTCAAAAAGTATGCCGACGGTAATGAATGTCGGAAATCATATACCGATGACGTCGTTAAAATGACGTCATGTTTGCAATGCTCCTGCGATTTTCAACATTTTATTGAAATAAACTCAATAAAATTAGAGTTTGAGATATAAATTGAACAGAAAAGTTGTTGGTATTGATGTCATATCGCGATAATTTCACTCGTGAACACCAAAAGTAGTTATTTTCACTCGTGGCTGCAGACAAAGAATTGCCTGAAAAGTATGAACCGTGTCCATGAATCAAGAATTTGGCAAAATCAAACGCTGCCTGTCTTGAACCAGTACCTACTCCTCTTGACAAGTCGGAACTGTCAGAGCCAGAGGTTTTCAGAGTGTTCTGTCAAATATTACATGTAGCATCTGCACTGCAGTTCCTGGTTTGCAACCGGGTGTACATGGGGAAGATATCAAACATGTGCGACAAAAACAGAGACAGACAGAGACAGAGACAGGGAGACATAGACAATGAATGGAAATCTGGTTCAATTTTGGTAATACGTGTTATAGAGGAAGGATTCACTGTCAGAATAGTGTGAACTTTATTCGTGTTGGCACTCGCTGTTTCAATACGGGTTGCATTTCGGAGTTGAAGTAAACCTTTACGAAAAATATAAACATAAAAGCTTTATACGCAATATGTTTTAATAAGATCTGCGTCATTCTAGTTTAAGTCACTGAGACCGAAACTGGGCCGATGTGTCAGTGTTGTTATTTACCTTCTTACTTACATATAGTAATAATGCAATGTTTAACACTGATGCGGTGTTTGTGTCCCAGCTACGCTACTTCGCACATGTGGCGATATCTAGCGGTTTCTATTTGCTATGCATGATGATTGCTATGATGCAAAGAAATACTTAATTTTAGAATTGAAGATTATCACAGCAGCAGACTTTCTGAAAACTGAGATCAGTTAAGGAAAATGAAATTTTCAAGGATATGTGATAATTACAGGCATTACTGAGACAGATATTTACCGTGCTAAACTAAAACTTACAGACAATAATTAATCATACGATTGGTTTTCAGCATTGTTTTGCAATGAACAAATTGAACAACGTGATATATCTATGTGCCTTTTATAAGGCAAAAGATGACTTCAAAGTAGTACTTCATATATTCTGCCTTTGTGATTAGTGCAGATCATGAACTGTTATGCCATGATTTCGGCACAATGCCCTTTGTTAATATGCATTAGCACCTAAAAATGTGGTGCGCGCCGAGAGTTGCTGTTTATTAAGAACATTCGCTTTGACTGCTTCCAAACATCGCAACTTCAACTCAACGCTGTTATTTAATGAGCAGTGTCCAGTGGTTCTATAAATGCTGAATCTAAGAGAGTACTTCGGCAGCGGCGCAAGATGAAGTCACACTGTTATAGCTATCGGTCGATAGGAATTGTTTATTCTAATGCCGTGTCTACACGATTTCGTCGCTGTACAATGGGGATAATTCAACGCCAGTCAAACAAAAACGTCAGGCACCCAATGTTGTAACCTTTTTACATATGTGCACATAGACGTTAAAAAGCTATTTTGCGTAAAAATAGGCATGATTCAGGTAATATTTCAAAATAGTTAGTTTATAAAATACTTTTCATCAGTATTACTACTACATTAGAATTATCCGTCGTTCTAAGTATGGAATAAAAACAATGGAATCGAATCAGGTTTCATGAATCTACACACCTGTTTTATTTGCGAGCATTACATGTTACATACAATTATTTCTTGCATCTAACATGCTTGATATTCATGTTGAATTAACGAGCTTTTTTTCTGTTCTTCAAAAGATTCACTAAAATACAAGATTTTTTCTTCAATTTGATGCCATCTGCGATTATAGTAACTTTATATTTCCTCGCATATCATTTTAAATTTCGGTCGGAAAGGGAGGTTTTTGGACCTCACCGGGTGTCTCAGCACCCGACTCTATCCAAATCTATGTGTTCAACTGATCAAATTTTCTTTTATTTGGGCTAGGGCGGGTCATGATCAGACCTGCCTCCCAGTTATGTGGCCTAGACTGCAGATGGATAAGTAGCCGATATACCAGGTATTGAAAATAATTATATCTTTTAGCAATTAAAGTGTTTAAGGAGATAAGCTGACTGGCCGACAGACGGACGTACGGACGGTGTACTGGACTGACAGACTTTCGTCATTAAAATTTCACTTATACAAAATAGGATTCTAGTTTCAATGATGGGTTAATTAAAAAGTCATTTTAGTTGCAATTTAGTATAACTGTGACACAATCGTTAACTGACTTGTAGTGGAAGTTTGTATGTTATCCATTTTACTTGACCAGTCAACATAATAATAATCAGTTTTCGGTATGAAAAAGTTTTTCCCGGATTTTAGAACCCAGCTTTATTAAAGCTGCCGTATTGTATTCGATCATATGACCTACCCTATTCATGTTGGCTGCGATTCTTAGTCAGTGGATACTTGGTTCGTCTTGCAATTCTTGACCCCAAATGCTGTGTTCTAGCATAGGTATTCACTTAATATTATCACGAAAGCCCTTATTTATCAAGTCAGAATATGCAGAAACAAGAAGAATGTAGCATTTTAATAATTGCGAAGACCAAAAGACACATGGGAAGATAATTACATGCAAGGTATCGGTAAATAAGACAAATGAGGATGCAACATTCATGGATATAATTTTGAGGGTAATGAAGTCAGATTGAATTGAAATCCATAATGTCAACATCGTAGTAACTTCAACTGACAAGCATGATAACTCGACTATTTAATAACAAGTATACGTGGAATATGCATGTCTGGACGAACGAACGTCCTGTGTATAATTAGTATCATACAACAAGCACTTGTAAGAATGACACATGAGATGTCACGTGCATGTTAGATGGTAAGTAAAAATTATAAAATGAGCATGTAACCTGTTTAAAAATAAGAAGGGTCATCTAGACCCATGGACTTATAGCGGTGATTAGGCCCTTGCATAAATTAAACCACTGATGTATCCGGCCTTCTATGGCTAATGCCAATCAGTACGCCAAATATAGTTTATTACAACGATGAACAGACCGCTGGAACGGATATTATCATTACAAAAATATAACATAATTGTTTTGCTCTTTGTATATGTACATATAGGGACAAAAAGAATGTAAACTTTAATTCGATTATGGGCGTTGATGACACAATGTATAACCGAAATAAGTTTGCAGGTCAAACGATTTTGTTGTTGTCTTTCATTTTCAGTGGGCCACGGGAGTACACATGTGTATATAAAAAAGAAAACAGAATACATATTTTTTTAAACCTTTATAACAAAATAAATTCATGTTTATTGTAATAAATAACCTGTTATGTGAATAAAAACAAGTCATTTTCTTATATAAAGGTGCATAACGCTCATAGTGCACTACCCATATCAAACGTTTAAAATTGAAAATACAATATAATTGTTTCATTTAACCCCATCATACTGTGTCCGTGTTGGTGTTTTTTTCCACAAATGACAGGATTCATTCTCTTACTTACTTAAACAGCATACATACTTTTGACTATTTTAAGATACGCGAAATGGCACCAGGGTGTGCAATTACCAAAAAGATAGTTTTCACATGCCAGGTTTTAATATATACAAATGTGCTCCACTCAGGGTACAGGGGATAATAAAGTCACACGAACCGCTAATTTTTGACGCGTGTTGCATGTCCGACCTTTTTCTGAAGGAGGCGCAACCCTCCCAATAGCCTCTTAAAAGCCAAAGGATTTTAATTTTGCTTTCCAAATGAAGGGTAGAGCCCTTTACTACAAATCACAGATCAACGATTTGACATCATATCGATTTTTGGCCAGCTAAATCTACAGTAGCGTGAAAAGAACTTTTAATTGCGAACGTACATATTAAAATTTTTCTTCATGTAATAGCTTTAAATGTTTTAATTTAAGCCATAATTATACAATTTATGAATAAGGAAATAAATCAGGCACAGGAATCTGCAGCATCTGTTTCTTTTGATAAATATTTTGTTCGTGAAGAGAGTGAAGTATAAAAAAAACTGTTCTAATTATCTTGCATATTTAGGGGGTCAACCGGACTATAAAATCTAACAATGAGTGTCATATAATTATCATAATGTTCAGCAGGCTCTGGACAATACGAAACGGAAATTCATTTTTACCAAAATGGTTGGAAGAGACACAAGGCAAGAAAATCAAGTATGCAATATACATATTTTCTACATCTAATTTCTTCCATGTCGGGGAAAGTGACTTAAATCTTAGCCAATCTACCAGGTTAATATATTATCTGCATGGTGACGTGGCTTAGCCACAATCAAAATTTAGATTTCAGAATCAAAATATGCTTAAAGCAAAGTCTGCCTATTCAGACGGCTGTGAAAGTGCGATAAATCGTTCGTTTCTAAACGAACGTATAAATGTGACTCCGTAAATCCTAGTAAAATCTATAAAAAACAGTTGTTTTTTTTACGAAATTACTTTGTTTTTGACACTGTGAAAATCAAGATAATACGCCGATCGTTCTCTGTAGTTATCGTATTCGAATCGCCTTCGTCACAACCGCGCCATGCTTGTGACCCGATTGAATAAGCTTCTTTATATCTGCTTTTCTGGATAACTTTTCAATGTCTACTAACTCCTTATGGCGTCCAGCTTGTGCGAGCAGGTAAGCAGAAGTCATATTAAAAAGACACGGTTCTAATTCATTTTCAAGTTCATATAACAGTGCGTTTGCAATATAGAACAGCATCTTTATTCTATTGTCCATAATATAAAAGGTACATTTCAGACTTTCCAACAAGCCCCTCGCTTGACACCTACTGCAACTGTCAACTGGATATTTCTTGAAATTTGTAATTCTGACTATGATATGCAAGGCATAGAATGACATCACTATTATAAGCATGCGTTTCCACAATGTTTTAGAGTATTCTCCTTCATGCATTTCAAAAGCAACTTTCTCCAAACTCAGCTGGCTTCTTACTTCTCTTGTCGGCATTTGATCTATTTGAACTAATCTGGAACTAATATTGTCTTCCCTTTGAATGTTAAGGAACGAGCGTCTCGACAATTCCCAAACATTACGATAATAAGTGTTAAAGTGAGATAATGGGTAGAAAGTACGGATTCCTCCTGTCTTGAAAGTGAGAAATAAGTGAATTGCGATATTTATGTAGCCACATTTCTATCCTTACAAATGTAAACAAATTAATATGAGACGGGACATGTTTAATTAAAAATTCGTTGACACGGTTCCTTTGTAGACCTTGACATCTCATGCCCAACACATCATTAAATACTTCTGGTGCAAGCCATTTGTGTATAAGCAATCTAGAAGCAACGAGTACTGGATCAATGTCAATTTGAATGTCTTGCTTGTAGGAGTACAGAACAACAACTTGTTCGGGTGACATCAAACGTTCTAATGATGATGCATCATGTAGAACCAAAGATCTGTATTTGTGACGAGCAATTCCTAAAATATAACAAGCAAGCTCAGAACTGTTTGAAAAATAAAAAAATATTTTTTGTATTTGTTCACTAGTCTTGACATAATTTAAATTCTACACGAAATGTTACAGCTACTGTTACTGAATTATAAATGTACATACATTCTTCTGACGCAGGTCGTCTGCATTTTATTTTGTTACAAGTGATATAATTGTCAGTTGCTTGCTGGGAGAGAAGTTGGTACTACTTTAAACGATGACTTTGGCAACATATGACATATTCGTAAAAGAAATAATGTGAAGAGGTTATATATCCTTAAGCATTAGGGATAAATAATACGTTCATTCAAAAAAACAAATACTCCCAAAGTTTTGTTGGAACCGTCATAGGCCCACATACGAATGATCCAGTAAACATATATCAGCAAACTCAGATGATTCAATTAAAATGTCCTTTTTTATATACACAAACACATCTGAACATTTCGAGAATTCGATGTGCAAACTTCTCGCTTAAACACTGTTATTTCTCTTCCTATTTACCCGAAAGTATGTACAGTATATAATTCTTACCAGCTGTCTGACTTTTCCTCTCCACCATCATCTGAATCAAAAATATCTATAATTTCGACATTTTCTATGAGATCAATTGTTTCATCGTCTGTACCAGCGAGCAACATTGCGCTCTTTCTGATTGCATTTCAATCATACTCTCTGTAAAGATAAGAAACAAATTCATTTTTTTCAACATTACTAACGTCTGTCAACCAGCAAATTGTAGAATGCTTGTCTAAACCGAAACGTGTGCTTTTAATTGGTCATTGAAAGTGAATTATACTCCCAATAATAAGCCCAAGTTCATCATTGAATAAACAAGAATTACAAAACTCATAAATGGTATATATGATTGTATGGAAGTAGATACATGTAACAGAACGAGCCCTCAGCAAGCTAAAATAAGAAAACTGACAAAACACCGGAAAGGAAAACTGAAAAACGATATCAATAACCCGTTATAATAATTCCTTCCTGCATTTTAAGCATTTAAGAGTTCATTCTAACATTTAGATTTCAAAAATAAAAGTTTGGTCAATAAAATGTAATCTTGAGGTGACTCAACAGAAAAAGATAATTGTATACTTGACTTTCCTGTTTACAATTAAAATGTGATTTTTACTAATTCCCTTACTGTTAATTATTATGTTTCGGACGTAGATAGTTTTAGACGTTTATTACTTCTTAGACTTTAACAGTCCGGAAGCAAATTAAAATAACTGACAAATGTCAATCGTTTTTTTTTTTTTTTTTTTTTTTTAAATTTTTTTTTTTTTTTTTTTTTTTTTTTTTTTTTTTTTTTTTTATTTTTTATTTATTTCAGACCTTTTCTTTGTTTCATTTTCCATACTACTTTGTTTAGATTTTTTCTCCGAATGTAGATCTGAAAGTTTTTAAATATTATCTTAGCAAAGAAGTTTTGTCAAGTACATACGTGTATGAATGGAACATAATTATGTTATTTCCGCTACAGCTTGTATTTACATACCATTGAATTAATTGTATGCTTCTTTTATACAAATATTCTGCTTAAAAGAATGCTACCAAATTGCCATGAGTATTGACGAGACGACGTTCCCAGAGGCTTGTGTTTTTCAGAATGACTAGCGCGCATATCCTGGTATATATTGTAGAAATTTAATGTTAACGTGTCAAGGAGGGGCTAAATTTGTTGAAGAAAAGAGGAGGGGCAAACACCAACAAAAGTTTGGTTTACGAACTATGTTCTGCACAAGCATATATTCACACTATTATAATAAAGGATATATACTAGCACTAATAGGTAGAGGTCTGTTACCCTTCTCTTCTCCCTCTCCTTTTCTCTCTCTTCTCAGTCTCTCTCTCTTCTCTTCTCTCTCTTCTCCTCGTCTCTCGTCTCTCTCTCTCTCCTCGTCTCTTCTCTCCTTCCCCTCTTCTCTTCTTCTCTCTCTCCTCTCTCTCTCTCTCTCTCTCTCTTTCAATGTGGTGTATTAATGTGCGAAGTATCAACTCAGTTGCTTCAGAGGAGCATTTAATCCAGATTCATCCCACTAGAATAGTGCATAGAAGCACATCCGATTTGGAACCTTTTCTTTCAGGAACAACCAATTATAAATACACAAACAAATACATTCGTCAATTTCCAAGCTTTGGCGATTACCTTTTATTTCTGGTATTATTCGTCATCAAATAATGAAAATAGTTTCCGTACTAGTTTATTAAATAGTGTAGTATTATCTGGTTTAGAACTGTTGTACTCTGTCCTCTAAAGCAGTACTTTACATGTTAATCAGATAAAACTGACAATTAAGAAGTTGGCTGTTTTCAGAATCCATTGGGTTATGCTGCATAGGTAGAATTCATGAACATAACACCAGAGACATGACGGCCCTATAAGCTGACATCAAAACTAACACGTGTTTGGAATTCAAACCAGTTTTGAAGCTTGCATGCAGATTCTTTTCTTTTTGATCAGTATTGATTTGAAGGGATCCCGTGAGTAAAGTTGATGCTGTGATATAATTCATTCTTGTATAAAATGAAGATTAAAGAGGAACGTACTACGACATGACCATTGACCTTCAGACCAAGCGTACATTAGTACAGACTAACGTACGTACATAATATGTATATAGGTCCGTGATGTAGATTAAAACATGTTGCGACTAGATTTGTTTAAAAATACCCGTATTTAATTATTCAATACGTGCAGTTGCCGCAAAATAGAAAATAATAGTATAGTACAACGTGAGTCATTTAAACCGAAGTCGCCTATAATTTATTTACAAGTTTTAAAAATAGATATAGTTAAGCGTTCGGAGGACAGAATCTTTGATGATTGACAATGATTGAAAAAACTCGCCACTATACTGGGTCATGCCGTCAGGGGCATTACCCAATAAGAAACGTGACTGAGATAAACAGAAGATAGAATAGTTTTCCTTGAAACACTTTATACATGTATAACAATATGTAGGCCCGCTAAAAGAACAAGAGTGGCTTTCTTTTCCACAGAGATGTAACTTTTTAGTATATAATACTTCTTTACTTGTGTATAAAAATCAAAACAATTCAGCTTCAAGGTATATATCTGATCTTTTATATGTTTCTAATAATCATATTTATAACTTACGCTCAGCCTCTGAAATTCATCTTCAAACGAAGAAATGTCGTACAAACAACTTAAAAGGTAGTTTAAGTTATACAATGTAGTAGTGCTTAAAATAATATTCCTTAACAGATCCGAAATCCACCAAGTCTTCGATCGTTTAAAATTCATTACAAAATATTTCTATTGAAACAAGAAAAACCAGTAATACACTATTGTAAGATTTTGATTTTAACTATTATTAAAATATTCTGAAACTTTTTTATTATGACTGAATACAAAATGTGCTCTATTGTGTTCACAAACGTTTCTTTAAATTTGCCATGGTGACCTTGTTATAGCGATTTTCAAACTCGGCGTAGATTATGACAATCCAAAAACCGATTATGAAAAAGTTGTACGGAGATCGAATGAAACATTTAAAAAATGCAGCCTCTATTACATACACAAGGTTTCCTTAATTAAAACTTGGGGACCTAGTTTTTTTATCATAGATTCCGACATATATTTTGTCAAGATACTGATTCTGACAAAGTTTCACGAAGATCCAATTGAAAATGCAGCTTTCTTTATTTTGACGTGGTGATTTAGTTTTTGATCCGAGATGACCCATAATCAAACTCGATCTGTTTTTTTTTAAGTTTCATTCCTCTATTGCATATACAAGATAAAGTGTGGGAGGACGACATATTACTGACAGACGACGGAAATCAAGCGATCACAAGAGCTCACCTAAACCACTTCGTGCTAAGGTAAGCTAATAAAACGTAATTTCTGATAATAATTTGCAAGTACATGTAGGTAATACTATATGAAGGGACGGCCCTGTAGACTTTCGCTAAGCTAAACTAATCGTTCTATAAAACAGACATTCCGTGATGTTTTGGTCATAAAATCAAGAAATATAACTGAACTATCATAAATAATACATACAAGAGGGCCAAGATGACCATATTTAGCTCACATAGGTACCATTGGCTGTTAAACAAGTTAAAAACATCAGGGTTGTAGATAACAAAGTAAAAACACGATTGTTTAGTTTTAAAATCTATTCAAAATCTAGTATGGGTGTTCAAAAAGTTTCCGGAAAACTTGCATATCCCTTTTATTACACAACAATATTTGACAAAATTTCGACTGTAGATTCATTATAGTGTATCAAATCCAGTCTTTTTATCATATCTCATGTAACGCGAGTTCTATCCTCGCTAGTTAGGGTGGGGGGTTTTTAATTTATTTTTTTTTTTTTTTTTTTTTTTTTTTTTTTTTTTTTTTTTTTTTTTTTTTTTTTTTTTTTTTTTTTTTTTTTTTTTTTTTTTTTTTTTTTTTTTTTTTTTTTTTTTTTTTTTTTTTTTTTTTTTTTTTTTTTTTTTTTTTTTTTTTTTTTTTTTTTTTTTTTTTTTTTTTTTTTTTTTTTTTTTTTTTTTTTTTTTTTTTTTTTTTTTTTTTTTTTTTTTTTTTTTTTTTTTTTTTTTTTTTTTTTTTTTTTTTTTTTTTTTTTTTTTTTTTTTTTTTTTTTTTTTTTTTTTTTTTTTTTTTTTTTTTTTTTTTTTTAAAAATTTTTTTTTTTTTTTTTTTTTTTTTTTTTTTTTTTTTTTTTTTTTTTTTTTTTTTTTTTTTTTTTTAAAAATAAAATAAAAAAAATTTTTTTTTTTTTTTTTTTTTTTTTTTTTTTTTTTTTTTTTTTTTTTTTTTTTTTTTTTTTTTTTGTTTTTATTGAATGTTTTTTTTTTTTTTTTAAAAAAAAAAAATTTTTTTTTTTTTTTTTTAATTTTTTAAAATTTTTTTGAACCAGGAGATAAGAGTACCAGTACATATCTAACAAGAATATGAAATAAAGGGAGCAAATGTACAAATAAAGCAAGATAGATCCAAGGCTCTATGACACTCTCCTTCAACCCAATATCATTTTATGTGAAAGATTCATCCTCTTCTGTTGGATTAGGTTCAGGACCAGGCTATAAGAATCATAACTGGAGCAATGCAAACAATCCAATTAAGGCTATGGCAACAAAAAAGCTGAATATGTCATAAATAACACCTTATTGCACACGGAGTACTAATAAGTAACACAAATATTTAGATTTTTGAAACTTTGAACAAGATAGTTGTAGAAATGGTCATACGTTGTAACATTAACTTGCAAAAAATGAAGGATATAAACTAAAACCCTGACAATCATATACCTCCTGTGTGGACCTTTCTCTTTAAGTAGATACTAGGTAAATCAAATTCCTTTTGAATTGCTGTTTCCATTTGTTTCACCTCTGATCGTAAAAGATCATTTTTGGACGTAGTTTGTAAACTGTCACCGCTCAGCTGAATTCGAACACTTGCAGCGTCGTTGTGTTTACCAGAGGCCATTTGTACTGCTGCTTCGTCAGTGTTTCTTTTGCTTAGCACGGACCTTTCCTCAACCTCTGATACTGAAACATAATAATAAATATAACTAAGGGGCCATGTTGGACTTATATTGCTCAACTGAGTACAACTGCACTTACCTAAGAAAGGCACCTGGTGCTAAAGGCATTCGGTAGTGCTTAGGAAACCTCTGTTTGCTAAAAATCACCATCTGCCAAGGACAGTAAGTAGTTGCTATGGAAAACAATGGTTAACAGTGGAAATCATTTGTTGAAAAATGAATCAACTGTTTCTTGTTTTTAAGGACGTCTATGGATGCTAAGGAAGTCACTGGCGGCAGGAGGATGCAGGGGACAAAGTTGTTACTAAGGACGACAACGGTTGCTAAGAAATTGCTTGATCGTAGGGAGTCAGTAGACGCTAAGAAAGTCACTATTTCCGAGAGAAACTAGTTGCAAGTGGACTCAATTTAGACACGGGTGTCATGATTTGAACAATCTTGACAGAGGTCCACTTGGCAATGCCACATTTTTAAGCTTTTGGCCTTTTAGATATTTAAAGAAAAATCAACCGGGCGGTGTCAATGGTGTTCCAGGAGTCATAACGTGAACACATTTGGTAGAGATCTACTAAAGTCTCCCATACAGCAATATGTGAAGACTTTTGGGCATCTGATGATCATATTTTGACATTTGAAAACTTTTCGACAAAGCAAAACTTATTTAAAAAATTGTAAAACAGTGACCCAAGAATTTTTATGTCTAATCCTGGAAGTGGTTTCTTGGCAGTTATTTCGGTTGCCATTGTAGTTTTGCACAGATCAAATCAATTGACAGGGTTAAGTAGTTGCAAGCTAAAATGAAAGTTATGAAACGGATTCAAATTATGAAATGTTGCACTGTATATTTTCTTATTTCATCTTAATCTGGAAGCAAAGCCTTCTCTTTTCAAAGACCACACTAAAATGTCTTTAGTCAAAAACAAAGCAAAGATTTCCAAGTATAAAGTTTGCATAATTCCCTTAATTTTTAATTAAATTTATACATGAACATGTAACTGACACAAACGTTTCGCTAGTCTCAGTACTTTCGGGTTATGACTAACCTATATGAGGCACTTTTAAGATGAAACAATAAACGCTTCATGTGGCACACGAAATGATTTGAGACGTATCAACCTACCTATTTTACCCATGCATTTCCAAAATTCGTCCTCCGTCATTACAGCTTGTAATGAACAGCTTTCATATCCAGGAATTCTCTTCACAACTTTTTCAATTTGCCGAAAACAAACAGTCATTCTCCCTTCAGCACATTCGTTTATCAGGTTCTTTAAGACTTGAAATGAACTGCAGTCTACCCCTAGTATCATACACCTTTGTTCAGCATCATCAACTTTTATTCCTTTAGAAACTAGTTCTTGGAACACCTCCCCAACGACTTTTCTTAGATTCTCAATAGTTTCTTGTGACAGTCCTGCTAAGTCTTTTCTAACCGACGGCTCATTTGTTATTCTTTCCTTGAAAAGATCTGCCAGAACCTTGCAGATTATGTTCTCATTCTCAGAACTGCAGTTTTTCACAAGTATTTCTATTTCTGTTCCTGAAGTGAAGGGTCAGATACATATATCAAACACGCAATATGTATTTTGCATTTTTTAGTTTCCCTACATCAAGGTCATGAGTTTTCGTCAATTTTAAATAAGAAGTATTTACTTATTGTCACCGTAACCTTTTGAATGGTTAAGGACACTGACTAGAAATCATTGTAGACTATTAATAATTTAGAATCATTGTTTTGAATGTTGCTACGGATTTCCTTCAGTGAGAAAGCCAATAGCTTCTTACGGAGGATGATCCTGCTAATAAACAGTGTAAACTCGAACTGCCCACCAGTAAATAACAGAACAAATTTTCATTCTGACGAAGATCTCTTACTTGCAAAATATTCGATGAGAGTTCTTAAGTTTGAATACTTCCTCTTATATTCATATCTTATATTCATTCTATCCTTACAACGAAAATACTTACAACTAAGTCGAATAAGTTAAGCAAAACATTACCTGGTATTTTGAGAGGAGTCTCGGATTGGCTTTCATGCAAAGAGACCAAATGCACAACTTTATCCATCAAACTTTTCTGACCTGAATAAAAGCAGAATAGGTCGACAACAAGATACATATGTTTCACCCCATGTTTTTTAATATGGTTTCCTTGTGAATTCCGTTTAAAAAAACACAATAAAGGCGTACCAATATATGTGAATAATACTAGCCTCCTTTGTGTAGCATGTTCTGAAATTGCGCTAACATGAAACTTTACACATAGTTCACAGGGAGAAGTACCGGGCTAGGCTTCGATGCGTTTATCGTCGATATCGACCCGTCCTAGTAGGTACTTGCCCTAAGGTTTCAGCGCCGTAGTTCTGCATATATACCCTTTTGCATACTAAAATTGTTTTGTTTTCATGTTCTTACCGTGACCTTGACTTTAAGGGTAGCTCCCTGAGTGTGTTGGATGATACACTCTTTTGTCATGGTTAACTACTGTGTGAAGTAATTTGAAAATCGGTCCATTGATATAAAAGGTACTTCCTGGACACGAAGTGCTGACTGCCGGACGAACTAAAAAGCGGTACTTATGTGATTATTCTTTTGTCCTCTCAATTGTGTTAAGCCAAAGTCTCCAATAAGGAATATATTCGTAACTGGAATGATTGTCATCAAAGATAACTTATCGGTATCTATTGCTGGCATAATCAACAAAGTACCACATTTTTGGACGACGGACTGACCAACAGCACCGAGAAATCTTGAAGTCCGAAATAAAAGTAATTATCTGAGAGAAAATACGTGATACTCAACAAGACCATGCTGCTATTTTTATAGAAAACGTGGAACAAACCGACCGCATTTACTATCTACATTAGTATCAAAGAGGTATACAAACAGTATATAAATATTGGTATATAAAGACATTTTTATTATTTATAGCTGCCAGTTACTACAAAATGTTGCTAGAAATGTTAAGTAATAGATGAAAGAATGCTGTCAAGAAATAGAAAAATGAGATTATGGGTTTTTATCAATAACTTGGGAATTATTTGAACTTGGACCCCCAACTTGGTCGGAAATGTGAAGTGAGGGGGTTGGTCGCTGACTTGTCATCGCAAAACATTTCACTGATTGAGGGCCAAGAGCTAGAACCCCGTTACCGGCCATGACACTTTATGTGAGAAAATTTAAGGTTGATAGGGGTATAGTACTGGTCCTTCTTAGAACGATGGTTACGTAGGCCGCCTGCCTGTATATGACTGAAATACTGTTATAAAACTGGCGTTTAACTAAAAGGGGAACGATCGTTATAACCAATGGATAGTGACAATTGGTTTTTGAGGTCTTTCCCGACCAATAACTCACTGAAAACAGAGGATCACTAGGCAATGGCGCACACACACTATCTTAGCTCTCAGCCTGTGGGGTTTTAACAAGAATATTTAAAATAAGTATTTACTTATAAGTATATATTAAACATATAAGCCTTGGAGCGGGGCAATATTTGACCAAAGGCGTAAAGATTGAAAGATCGTGGTAGAGGACCACTTTTTTATGTTTCACATTAAATATCTCAGCTAAAGGCTTGGGACAAAAAGACTTTCAAAGTATCTTGTTGAACAAGTCTAAACAAAGAAAGTGACCCCGGATAGGACCAGTTTTGACTCAAGGGACTTGCTGTTCACTTGGTAGAGGACTACTAGTCTATGCTACACATCAAATATCTAAGCTTTAGGCTGTGCAGTTTTTGACTTTTGACATGAAGAGTTTTTAAGTTTTACTTTATATGATTTTTTGTAAAACATGACTCCCATGGGCACGATTTGTACAAACTTCACGAAGGTCTACCTCTACTAGACAATGCCACAAAACAAATTCATCAGAATAATCAAGTTTTTCCTTTGTGTTGCAATAGCTACTAGGGTTCTGCGTTGAATAGAATTCTTGTAAACGCTTTGCGTAGAACTTCATGCTACGTTTATTCAAGTATGGGTTAATGGGTTAAAGAGGAAATGTTGTTTTAAGACAATGGTGGCGGACAATGGACAAAGCAGGATCCTTAAAGCTCACCTTGGTATTCTATGCTAAAACAGGTGCCACCAGGTGGTTGTTTGAATGTAAAAGGTTAGTAGATAACAAGAGCTCTTTTTTGTGACCACAATAGACTTGGACCTATACCAGGACTAACATTCATACTTTTCGGTCTATGAATTGAACTTTGTTCCTGATGTATGGGGTCACCTTAGTAGAAACAACTATAATAACTATGAATTTACCTATTGTAAGCCCTTTCACTTCATCATCTACACCAATAACACGGTTTTCAATGTTGGTTTCAAATTGATCAATCCTTGAATGTATATCCGAGTACCAGTTGTGCAATGTTTTGACGAATTCGTCTTGAAACTCGGATGTCTTACTACTAAGAGCAGTTTCCATGTCTTTCACCACCTCCTCTTTCAGCGGCTCATCTTTTATTGTCTCAAATAGATCTGCAATTATACTTCGTATTCTCTCTGTATATTTGTTATACTGTTCCTTGGTTAAAGAGGGATTAGGCCGATGACTTAATTTGTTTCTTTTTTTTCTCAAATATTCTATAGCTTTGTATTCCGTATTGGTAAGACTGCATACTTCAAGCAGAAGAAAACAATAAATCTGCAAATCCCATTCTTGCATGTTTATGCTTTTATTGGGCTTGGGGAAAAACTTATTCTTTTGCTGTTTGCCAAGTGGTTTCGTCAGTATCTTACTTTCGTTGTCTTTAAGATATTGTTTTACAGAAGAATAACCAGCGTCTTTTATTTTCCTCATAAACAATGCAGCACTCATTTTTGTGCCACACCTTGCGGTCAATATAACTGTTGTGGTAAACATGTCTGTCCCACTCTTAGCCATGTTTAATGTCAAGTATGAAATAGATATTCACATCAGCCAAACTGTTGTTCTGATTCTTGAATATACTTTTATTAATGTAGAAGTAGGTTGTTTAATCACTACGTATAGTTTGTAGTCTATTTCTTATTAATCCAAGTATTTGTGACTGTAGTCCGCAGAGTCTACAAAAGAACAAGAATTGACCACAAATAACAACATATTTACCTTAGAAACTTAAACTACAAGTAATACATGGACATGAGGCAGATATGCTGTTCTTCACTGAAACTTAGTCTTATTTTTGAAAATGATATTTTTTTTCGAGTTTCTGATTTGTTCAATTTTAAAGGGACATACCCTATAACTGATGTCAAACTAAATAACATCCAAAACATAAATAACAGTCTTTGCAAGTATTTAAACTTAACTTAAAAGTTTCAGCTATGCATTCCCAGTCATTATCGATAAAATCAGCGGTTTAAAATATGCTGCAGTACCGTAAACTATTCAATAATCTATGTAGAGTTGTTGTTGTACAATTAATGGGTGGATGCTTTTTGTTACAGAAAGCCTCTATATTGATTAATTGTGGTATAATGAGGCATTTTTCGCCAAAGGTTCTTCTTTGAAATTATATTTATTGATCATTTTACGTTCATTGAACACATAAACTATGTTCGAGAATACAATCTGCTAGATGTAGGGAGTGCCTCTTTAACGATGTGTAATTGCATACCAACTTCAATTACTTTATCTATTTTATCCTTAACAAACGGATATTATTGTTTATTTAGGATGGCACTGAGTACGCAATTTGACATATAATTATAAACTAGATGTACTTGTGCATCGATGCATGACAGCTATCATGTCTTGCATTTATGAAGACATTGGGTATCTCCCCGTCGGGGGGGGGGGGGGGGGGGGGGGGTGGGGGGGGGGGGTGGGGGGGGGGGGGGGTTTTTTTTTTTTTTTTTTTTTTTCCCTTTTTTTTTTTTTTTTTTTTTTTTTTTTTTTTTTTTTTTGGGGGGTTTTTTTTTTTTTGTTGATGGTACATAATTTCAAAATGATCGAATGGTACCAATTGTATGGAAGAGAGTTTAAATGTAATGTTTAAACCCGCGTAGACTTGATATTGGTTATTCATTCTGAAACCTACAACTAAAATTCTCTGCCGTATGAAATTTGTACCACTCGATCAATAATGTTGAAATTCATAAACGGGAGTCTTCATAAATACGAGACATGATAGCTTTCGTGCACACTTAGCTAAAAATAAGCCAGCAGATATTGTAAGGGTTGATAATTAAATAAAGAAGGAAAAGGACAGGTAGTGCGTTAGAAGTTTTGTTTAGTATAATATAAGAGGACGAATTTAAAACGAATTTTGGCTAAAGGTTATCTTTGCAAAATTTATTTGATATTGATCACCATGAACATGCGCTTCACAAGTCTTAAACTTAAGTAAGGGAACCAGATGCAACTGACACCTTTAACGATACAGTTTTATATTTTTGCTTGAATAGTGTCATAGGAGACATATATTAATGAAAAGTTAATACTCTGGTCTCTGATTTGAGGTAACATTAACCCATAGATAAATTTAACTAGCCTGAATTATGTCTGTCCTTCAATAATATAACATGAGAAATAGTTAGCTACCTATGACAAAGCAAGCGGTATACTACACCTTAACAAGTCTTGTGGAAAATGCAATGATAGGATAGATTAGTAAATAAAGAAATACTGTAACGCACTGGTACAGGGAACAAACTGGCGGACAAAACAGTGGTCACAATTAAGCTCACCCTAACAAGTTCAAACAATCGATTCAGGTGTGTCACGTACGGACAGACCGAACCCGGACGGTAGTTGATCACAATAAGTGGTTCGCTGATCAGGTGACCACATAACCAAAATGGACTCCACGTAAATGAGAACTAAGAAGGAAATGTATTTTACTTTAAGGAAAACAAATAAGATGCTCCGAAAATTTCTGATGTTTATTTTCTGTCTTAACAATATATGATATAAGTAGCATTTACAAGAAACGGAAATAATAGAACACTATAAGTAACAAAACGGTAGCGTGAAACGACTCGATTCTCGTCACTAAACCGAGCAGAAAAATACCGGCACGTTCAAGGGCTACCCAGTATCTGTAACCGGCCTAAGCAATATCATTAAAAAAATGTTACAGTATCAATATTAGCCTGTGTTAATAATATTGTACTTTATAATGAAGTGAGCTTCTTTTATTAAAATTGATATAGACTTGACGTAAAGGATTAAGTGAAAATGTAACAAATAGATCTACCAGTTGTGAATTTAAATGCAAAAGGATCAAATTCTACAAAAATCTAGAGATATATCCGAACGTTAAAATGAAAGCGTGCCGCATAAGACAAAACAAATACCTCTAAGTTTCCAAACTTCCTGACCTAAGAGAATTTAGAATATAAAATGATCAATAATATTCAATGTTATGGTAAGAGCAAATTTTTGTTGAGAAGGCCTAGAATGCGGCCGGAACTGGGTATTTATAGTCCCCCTTGCACACACGTTTGTGGGCATTTCCACACCGTGGGCGAGACTCCTTAGGAAAGCCCACCAGGGTGAAGAGATACACGCATCGAATTATTCATTACATAATTTCAAACATCTTAACAAAACATACGTAATGAAATTCATAAACATTTTATGCATTTAAAATACAATATTCTTAAACCGTGCCGGTGTTCAAATCATTATAAAATGCATGAACGAAGTATTTAAAAAAATAACAAAGCTTAAACTCAAGCGCCATATAAACTTTACATCTAAAAATAGTACCTCACATACTTCGTTACAGATAAAACGTACGTGACGTCATTTATATAAGACCGGAAGATAATGGCTGACATAAAAGTGTTCCGGGTTTAACAAAATAGAATTAATACATTAATTTTACCTTGTAATAATGACTAGAAACTATTCAAAGGCAATATCTATGAATAAAATACTGATTCATTTGTGATGCAATAAGATAATTGAGTTAAAAATTCGGCGCTATTGAACAATGTTGGGTGGGGTACCCGGTCACTACACTACCCCATACACAGAGCGGCAAAGATTCAACTGCCACCTACAACAATTAAGAGAGTTATGCAGTTCAGGCTAATCTTACAAAATAGTTTAACAGTGAAAAAAATTACTGGTTCCGAATCGAATGTGTTAAGTTAAAAACTTAAAACAAAACCTTTACAGGCGCAGTTGTTGGTCCAATCCAATGCTCTGAAGTATTATACAACATTCATTCATATAGTAAGACGAAGTTTCTGACAATACAGATCAAAAGAAACGACATAGCTTATTACCCAAACAACTACAAAGTATCCCTTTTCAAGACATACAGTAAAAATACAGATGTACCCTAAATGTAGGTCAACATTAAAATTACATTTCATGCAAAGTCAAGAAAATATCTTTAAACTTTTAAATTGAAAAAAAAACAAAACAATTACACTACACCCGCAAGTAACTTTACGTAAAAACTACGAGTTAACTGACCTTACTTTGGAAATTAGGAAAATTTTGGGGGGGGGGGTTTGTTTTTGGGGGGGGGGGAGGTGTTTTTTTTTTTTTTTTTTTTGGGTTTGTTTTTGGGTTGTTTTTTTTTTCAAAGCCTCCTAAGCTGTGCATTACTCTGCGCAAGTACGGCCGCAAACTTCTCCAGAGTAGCGCTCTGGTCCAGTATCGTCTGGTTGAGCTTCCCCACCATATCCATCGTCTTGTCAACGGACTGCGACACAAGGTTACTTGATTCCCTAACCAAACCTGAGAGGACGTCAATAAGCTTTTGTTGCTGTCGTTCCGTTGTTGAAAAGGACCCTGACGAGCTTGATGAGGAAGATGAAGATGAAGACGAGGACAACGACCTAGATCTTCTGGACTTTGCTTCTCCTTTCTGTGGGTTCCCTGTCTCCCGTCTGTCCCACGTCACTTGTCCGGGTTCAGGGGTTCTCTCCCTTCTAGTCTCCTCTTTCGCTGTATCCAGCCCAACTTCCGTCTCAATGATTACCTTCGGCCTAACTTTTTTGTGTGTTTAGCTAATGTTATCTCCTCCCTTTTCTCCCCAGCTATTTTTTCTATCCTCAAATCGAGCGGCCCGTCCCCCAACTCAAAACTGCCCACACTAAGGTCCAGGGGGTTATCTGTCCTTTCTTCTCCTTCCTTCTGGCTTCCCTTCCCATCCATCCGATCTTCTGCGTATATCGTAATCTCTACCATCTCCATAGAGCCTTCTACTTCGCCAACGTTGTCTTCGTAATCTAAATCTCCCCCGCCCCATCAACCAAACAGGCCTTTGCCGCAGTGTACAACATATCACCAGTGTCTATCAACCCTTCGTCTGGATTCACTTCTCGCTTCCTACTATGACCCATAAAGAACAAAACCGACTCCTCCTTGTCCAGCATTTCCATATCATGGCTGTCCACTAAATATGGGTTGACGCTCTTTATGAGCCCGTCCATCGCACTAACCTCTAGAGAGCCCCCACTCTGGCGGTGCCAGGCATATGACTTCAGGTGCTTTTGGGATTGCGTGACGGTCGTACACCTAAACAAACAGATGGTGCAGCTAAACGGAACCTTATCAAGCGAAATATGATGCTTATACACGTGGCTCTCTACCCTGAACTTTTCTCCTAGGTAATCGTCCATTCCTTGATTTCTGCAGTGGTGGCACCGATATGCCCTTCCCCTCCTGTTGGCGGAGTGCCTAATTTCGTCGGTGGACATCTGCGAAAGAATGACAGCATACGAATTTCTAGGACACAGTTATACCCTTTCATCATGAGGAGGTTACAGATACGGGTGCACTTTTGATAAAACTACACGACCGTCATTTTCCGGTGCAACGGGAATAAGTTTACGACCATAATTAAATGTTCTGCCAGCATTTCGTAAAGCATGTTTCGCCTACAGCACGCAGTCAAAGTAAACCTTGAAGTTTATCAATCGACGCAGTTCTTTGGACTGGGCTCCAACCCGAAGGTACATCTTCCAATTCTTATGAGGCATGGGATAAAGATCGACACTCGATCATCGGAGGAACTCGCGCAAAAGTATTTTGCACACTCTCACTAGCAAAAATGCAGACTCTTCGCCAGAGACTCGTGCACAGGAAACGGAAGAAAAATGTAAGCTCAGTAAAGCTCGATTAGCCAATACCTCGACGTACGTGTGTCTAATTTTCGCTATATTCGCGAGCAGAGAAAAACGCGAACTTTAGAATCAGCGAAAATTTAGTACAACATTTCGCGAAATTTTAAGTTCCGCATTGCCGATGTTCCTACCATCAGTTTACGTACTGGTGTAAACATACAAATCAATACGCTGTTAAGTCAAGTCAAATGGCTCGTTAAGTCAAATGTACTAAACAGGGTCTCCCCTGCTACCGCATCCAAGCAGTGCTGCCCGCGTGGCATAGGGAATCTGTCTGGCTTGTTTACTCATTTACTTTCCGGTAGTCTATGCAAGGTCTTACAGCCCCTGACTTCTTTCGGACGAGTACAAGAGGGGAAGCCAATGGCGATGTGCTTTTCCGTATCACTCCCTTTGTCAATAAATCCTCGATGGCCCTTTTCTCGTCTTCGGCAAAAGCTAAAGGAACCTTCCGCAGTCTTTGTTTGATCGGGGCTGCGTTCCCTGTATCGATGCGGTGTTCGGTTAATTGGGTCAATCCCAGGTCCCACCCGTCTTTAGAGAATACGTTCTGGTGACGAACTAAAAGCTCAGACAGTTTGGCACATTCGTCTTCGTGACGTCCCTTGCACGCATTGTCGTATAATTGTTTAAGGTGTTCCGGGACATCGTTGGAGGTTTCGCTGTGTATACTTTTATTGCGCGTATTTGTTTTCATTCGTGTTTCGAATTGTATTCGTCTAACCGAAAGGTTATTATTTTGTTATTCTTCGCATTCAAATGAATTTAACACCTTTATTTCACCTCTTACCCTTTCTGCCACGTCCAGTACCGCATCTTGCCATATATTTACGGACGTTGGAAAAGGGTTCAGTATTCGTGCCTTGATTGTTGTGTTTCCATTTATATCAACGAGCGATGTAGCCATCAACAGGGGGTAATGTGATTTAAAGGACTCCGTCGGTCCCATCAGGAAGCTTGACTCTGCTATCAGATCATCGATATCAGTTCGGATTATGATAACATCGATAACGGACTCTGTGTGTTTTCGTGATTTCGTAAGTGTCTGCTGCAGTCACTTTTCGTACCTGTTCACACATACCCACTTGTGTACATGGTATTTCATGACTGTGAAGATTAATTATACCCTTACTGAGCAAAAGGTCGACCGGGCCATTTTGACTGCTCTGTAAAATATCTATGCCCAGTAAACAATCGTCTTCGAGATCAGCTACGATCATTTCCTGTTCTAACTGCAGTGAACCCATCTTCAGATTAAACAAGCCTTTACCGAGCTCATTTAACGGCGCTCCTCCGGCTCCCTTGAGAATATTAGATTTTTGTAGTGCTGGCTTTTTCTGTGGCTCCAACTTATTGAAGAATCGAGACGAAATTACTGTCTTGGATGTCCCAATATCTGCTGTTAGAAAAATTGATTCTCCTTCAGTCATACCCCTGATGTAGACGCCATCACTCAAGCCCGCTTTTACTCGTAGTTGTACATGTTCCGGCCTTCCATACTTGTCCAAGTAACATTGGCCTTTGTTTTCGACCTCCCTGTGGCCTCCAGGGTAGGTCTTTTCTAGTTTAAAGGATTGTTCATTGGTCCCGTGCTCTTGGCACTTATTCTCTCACCATCGCGGCTTGTAAAGTTCGTTCTGTCTTGCCTTTCTCGGTTGTTGTAATTACGGTTGCGCATTTTCCTCTGTGGACAGTCTCTCGAATAATGTCCCTTTTGTCTACAGCTATAACAAATTATTTCTTATCTCTTGTTTCTTGATGTGTTCTACCGTTGCTCATTAATTCGCAAAGTTTTTCT
Source organism: Saxidomus purpurata (assembly GCA_022818135.1). Lineage (NCBI taxonomy): Eukaryota > Metazoa > Mollusca > Bivalvia > Venerida > Veneridae > Saxidomus > Saxidomus purpurata. Next base: position 31,621,438 of record JAFMSR010000006.1, on the reverse strand, counting down.
TGTATCTCCTTTAGGGCCTTCTTTACCTCATCTAAATCGGGGTTTGGCTTAGACTGTTCTGGATGCATGCTTCTTTTCTTTTGATTTAATTTCTGTATCATTTCCATCTCTCTTGGCTGGTTTGTTATCGAACGTCCTATCTATCCGTGCAGGTACTCTGTCGTCCTGATAACTGTACACCCCTTCTCGTGCTACCCTTGATCCCTTCCGGTTACTTCTTCCTTGACCTGCTCCATGTGAACTTCCCTTTTTCGTGTGAATAAAATTAACAACGTGATACACCGTTTCGTCCACATCTTCTGGCTCTTTGTGAAACTCTACATTGAATCTAGCCTCGTCGTCATAAAGTCCCTCTATAAATCGACGCAATATGTCCTCTTGCCTTGTCCTCCTGTCTCTGTTTGGGTATGCTTTGTCGTGAAGCCTTTTTAGTTCTGCAGCAAAGTCTTCGACAGTCTCGCCCGACTTCTGTATCCTGCGGTTAAACTTGCCAGCAAATGCCTTTGTCGTTTCTATGACCCTATACTGTATAGCGCTTTAATTCTGCGGTGCCAAATATTGGCGTTTTTTAAAGTGTTTTGAATTGGCGATGTCTTAAATTGGCGGAAATCACATCAACCGCCAAAATTAAACCTCGACTTCGACCAGATCCCGCTAAAATAAAACCTTGAACTGGCATAAATGTCACTCTTTCAGTAGATATTTAGATCGTCGTCGATTTCTTTCCGTTTTTCATTTTGATATGTCACTGTTAATTGACTTTTCGAATGATATGATTGACCGTGTATTCAATCGATTTAATAGATGTAGTCCAATTATCCTTTGGACAATGGAAGAAAAGGTGCGTTATACAAACCTTTACTATTATTGTTATCTAGTGTAAACACGTCAGACCACTCAGGTCGCCTTAAGCCAAACAAGAAAACAATACATTGAATACCTTTTAACTGCATACAGGGTTAAATTTATCACACCTCTTTATGATGAAACAGCTATTTTTTGTTACAAGCAAGTTGTTTTTGCCATTTATAATAAACATGAATAATAGAGTCATTTGAGAACGCCGGTTTATGAATACCAAACATCCTCAGGTTCTTTGCATATAAATTAAAAGATTGCTTCAGGTACCGTTAATAAAGAATAGAGCAAATGCAATTTCGTCATTTCCTATCTCAAAATATCAACTAATTCATTCTTGAAACTCGTTGAGTTGCTTCCCTTTGACTGAACCAATTCTCTGTAGCTTGTATGTACCCTTCGTGGAAGTTGTGCATACACGAACTCTGCTGCAGCTCACTGTATTCTAGGTAGGAGTTGATCCAACTTCACATCTTCATTCCAGCCGTATCGGTCTGCAAGCGTTTCATACATACAAAGCCAAATTTTCCACTCTTCCTTGCCCGTAAATACGGGAATGTTTACGGTGTTAGGCTGTATATGAAACCCGTTTCTGTCTGAATTCCGTCTAAAACTGTTAAACGGTTGCCTGTAACATGCACCCCCCTCTGTCGATTCCTGTTGAAGGACGCGCCCCTGCCTTATGACTCGAGCCCCATTCTCTCCAACAGTACTCTGTAATCGACCGTCTTCATGCAGCACACGGTGATTGTTTCAATTGCGTTCACCAACCTGATCGAATGTCTCCGCATATCTATTAAATCGTTGATCAATTTCGGGTCTGTCTCTCGTCTATGGGTTGACACTATCTTTGCTGTCTTGCCATTCCTTCTCTTTTATCTCTATCTCTAACACCTTGTGATCTGTCTTCATTTCTACCCTGAAAATTCTCAAAAGCATTGCATATTTTTGATAAAACATTCATTTTACCTTGTTGCTGTTGCTTCAACACACCTTGTTGTTGTTTCAGCAGCCCACTGATTTGTTTGATAGAGTCATTCCCTCTTTCATTTGGAACCCGCGTAGATCCGTCGCGTGTTTCTGTTTCGAAGTTCACTTCGCTGTTAGCCTCGCTCTGGTTATCTTCGTCTTCACTGTAATCAGCATCAAGCTCCACTTGCTCTCTATCTTCTGCTTCTGCAACAACGTCTCTCTCATTCTCATCAGGCTCCCTGTCATAGCTTTTGGCGACCAAACAGGCGTCGCCCCTCAACTGTTCACTCAATCGCGGAATGCATGAGTCTCCGTTAATCACTTCATCATCAGTAGCCTCTGTTAGATTCTCTTGCTGACCGCTACCACTTAACTTCTGTCCCCTTGTCTCTGGTTTTCTCATGGTCTCGTCTCTCTTGATGGTCCTAGTTGAAAATTCTATCAAGGACCGCACCGCTGCCACCACAAAAGATGTAACGCACTGGTACAGGGAACAAACTGGCGGACAGAACACTTGTCACAAGTAAGCTCACCTTTACCCGTTCAAACAATCGATTCAGGTATGTCACGAACGGACAGACCGGACCTGGACGATAGTTGATCACAATAAGTGGTTCGCTTATCAGGCCACCGCATAACCAAAAAGGACTCCACGTAAATGAGAACTAAGAAGGAAATGTATTTTACTTTAAGGAAAACAAATAAGATGCTCCGAAAATTTCTGATGTTTATTTTCTAACTGTCTTAAAAATATATGATGTGAGTAGCTCTTATAAGAAACGTAAATAATAGAACACTATAAGTAACAAAACGGTAGCGTGAAACGACTCGACTCTCGTCACTAAACCGAGCAGAAAAATACCGGCACGTTCAAGGGCTACCCAGTATGTAACCGAACTCCTCAGCAATATCATTAAAAAATTGTTACAGTATCAATATTAGCCTGTGTTAATAATATTTATTATACTTAATAATGAAGTGAGCTTCTTTCATTAAAATTGATATAGACTTGACGTAAAGGATTAAGTGAAAATGTAACAAATAGATCTACCAGTTGTGAATTTAAATGCAAAAGGATCAAATTCTACAAACATCTAGAGCTATATCCGAACGTTAAAATGATAGCGTGCCGCATAAGTCAAAACAAATACCTCTAAGTTTCCAAATTTCCTGACTTTAGACAATTTAAAATATAGAATGATCAATAATATTCAATGTTATAGTAAGAGCAAATTTTTGTTTTGTAAGTCCTAGAATGCGACCGAAACTGGGTATTTATAGCCCCCCCCCCCCGCTTGCACACCTGTCTGTGGACATTTCCACACCGTGGGCGAGGCTCCTTAGGGATGCCCACCAGAGTGAAGAGATGCACGCCATATAAACTTTACATCTAAAAATAGTACCTCACGTACTCCGTCACAGATAAAGCGTGCGTGATGTCATTTATACAAGACCGGAAGATAATGGCTGACATAAAACTCTTCCGGGTTTAACAAATATAATTAAAACATTAAGTTTACCTTGTAACAATGACTAGAAACTATTCAAAGGTAATATCTATGAATAAAATACTGATTCATTTGTAATGCAATAAGATTTAAACAAATAGCAGTAAAGGGAATGTGTACCAATGGAGTTAAAATTTCGGCACTATTGAAAAATGGTGGATGGGGTACCCGGTCACTACAATACGATAGCTGATTTTTGGTACGACGTTAGTTCATCCGACACTTGATCAATTGAACTAAGGAGGTTCTCAATGCATTCAGAAACCAATTAGTTTTTAAATCATGGGCATAATTCTATTTGCCAAGGGATATAAAAGATATTCATGAAATGTAAAGGCTACATACATGTACTGTCAAACAAAAGCGACACAAACATTTAGAGACTTTTACCCAATAAGATTTAAACCACTGAAACATCTCATTTCGTCAATTTGCAAGACTGAAAGTCATTTTACTTTGTGTGATACATTTCTTATACATGTACATAAAATAATTATGTTACTTAAGGATCAAGAGATACCAAGCAACACAATATATCTCTCTCTCTCTCTCTTCGATGTTTGTTCCATCTAGAGCGAGTCTCGATGGCATTCAATAGAAATTGTAAGATTTTTTTGTTTCACAATATATTATGAATAATTTAAGTGTAAAACAACATTGAGTGACATATGTACGAACGTGTCAACTTTAGAGTAAATCTTTACACAGTTGACATTAAAGTAATGATACAAATTTTACTGTTGTTCAAAAATGAATAATGCTCTTCAATTGATTATAAACTTTAGATTACTTTCCTTCACCAACTGATTCAACCCAGCATCTTAAAGATAGATCTCTCGAATAAATTGATCTCTCGAATAGAACCTGATCTTTTATACATATTATGATTTCGTTTTCAAGATGTCATAAATTTCAAAGTAGCTGAATTTGTTGTAAGTTTATCGAGGAATCAGGGCAGTAATCTTTCTCAAATGCCACTGTGTGATTACTTTGTTTCAGTAATCATGAATTATCTTGTCGAATGTAATGATTGTACATAGTAGCGATAACAAAGGATATTTTTTCATAAAAAATCAATATATATGTAACAAATTTTAAATTTAATATACATTCAAACACAGAAAAAATGTTTATAAACTAGAATGTGAAAGAATAAAAATCTCATTTTTGTTTTACATATTCATGAAAAAAAAATCTGTCAAAGTCAATTTCATGTGAGAGTTACAAAAATTAATATACATTCAAACACAGAAAAAATGTTTATAAACTTGAATGTGAAAGAATAAAAACCTCATTTTTGTTTTACTTATTCATGAAAAAAAATCTGTCAAAGTCAATTTCATGTGAGAGTTACCAAAATTAATGAAAATAATGACTTTTTATTTTAATATGCTGTAGGTTATAAAAAGCTTCTGTAATAATATTTTACATTTAATAACAGTTAAGAAATTTTAAAAGTGGTTTTAAGCTACAATCATAGACGTTGAACATTATGCCTATGCTAGTGTGGTTGTAAATGTTAGAAATTATAAAGTACAATTTATACTTATTTGCAAATAAGTACCATTGCATTTGAGATTATTGTTCTACTTACAAATAGATTCATTAATAAATTGTAATGTCTTATTGTGTACAACTGCTCCCCACCCACCCTCGAAAAAAAAAAACCCTTCACAATACATCTTCATCAGTTTATAAGCAAATTGAATATGATTATAAATGTCCCAAGTTTGGTGAAAAATTCAAATAAATCAATTGTACCTTTTAATTACACAATGATTCCGAGATCTCCATCGCTATAAACTTTTTCTAGTTCGTATGTGTATATGGCTCCATCATTGTCAAATATCCAATTGTACCACTTTGGATAGCCTGGAACCTGCAAATGACAAGAAGTAGTAAAGTTGAAATCAGCATCAAATTGAAGAGTATTCTACAAGTCTTAGAAATCTGAAGACGTCTTTTTTCCTGAAATGTCACTTAAAAATACAAAGAAATAAAACTTAAAATTTAATAGACTTAGTTAGGGAAAATAGTTTGCTTTGGTATATTCCGTATAATTATTATTGAAAACAACATAAGTTTGTCTACGTTTAGTATTTTTTGTTGTTACATGCATGCACAAATAAACATTCCTTCCACCAATCTTTGTTAAAACTGCTTACTAGTATGGACATGCAGATAATATGTTTATTAATTTTGCTCAAAGGTAAATGTGATTCTGATTCTCCAGTTTTAACTGCACTCCTGCATGATTATTCAACAAATGTGATTGATACAGTGACTTCCCAAACTTGTGTGTTGTGCTCAAGGTATGTCTGTACCTTAGATATGACATGGCCTCTGAACCACTCAATGTCACTGACTGTCTCAAACTTAATGGATATTTCAATCCCAACAAGTTTAATTGTGTCATCATTTTGCATGGGTGCTGCCAATGCATGTCTTATCAAACATTTGACACTTTCTGCCAGTTCTTCAACTGTTAAGGCAATTCTCCTTCCACCAATACTTTTTGTCACTCTATATATGTTTTTCATGTCTTCATTTTGGGAAATTTGATGTAAAACATCCTTTCTAAAATTAAGTTGAGCTTTTAGAGCACTAACTTTTTCTTTCTTTGATTTGTTTAGAGATAAATTTATCTATTTTAGATTAAAGTTCTAAATAATGTCTGTTTTCAGTATATTTGTCATGATTAAAGTAAAGGGATTACAACGTTTCTATTTTATTCAAAGATTGTTCTACACTTTACACACTTCCATGTCAAGATTTTCAATGTGAAATTAAATCCGTGTTCAAAGAAGTGACTGTTTCCATCCCTTATACAAGATTTTTTGAATAACGTCTGATATATTACAGTAAATGTGTCATGGACAGTTAAAGTAAAAGAATTTCCCAATGTGTTGACAACTGATAGACTGATTAAATCTACCAAGTACACAGTCATGTGTAAAACAATATTAAAATGCCTCAAATTAAATCTGCGTCATTGAATGTGACTGTATACATGCCTCACACATTTACATACATTTGTCTACACTATAATATATACATCCAAATATGCTGGAACTAGTTTACTATGAGTCTGAACCTTTCGTTTCAAAATATTGACGATCACACTGAATGACAGACAACGATAAAGGACAGTCACCAAGCACAAGTAACTACCCTCGGTAAAAGCACATATCAGTAAAACTGTTCTGGAATTCTATAACATTTTAGAATCATGACCTTAAACCATACCTAAGGAAACTTAAAATTCAAATATAGTCTAAAAGTATAAGTTATTTTTAATAAAAATGAAAGTTAGCATGCAACAGTTTAACTATCCCAGTTCATGTAACTCCTTTTTTGTTTGAAGAAAGTAATAGACCTGGGTTGACGATGTCGACACTGAGATTACATAAACAAATTTTTTCGATGAAGGACAAACACTTCTGTAAATTTTAACCTGAAAGCTTCACCCTTTAGTGCGGCTCATGTCATAAGGTAAATTACTGTTCCATTGGAATGACTTCACTAAACATTTGGTATACTCATTACCTTAATTGTGTAATATCAGAACACTTAATTATCGTCTACAATATTCGAACTAATTTCTGTTCATTACCTGGGTGAGCAATGTATCTCTCAGGCTGCTATTTCTTCCAGGAGACCCATCAGACAACAACTCTAAACCAGAGGCATGTATGACACTGACATCCTAAAATGTATTCTTTATTTGTGATTTCCAACATGAGAAAATTACATTTTTATATGTTTTCTAAATTGATTAGGAAATTAATAAGACAACTGGCAGACTTTAAGGTATTTTATACAGCAAATACACGGATAAACTGCCCATGTTCAAAAGACAGTATAATCATTTTTATAATATGAACATAAACTGTCTGTTGGCAAGCATGTTTAGATTAGTGCTATATCATTTATAGAAATACATTAAAGCATGAATCACAGATTTACAGAAAGCTTTTAAGAATATTATCTTTACTAATGTTACCAGATCAGATGGAGGTTGTGTTTCGTCATCTGTTGGTGGCTGCGTACTAACATCACTATCTACATTAAACTGAAAAATGAAATAATGCACACTATTTTTGAAGAGGCAGAATTTTTTTATGTAATAGTCTCCTATACCTATTAGCTTTACTTTTAAAAAATACTTTCATTTTAAAAGTTAAAGAACATGTATTTACACATGAATACATAAGGAAACATGAAACCATTAATGTTTACCAATTATAAAAGCTCCTCAAAACACATTGAACATCAGTAAAATATCATTGATGTCGCATGTTAGCACATGAAGAACACGTTACCAGATTAGATGGAGGTTGTGCGAAATTAGTTGAAATTATAAAAATTATGTATGTAATAAAACAATAAAATTTTGTTTTTATTCATAAACATGCATACAGGCTTTGATATAATTTATGATATATTGTTTTACCTCATCAGATGTTTTTTTGTTTTTTATTAATCAGATTGCCAACGTCCTCCTCTGAATCGGAACTTATGAAGATAACACTGTCAGACCTGAAAAAATATATGTTTACATATTTTAAAACTATTTATTTCAACAACTATTAATAGAAAATCAGAGATTATTTATTTCAACAACTATTAATGGAAAATCAGAGATGATGAAAGTAGAATTTAAATGAATAATTGAAATTGAAGTGTATTAATACGTATTTGAAGCGAATCGCCACATTTCCTTTCATTCAATGCTACTACATTGAAAAATGTGGGTTGGGCATGTTTGAAAAAGTCATTTCGAACGCGCAATAAAAATATTTTCACATTGTTATGCGGAAAACAATAACAATTTCGAAAGCTGTATTACCAATGAACTTTTATTTCATATAAAAGAAGTGAAAACATTCTGTTTATACATCATATTTACTACTTTTCCAAATACTTTATATTTTTTCGGTGCGCCGCTCACGATACAAAAGAGTAGTCAAGGGAAGTAACTCGACAGCGCGGAAAGTACCGAAAGTGTTTTCGTTCATTTCCTAGTCATTCCGTACTTTACGGATTATGCCGACTTTTACTAATAAAAATCTACCTACTTTAAAGACAAAGCGCTATTACGCGCTGAAACGAAAAAAACGTGAAATTCGTTTTATTCACTCCTCAACATACCGTGGGTATAGATGCGTAATATTGTACTTAGAGAGTTTAATTTCATCATAATTCCAATATGATTTTCCGACATTTTCTATATTTGAATATTGAAAATGGTATAATTGTATAGTATGGACTACAATGTTTCATATTTAACACGAATCAAATCAAACAATATAGGACTTGTCTCGAAAATTACAACTTTAGATACATGTATGCCCAATTATACGTCAACTGGTGTAGACAGCGTCACTTTTCATTTGTAAGCGTTATACGCATGTTCAGTAATGGCGGACACCGGTCGTCTGAACACGGATAGAAGAGATTTACATTAAGAAAAGTCACGTTTATATGTGTCTGCATTGTACTATATTGTTATTTCTTGTTTCTGTTGCATCTATAGGAGACATTAATATGATTTTCTTAAATTCTACTAACATAAATTAAATGCTGACAGATATGAAGACTGTTTTTGGAAATGTTATTGATATCGCTACACATAGTGAATGTAAGCTGCATTTTAAATTAGTTAACTCAGTTTAATTGTGTTTCATTTCATTTTACTTTCATTCTTAATTATAACACGTTTACTGTTGGGTAACCTTCAGATAGCATGGTGCACACAAAGAGTCGTCTTTGAACACGTGTTCATATAATGTATACGCACAGTTATCGGAACCAACAAATGTATGGTGTACCCGTCGGACAGTTTATGACCGATACGTTTATGTGTCATGTTATCTTTTAGCTTTCTCCCCCGGAACATATATCATATCTACCCCGGAAGATACAATGCCCGGTGTGATTGAGATGTGTTTTGCCTCCAGTTGATGACTTTCCTGAAGAAGACCAACCTGTTACGCCGATTAACTACTAGATTCGCCCGGATGTATTGATTCCCAAGCACAGACTTGCTCACGTGGTGCCCCATTTACACAGGAAACCCCTTTGGTGCTGTTGAAATTTAAGGGGCACTCCCTACATCTAGCAGATTATATTCTCAAAACATAGATTATGTTTTCAAGGAACGTAAAATGATAAATAAATACATTTTAAAAGAAGAACCTATGGCGAAATATGGCTCATTTTACAAAAAAATATTCAATATAATTTATTACATGCTTTCTGTAATACATCGCACCCACCCATTAATTGTACAACAACAACTCTTCAAAGAGTATTGAATGTTTAACGGTACTGCAGTATATTTTAAACCGCTGATATCATTGAAAATGACTGGGAATGCATACTTGCAACTTTTAGGTAAAGTTATAATACTTCCAAATATTCTATTATTTATATTTTGGAGGTTATTTAGTTTGGCATCAGTTATAGGGTATGTCCCTTTAAGGTCTACATATATCCAACCCCGGATTACCGGAGCATTTACGTAGATCTTATTCCAAATGGCAAAGGCAGTCTTTTGTAATTGTCAAACGTGTTTTCATCGTTAATTAAAGTGTAAACGTGTTGAAATTGGGACTATCATTAAGACGTTATTGATCCATTCTTATCATCCTATTTACTGTTTATATTTTGTATTCATCTGTGTCGATATTCATCACTTTGATAAAAGTTGTAAATTTGTTGAGTGTTTGATTACTCTGGTGTGTTTAGCCCCGACCATCCATCGTTACAATGTTTTACTACCCGAAAATTCTGTCTTTACTAGAGGTTACCTGAATGTTCTTAAGTTTCTAAATACCAATCGCTCTTGCTTGTCGTATCTGCATGTCAGGTGAATTTACTTTATCCATGCCGGAAAACGCGATCTGGCAACCCGCGGGGTTAGACCACTCTCGTGACTTATGACGCATCGTTTTAAAACTTGTGACGCCAATTTCCCAAACACAACGTCTGAATATCGTTTGTTGTTTTATGTCCATGTAGCATTTCTATAGCTTTGTATTTATAAATCTACTTCAAATTTCATGACGGTGTGCAAGAAGTTTCTATCATGAGCCGTTTTGATCGTCGAGTGCCTGCATAACAGTTACCCTCAATGACTCAATATTTTGATTTGATCCGCGTGTATAGCACGCGATTTGCACAATTATTCCTTAGACCTATGTTCCAACACGACAGTTGCATAAACGTAAAGTTGGCAGTAGCAATAGTTGAAAGTTGCAGTAGCTGGCAGTAACAGGCAGTTGCAATCCAAAAACATGAAGTTTGCAGAAGCAGTAGTTAGCAGTAACAGTAGCATAAACGTGAAGCTGGCAGAAACAGTAGCATTACCGTAAAATTGGCAGTAGCAGTAGCTGCCACAAGCTGTAGCAAAACCGTGAAGTAAGCAGTAGCAGGAAGTGGCAGTAGCAGAAGGAAAAAGGTGAAGTTGGCAGCAGCAGTAGCAAAATCGTGAAGTTGGCAGTAGCAGTAGCTGGCACAAGCATTAGCATACCCGTTAAGTTGGCAAAAGCAGTAACTGGCAGTAGCAGTAGCAAAAACCTGAAGTTGGCAGTAGCAGTAGCTAAAGCATGCAGTAGGAAAACCGTGAAGATGGTAGAAGCAGTAGTTAATAGTAGCAGAATCGTGAAGTTGGAAGAAGCAGTAGATAGCAGTTGCAGTAGCAAAATGTGACGTTGGCAGTAGCAGTAACGGTAGTAGTATTAGTAAATAGTGAAGTTGGCAGTAGCAATAGCTTGCATAAGCAGTAGCAAAATCATGAAGTTGGTAGAATCAGTAGCTGGAAGTAGCAGAAGTAAATCGTGAAGTTAGCAAAAGCAATAGTTACCAGTACCAGTAACAAAAACGTGAGATTGGAAGTAGCAGTCGCTGGCAGCAGCAATATCATAAACATGAAGTTGGCAGTAGCAATAGTTTGCAGTAGCAGTAGCAAAAACATGAAGTTAGCAGAAGCAATAGTAAGCAGTTATAGTAGCAAAACCTGAAGTTGAGAGTAGTTAGCAGCAGTAGCAATAGCAAAAACGTGAAGATTGCAGTAGCAGTACTTAGCAGTAGCAGTCGCAAAAACATGAAGTTGGAAGCAGCAGTAGCTGGCAGAAGAAGTGGCAAAATCGTGTAGTAGCAAAACATGAAGTTTGCAGTACCAGTAGCTGCTGGCACAATCAGTGGCATAACCGTAAAGTTGGCAATAGCAGAAGTCAGCAGCAGCAGTAGCAAAAAGTGAAGTTGGCAGGAGCAGGTAGCTTGCATTAGTAGTAGCAAAATCGTAATATTGGCAGTTGCAGTAGCTGGCGGAAGCAGTAGCAAAACCGTTAAGTTAGAAGAAGCAGTAGCAATAGTTGGCAGTAGCAGTAGCAAAAACATGAAGATGGCTGCATCAGTAGCTGGCAGTAGCAGAAGTAAATTGTGGAGTTGGCAGTAGCAGTAGCTTGTAGAAGCAATAGCATTTAGTAATACGTGAAGTTTGCAGTAGCTCTGCCACAAGCTGTAGCAAAACCGTGAAGTAAGCAGTTGCAGTAGCTGGCAGAAGCAGTAGGAAATACGTTAAGTTGGCAGTACCAGTAGCAAAATCGTGATGTTGGCAGAAGCAGTAGCTGGCACAATCAGTGGCAAAACCGTGAAGTTGGCAGTAGCAGTAGCTAGCACAAGCGGTAGGAAAACCATGAAGTTGGTAGAAGCTGTAGTTTACAGTAGCAGTAGCAAAGTCATGAAATTGACAGAAGTAGTAGTTAGTAGTTAGCAGTTAGCAGAAGCAAAATGAGAAGTTGGCAGTAGCAGTAGCTGGCAGTAGCAGTAGTAAATGGTGAAGTTGGCAGTAGCAGTAGTTAGCAGTATCAGTGAAGTTGGCAGTAGCAGTAGCTGGCACAAGCAACCGCATAACCGTGAAGTTGGCAGTCACAATAGTGAGCAGTAGCAGTAACAAAAACGTGAGGTTGGCAGTAGCAGTGGTTGGCAGTAACAGACACAAAACGTGGCTAAACAAATAATAGGTGGATGCGATTTATCAAAGAAAGCCTCTATATTGATTAATTGTGGTAAAATGAGGCATATTTCGCCAAAGGTTCTTCTTTGAAATTGTATTTATTTATCATTTTACGTTCCTTGAACACGTAATCTATGTTTCGAGAATACAATTTGCTAGATGTAGGGAGTGCCCCTTTAACAGGCATTTCCTTAAAACGGGTTGCAAATAGAATTTTCAAGACAATCTAAATATGAATCGGGGATTCCCACTAAATCGAATGAAGGGTGGATTCGTTGTCGACTTGTAATGCATGGGACTAGTTATACAAAAAAAAAAACAAAAAAAAAAAAAAAAAAAAAAAAAAAAAAAAAAAAAAAAAAAAAAAAAAAAAAAAAAAAAAAAAAAAAAAAAAAAAAAAAAAAAAAAAAAAAAAAAAAAAAAAAAAAAAAAAAAAAAAAAAAAAAAAAAATTTATTTAAAAAAAAAAAAAAAAATTAAAAAAAAAAAATAAAAAAAAAACAAAAAAAACGGGAAAAAAAAAAAAATTAAAGGGAAACGGGGGGGCACCGCTCCTAAACTCCTATCTCCCGCTCCTTCATCAACAAAACTATCTGTCGTTGAATTAAATGTTTAACGTTGAACCAATTTGTCCATTTGTCGTTTTTCTATACACCGGACACGTCAAAGAACTATAATGTCTCTGAAACTGCTACAGTTTTATATATATATTGCGCTTATGAAATAAGTAAATGAATTAATATGTTACTTCTTTGAAGGGTCATTGCCTTTTAAAATTTCAGGTACCAACGATAAAACTTTAAAACGCGATCTACGTTTCTACTAAATTAGAGTTGTTTTTCTTCACTGTTTGCCAGAAATGCGAGTTGGAATTGTTGCCCATGGGAAATTTACAAGTTTTTAAAAAATTCATACAGGTCTGACAAAAGATGAAATAGGTAAAGTAATCCGGGATTGTCCGTGAATAAATGTACAATTACTTGCTTTTCTGTGATTTTCATCTAACAACTAAGAAGTGTTAGTACAAACGCCATTTTGTTCAATTTCTTTCAACTGCATTTTCAGTTTCCTTATATAATCGAACAACAACAACAACAACAATAACAACACCAACAACAAACTAGGTGTCGTTAGCTTAAGCGATAAATGTACATGAACATATAATTTCTTTCACAGGAATATAACTGAATGAAATAGCTGATGATGTGTACCTTGTTTTTGTTGCTGTTACATTTAGTGCTATATAACCTTGCGACAGAGAATTTAAGTGAAAAAGGCATTTGAAAGAACATTTCCACTTAATAAGGATTTCATTCAAAATATATTTTGTGCACGTGCGAGCTTCCTTTTCTAAACGCAGAAAATATTTTTGAACGTATATAGTAAACCTTCAAAAATGCTCCCAACAACTGCTAGTGCTCAATTTACATCCTGCTACTGCTACTGTCAATTTCACATTTTACTACTGCTATTGTCAGCTACTGCTACTGCCAATTTCACTTTCTACTAAATGCTACTGTCAACTTGTTTACGTATTGCTACTGCTACTGCTGACTACTGCTACTGCTAAATTCACGTTTTTCCTACTGCTACTGTAAGCTACTGCTACTGCCAATTACACGTTTTACTACTGCTACTGCCAGCAACTGCTTCTGTCAACTTTTTTACGTATTGTTACTGCCACTGCTAACTACTGCTACTGCCAAATTCACGTTTTTCCTACTGCTACTGTCAGCTACTGTTACTGCCAATTTCACGTTTTTGCTAATGCTACTGCCAGCTACTGCTACTGCCAAATTTACGGTTTTCCTACTGCTACTGCCAGCTACTGCTACTGCCAAGTTCACGGTTATGCTACTGTTTGTGCCAGCTACTGCTACTGCTAATTACTGCTACTGCTAACTTCACGATTTCCTACTACTATTGCTACTGCCGACTTCACGTTTTGCTACTGCTAACTACTGCTTCTGCAAACTTTACGATTTTGCTACTGCTACTGTTATCTATGGCTACTGCCAACTTCACGTTTTTGCTACTGCTACTGTTATCCTTTGCTGCTGCCAAATTCACGTTTTTGCTACTTCTACTATTATATTTTGCTACTGACAACTTCACGTGTTTGATACTGCTACTGTCAGATACTGCTGCTGCCAACTTTACGTTTATGCTACTGCTACTGCTAACTACTGCTACAGTAGTTGATTATGGAAAACAGAGGCTAGCCTGTCATTTGCTATAAATCCCTGCTCTGAATACACAGGTATGTCTGGTACCCTGTCGCCACATGTCTCACAATCATGTTAGTAAATTGGCCGAGTAGATAGGAGTCAGGTCATCCTACTTATAAAACCTTTTCATGATATAGAAGGTATGGTCATAAACCTACATAGGACTGTAGTAAAGTCAAAGTGTGACCCATTCTATTATTTTGTTTCACTTGTCGTTTCACAAATTATGATGTACAATGTCGTCCCGATATATGCCGCACGTAAATACATTGTACAAATGTATTTGTTTTGTGAATGATTTGACACTGTTATTCATATCTTTACATTGTGTGTTGTTGCTCTTTTGTATCTTGCTACATAAAATAAACACAAATTTATAAATCTTATTCAGTATATGCACAATTGTAAACGTCGCTAAATAGTGTCACCACTTACTAGAGATTTAAAACATACAGATGTAAACAAAGACGTGCTAAATTACTGGAATTTTCTAATTGTCCTCAGAAAGATGTTCGATATACATATATACATTAAATTAATAAGGGAATTATAAGACGTTTCTATTTGTTTGGGTCACAACCCAAACAAATATTGTAGTGGTTTTCAAAGGTTCTTTCCTTAAGTACCAAAGTTGCAAATAGTTCCGGCAGTTCAAGACCATACCGGTCACGAAATAGTTCCGACTACATGATCCCATTGTGCAAAAATGTGATGATCATAGGAGTAAAACATGTAATGATCAAAACAATCTTACAATATTCATATGCAAAACAAACGGAGTTTTAAACTTAGTCTTCTAAATATATGTAAAAATAAGGAATTTGTATAGAAATGCGCAATGAAATATCATAACATGACGTGACCCGATGACCTGATGATTAACAGCCAGAAAGCAAAAAGCGTCTGCGCTAATAAAGAAGTCTCAGACTGATATTTATGAAACGCTAAAAGACACGATAACAAATTGTCTGAATTTATAAACCGACAAAATTTAAGAGCAATTTAAAATCTTAAGGAGCACATGTTCAAAACGTGATTGTAATAGCGCTGATAATCTGGTAATAAAGCGCGCAAAAATTCACAAATTGGTTATCATGTGACCATAGCACTTAATCCAGGGAAGAAGCTATTCATCACAGTGTAAACACACATGAGTATCTCTTCAAGTCCTGCCGTCTTTATACTTTACACATGATTTTTTTGGTTGTAGATCGTGTTGATACCGTTTGAAAAGTATGTGTAGCTTGAATTTACTCGATTGTGAAACAAATGTAAGTAGAAAGTAGGTCAATCTTATGCACATGCAGTGACGATTGATTCTTAGCCGGACTCGATAAAATATCAGACTTCATGTTTAATGCCTACGACGAAGACAAATGAAATTAATCGGCTATTTTTTTGTGCAGCGAGCGCCGTCTGTCTGTGATACTTACTTAATTAAGTAGTATGTAGTCATAACATGATTATCTCCCATAAAAGCTCCTCCGCCAAATCGGCGTACTCTTCGTGTCTATGTTTCTTTATATTGTAAATATTTTGGTAACGCAGAAGCTTTTTTACTTTAGATATATGCTTTGTGTGTCATATCTCGTGCCACATGATAAAAAACTGCGTTATGCTTACAAATGTCAAACGTAATTTCAGAATAAATACAGAATATGACAATACAGTAAACTGACTTCTTTCATGCAATAATTGTTTTTCCATGAGACAATGATTTTTAAGTTGGCTTTTAGATACATCATGAACGTTGACACATTCGAAGCAACGTTCTTCCGAGGCCGTGCTTTCGATTGGTCACTTTGAACACATCTCCATGCAAGAAACTGACTAGCCAAACTAATTGTGCGCCAGGGCTTTTTGCTATATACGACGAACGCTCTTCGCATCTATGTAATATCAGTTTGTAAAAATTGGTCGGTCTTGCTGGCGAAATATTGAGGCAAGAAACTGACATGCTGTAAAGCTGATAACATAGTGAACTATGTTAAGTAGTAAAGTACCCCTGAATTGTATTATTCCTCTCCATCCTTGATGTGCTTGCATTATGCTACAAGAAATGCAACCTCATCTGCGCTTATCAAAAGTATATCTCTTAATATTCGAGTAGGCACTCCATAGATTCGTGCTGCCTTCTAAACTTTCAACGTTGTTCTTTTACAGCCTTTTAGGCTTGATTAAATGTTTCTGATGAATAGAACCGTATCTTTTGCTTTTAGTTAGGATTTTTTTAGAAGAGACAAACATTGTTAGCGGACAGTCTTATAACCTGATTACGTACTATGACGATGCAGAAAATCATTTTGGGTTGTCATAAGCTAAGCTGACTTTTAAAGTATTTACGGTAACATGCGCAGATTATGTCAACGCGCATGATAATTGTAAACAATGAAGAAATGCGTGTTTTACCGATACAATTGAAGTATTAATGACTTTAGTGGATGAACTTTAATCTAGATACACGTCTTTTGTTATCAATGTAGTGTTTAGCATTATAATAACCCGTTTTAATCGCATTTTGATTACTTTGAGTAGCCGGTGTCGATGTATATTATTTTTTTTTACAAATTTGTGAAAATACCACGTGCTACAATGTAGTAAAAATATATATCTGACATTTGATTTTTCATATCTGTTCTTGCAGAAACGTGATGCGCCATGAATGTTAAGGCAGTAGAAGTTGAGGCAAATGTAACAGACGACTAGCAAGCAGAATTGTGATAGCCTTTCAGGACCCTCATCCTGTTGAAATGGTCTCTTGATAAGAAATGTTATGTAGCAGGGATGCCTTTTTCTTTACTTTACACAACTAGTCCAGTTACTCTGGTACATGGTGATCTCTTGCTTTATATCTTAACACAGTATAACCAGTTTTTGCTTTCCCCATTTACACAGTAAATTTTCATGCACAGTCACTCAGGTATATCTTTTTTCTATTAAAGGCCTCTTGTCCCTATTTTGGTTCTTTTTGCGGTGTATAACTGGAACCCTAGACTTACTTTTTGAACTATAATTTTGGAATTAAGAATGTTATTCATCTTGTTTCACAGTATAATGCATTGTTCACAGTATTTATCATATTCTGCGCTTTAGGTGATAGATATAACTCTGTAGAATTTTTTCATATCGGATGGTAAAAACTAGTACACATAGGCCTTTAATTTAGCAGACGTAAAGTACTTTTCTCTTTTCTTGCTTTTCATGCCTTTTTGAATTTTAGTGACAGTTATATTGAAACAGGGTTGTTCAATGGTTTCATACTGTTTTATCCCAGTGTCATTACAAGGTAAATCTAATACAATAAATTGTATTATGCGTGTTTTTGTGAACAACCCTTCTACAACACATATTTTGAGCGGGAAGTTTTGGCTATAAAAGCTGAGCACTCCTTGTACAAAGGGGGGCCAGTCTGCAGACGTCTAAGGTAACGTTTACCTTCTGTCAATGGCTGGTCCTTTACCCATTCTCTCACCTACTTTATTTTTTTGTCTACTTGTATTTGTTACTTTTAGTCACATAAATCAAATAATGACTAGAGTTGTGATATTAAATAAAACTCATCTGAACTCTGAACTTGTTTGTGTTATGGACAGTATAAAATAATTGTCAATGAACCTGGGTTAATATAAAACAGGAAATTGTGACCAATTTCATCCGTCTGTTCACTCTATGAATTATGACCAAAATGTTGTCTATCGGTCAGTCCTGTTACATTTGGTGCAAAGTGACTAGTATTATTTTGGAATTATTTCGTACATATAGTATCAGTTAAAATGGCCAGTAAATGGTGGATGCCATGGTGGACACCAACTCCAAGAGAGAAAATAAGTAAATATACAATCTCTGAAAATACACAACCTAAGCTAACTGAGGGAAATGTAGGTTCACATACACAGATCTCAATTAAAACAGAAGACAATACACAACACACCTCCTGTAATCAAAACACACTGCAGGGTACATCTAAATCTTGTTCACACAGTTTAAACTTAGCAAATCCTTCTAGTGATTCATTACAGGATCAGGGCATGTCTAAGGGCGACAACTCTTTTGATCATCACAGTCATGATATACAGGGTGTGCCAAAGTTCAGCTTACCCCTTCATACTTAAGCTCATTCACAGACAGAATATGGCACTCTTGATACCAGACAAAACGAGTCAGCAAACGCAGCACAGAACATCTCACAATCTTCATTGTCACAGGACATATGTCGTACTAAAGGCACTGTGCCTGATACAATTCAAGGTGCAATGCAGCCTTTTTATGTTTCAGTATGACTCTCAGTATGAGAACCAACATATTACATCACAGGACAATTCATTGACTCCTCCTGTCTCTCAATTATCGGACACATTTAATAGTCACAGGGTTCAAGATAATAAGCAGTATATTAATCCCTCTTTAGATCACCAACTCTATAACACACCAGGGGCTCTACAAAACACACTTAGTCCAAATAAGTCCAGATCATATCCATACATTAGAAGTTTGTCAGAGGGTGTACCAGGCGATCGATTCACTTTGCCAGGAAATGACAATACCTATGATAATATTGTAGAACAGGGTGTCTCGCAAACTTTAAGGCATCCAAGTACTTCTCATCTTAGAGGTTGTAATCAGCCTAATATGTATAAAGTACAGGGTGGTGCAGAATTTTCACCATATTCTACTTCTACACATGGACAAAATCAAGATACATTACAGGGTATTGGAAAAACTTTAAAACCCCAAGACAATTGTTCTATAAATGAAGTTGCTACCAAACCCAATGTACAGGGTGATGCACAAGTCTCAGTACCACCTTATAAAATAAATATAGTCCACCACAATGACAGTTTACATGAGTTTTCACAAAGTTCCCCATATTTTGATATTTCTCAAAGGTTATGTGAACCATATAGTATGCCAATGGTACAAGGTGATACACAAAACAGTCTACATGGGAATGTACAGTACATTTCACAGAATACTGGCACATATGACAACCATTACACAAGAAACAATAATGACAGATTACAGAATATAGAGGATGTTTCACAAACTTCAGTACATCGTGATACTTTTCACTCAAAAGGCACCCAGCCTGAAACAACTTTCTTACAGAACAACTCATGTTGTTCACCAACACTGCAAAACTCCATGTACTGATAAGCCATATTGCTATGGAAGTAAATGTCAGCATACAGGACTTCATGAAGGCACACTGACAAACACTTCGTCCTGCGAAATGCACATGGATAGTCTTAGACCGAATGCTTTTCAAGGGACAGAATCTGATTTTCACTGGGGTAAAGTACAGGGTGTCCCACAAAACGTGTTACACCAGAACAATTCTCGCAATTGTATACAGGGTTCTCCTTCAAACTTACAGTCCCCTAACTTTGAGCAGTACAGGGATGATCCACATAGAATCATGCCATTTAATAACGCAGCATTAAATCCCAACCAAGATTTCATCATGTCGCACAGGAATCAAAAGGTAGATATACCTGATAACTGTTCACATAGTTCAAGTCCACACACTGGTCATGGTCAAAAGTATATACACTTTGACGACCAAACATTGAGACATCACCAGTTTAAGTCTAAACAACAAGGAAACTGTTGTCAGGTTAACAGGGGTCATAATCCTTATGATACAGCAAACCTCATACATGGCAATACAGATGGTAGTCAAAGGCAATCTGAAATGCCTACAACTAGAAACCAAAGGTACTGTGAGATGCCTACAAACAATAGTTATAACACTTCCTTCAGTTCTCAAGTAAAGCATAAAAACAAGGAACCTGATAAGTTTGATGGCAAAAGTACAGAGTGGCGAGATTACATCATTCATTTTGAAAATGTAGCTGAATGGAATGGATGGAATAATCGTGAAAAGGCCCAACAATTAGTTATGTGCTTAAGAGGTTCCGCTCAAAAGTTGTTAAGTGATTTAAAGTCAGAAAGTCTCTCTAATTACGAGTCTGTAAAAGAAATGTTAAGTAGAAGGTTTAATCCTGTGGAACGTGAAACTGCATACAGATGTGAGTTTAGGAACCGGAAACAGAAAAGGCAGGAATCTGCCTCAGAATTTGGTTATGCTCTGCAAAGACTTTGTTTACAATCTTTTCCAGGAGTCAATTCAGAGGCCAGGGAAATTTATGTCATTGATCAATACATCAATGGTCTTTCCCGTCCTGAAGTAAGGAGTCATGTTCAATACAGACATCCTCTAACAATAGATAGTGCAATTGCACTGGCAGTGGAATTTGAGGCTTTTGAGGGATCCCAGGGTATATTGAGAAAACCTCGTTTTGAGGATGAAAGCCATTTACATGCAATTTCTGAAGTTACTTCCTCCTCTTATGGTCATACAAGTAGATCAGACTCCGTAACATTAAATGACATTGCCAAATTAATTGAAAGTCTGACAAACACAATCAAGCGCACAAATAGTAGAAGCAGAAGTAGGGATAGGAGCAATAGCAAAGGTAGAAATAGCAAAGGTTATAACCCTGAGTGTTATAATTGTCATGAAAAAGGACACATAGCTCCAAATTGTCCAAAGTCAAAGTCGGAAAACTAAATTCGGCTGTTCTTGAGCCCAAAAGATCAGCCACAAATCAAGATGAAAAGCAGAATGGGCAACAGAACATTGTATTATGTCCAATTAAAGAACGGTCCTGTTTGTATGCCAAACTTATCTTTAACGACGTTTCTTGTCAGGCTCTTGTTGATTCTGGGTCATCAGCCACAATCATTTCAGTTCAAACATTTAAGAAACTTGAGTTAGATAATTCAGACCTAGAACACATACAGGCTACGCTTACTGCAGCCAATGGCACAAACATCGAGGTTAAAGGAAAAATTCACCTGTGTTTTGAAATTGACAATGAGCTTTTTGAGTTTGACTTCATGATTGCAGATTTAGATGGTATACATGCTGTTCTAGGGAATGATTTTCTAGATTACTTTGATGTGGGAGTGAAATTTGGCAAAGGCATTATGCAGATTGGGAAACACAAAATAAAACTTTTTAAACAAGAGTCAAATGGTGTTGCTCGCATCAAATTAAGTAACACTACTTCCCTGCCTCCAGACACTGAAATTGTTGTAAAAGGCTATGTTGATGGGCATTTTTCTGACACAGAGGGTGTAGTTGAGCCCTACAGAATGATCAGCAAAAAGGGTCTTCTGATTTGTAAAACCCTTATATATTCAGGGAATAAAGACATTCCTATTGCATTGATTAATTTGACTGACAAAAATCAGAAACTCAAAAAGGGCATTTCAGTTGCATCCATAAATCATATTGATGATGTAAGACCTCTCAAGAATTCAAGCCAAGAAACGGTTACTGACACTTTAGAATTGCCTAGCCATCTTAATCCTTTGATAGAGGAAGCAGCCGAAAATTTGAATGAAGACCAAATCAAAGCACTGAAATCTTTACTTTTTGAATACCAAGACATATTTACTGATGATTCTGGAAAAATTGGTCAAACAAACCTAGTTGAGCACACTATTGATACTGGTGATGCAAAACCAATAAAAATTCCACCTAGAAGGTTACCATTTACTCAAAAGCGTGTTGTAGAAACAGAAATTAAGAAAATGCTAGAACAGAATGTCATAGAACCTAGTTCCAGCAGCTGGGCTGCACCTGTAGTTTTAGTCACCAAATCTGATGGCTCCATTCGCTTTTGTGTTGATTACAGGAAACTGAATTCTCTCACTAAAAAAGATGCCTATCCTTTACCAAAAATAAATGAATCAATAGATACCTTAAGTGGCTCAAGCTATTTTTGTACACTTGATCTGGCCAGTGGCTATTGGCAAATACCAATGTCGAAAAGGATAAACAATGCACTGCATTCAGCACACACATGGGACTCCATCATTTTAAAGTTATGCCTTTTGGACTTTGTAACGCGCCTGCCACATTTGAGCGTCTCATTGAACGGGTATTAAACGGTATGCAGTGGGAAAAGTGTCTTTGCTACCTTGATGACATTATTGTTTTTGGGAAAACTTTCGAAATTACCCTTGAGCATCTACGTCAAGTTTTCCAGCGTTTCAGAAAAGCAAACTTAACACTAAAACCAAAAAAATGCCATTTATTTAAAAAACAAGTTGAATATTTGGGTCACTTAGTTTCGGATAAAGGTGTCACATGTTCGTCAAAAAAAATAAAGGCAGTACAAGAATGGCCTATTCCTCAAAATAAGTCAGAAATCAGAAGCTTTCTGGGACTTTTGAATTATTACAGACGTTATATTGCTGAATTTTCAGTTATTGCATTTCCTCTGACACAGCTCACTCAAAAAATAGGAAATTTGTCTGGGATGAAAACTGCCAGTTTAGTTTTGAGAGACTGAAACATCTGTTAGTCACAGCTCCCATTCTTGGATATCCAGAACGTGATGGGAACTTTATTTTGGATACGGATGGATGCAATATGGGGATAGGTGCCGTCTTGTCACAAATACAAAATGGGGAAGAGCGAGTAATTGCATACGCTAGCAAATCTTTAAACAAATCCCAACAGAAATATTGTACCACTTTTATTGAACTGTTGGCAGTAGTAACCTTTATTCGTTACTTTCGGCACTACCTTTGGGGTAGACATTTTCTTGTGCGAACAGATCATGCCTCTTTAATCTGGTTACGAAATTTCAAAGACCCAGAGGGTATGTTGGCAAGGTGGTTGACCATATTAGAAACATATGATTTCACAATAGTCCACAGAAAAGGTAGTCTTCATGGGAATGCTGGTGCAATGTCACGCCTACCAAACAAAAGGCGACCTTGCAAAAGAGTAGATTGTCCAGAATGTACAACAGACCTTCTCATATCAAGTACTCCGAAACCAGATTCTTCAAATACAAAAGGCTACGTATTGCCTGTATTTCCAATTCAGGTTTCTGGTCAAAGTAAAAGTCCCAATGAAACTGATGAATTTTCGAATTGGCTTGAGGGTTTTTCAAAATCTGATTTGTGCACCATGCAGCAAAATGACTCTGCTATTAGCAAAATTTTAGAATTCAAACTGAAATCCGATACTAAACCATCAAAAGAGGAATTAAATACACCTGATATGAATTTAAGAACACTTTGGAGTTTATGGGAAAGTCTTGTTGTAAATGATGGTGTTTTATACAGAGCAAAGGTTAGAAAACCTGGTGATAATTGTGACATAAAACAGATTGTTGCTCCTACTGTTATTCGTTCTGATATATTCAAACAACTACACAGTAATCGTATTGCTGCACATGTAGGTAGGGACCGTACTATTAAGAGCATCCAACAAAGGTTCTATTGGCCTGGTATGTCAAAAGATATTCACACTTGGTGCAATGCGTGCAATTTGTGTGCACGAAGAAAACCAGGTCCTGGTTTAGGAAGGTACCCTCTGAAACAAGATATTTCTAGTAGACCTATGGACAGAATAGCTATGGATATTCTTGGCCCCTTGTCCACTACTGGGGATGGAAATCAGTACTTTATGGTGGTTGGTGATTATTTCACGAAATATTCTGAGGCATATGCTTTAAAGGACCATACAGCCGTTACAGTTGCAGATAAAAACAAAAATAATATCAAACAGGGAATGCCACGTACCAAAAACGCAGCCTCCCCAAAACGAGCCCCACAGCACCCAGAAGTGCACACCACCAACACACACACACACACACACACACACACACACACGCACACACACACACACACAACACACACACACACACACAATCATGTACACACACAAACATACACTACCAACACACACAAGCATACAAAGCAAACACACGAGGACAAAAGTTGACTACTGAGTTTGTTTGTAGATTTGGGGTTCCCTCATATATTCACACAGATCAGGGGAGAGAATTTGAATCAAACTTATTCAAAGAACTGTGCAATTTGTTGGGTATTCAGAAAACAAGAACAACCCCGTATAATCCAAAATCAGATGGGATGATTGAACGCCTGAATAGAACAATACTCCAAATGCTGTCCATGTTTGTGAACGAAAATCACAATGATTGGAATGTCCATTTACCCTTTGTTATGATGGCTTTTCGTTCAACTTGTCATGAAAGTACTAAGTTCAGTCCGAATAAGTTAATGTTCGGAAGGGAAATTACTTTTCCTATTGATGTCATGTTTGGAGATTGCCCAGATTCAATAAATGAAGTATGTCCCTCTCAATACGTTGAATGGCTGCGGCAGTCTATGGACCTTTCATTCGATGTTGCATTTCAAAATTTAAAAATTGCTGCGTCTAGGCAGAAGAAGGCCTATGAAAATGGCATTAAGCCAAGAAGTTTTAATGAAGGTGACTTAGTCTGGAGGGGTATCCACCATACGCAAATACGAAACTAGGGTTAGGTTGGACAGGCCCCTATAGAATTATTAAGAAAATTACTGATGTAACTTCCAAGGCGGTGCCCCACTGTGTTCCGTTAATTGTTCGTTTTGTCCTCGTGTGTTTGCTTTGTATGCTTGTGTGTGTTGGTAGTGTATGTTTGTGTGTGTACATGATTGTGTGTGTGTGTGTGTGTTGTGTGTGTGTGTGTGTGTGCGTGTGTGTGTGTGTTGGTGGTGTGCACTTCTGGGTGCTGTGGGGCTCGTTTTGGGGAGGCTGCGTTTTTGGTACGTGGCATTCCCTGTTTGATATTATTTTTGTTTTTACGCAATACAACATGTTGAGAAAAACAAACAAATTGTAGTCCATGTTGACCATTTAAAAAACTATCTGGGGAATGAGACATTTGAGTCACAGAATGATTCTGAATCAGATCAGAATAATGACCATTACTCACATGAAGTTCCTTTAGTACAAACTGATTATGCAAATGATGGTTTTGAGTCAGATACAGTTGAAATACAACCAGAGGTTGTATCACCTTACACTACCCGAACAGGTCGGCGGGTAAAACCAAAGAAAATATTCTCACCTTAATGAATGGCAATAGCATTTTCTTTGAACCGAATAAATTGTATATATTTTATACTTTTTACATGTAAAGTTGCAGTATTACCATGGAGAACCCTGGATGTTCTCTTAATGTCTAAGCAAATACTATAGACACCATATACATTTGTTTTAATCTAAGCATCAAATTTATTATTTGAAGTTTATTTCTTAGACTAGGTCTTTGTTGAGTAAAATGCAGAAAGCATTTTAAGGACCCATCTTTATGTAAATAGTATAAGTAAGATGCACGCGGCAGCATTATACATGTACTTGTTTCTTAATGTATACGCTTTGAATTATCTGTGTACTGTAAATAAATTCAGCTGAATGAGCATAAGAATATTAAAAGAAATATATATGTATAAATAAATAGCACTGTATATAATATATTGCACAGATACCCGTATGTTACTGTTGCAACATATGTAATTTACATCTCACTAAACCAAGGAAGTAGTAAATAAAATTATATAGAATATCTATATAAGAAATGTAATATATAGAATATCTATATAAGAAATTATTACATTTGAATAATCACACTATCTTCACTAGATGTGTGTTTTTTTTTATATATACAAAAATATATATTATTAAAAATATATGTGTAAATGCAAAAGTCTTGTAAAGTAACAAGCATGTAAAAGTGTTTTGTAAATAATTTCAGAGTACACAACTTATACATCAATATTTTCTGGGGATAGAAAGATAAAGAAAGATGTCAGTTCTTCTTTGTTTTAAGAATGTATCATTGTTACTTCAAAATTTCAATTTCTTAAAATGTACTATCCTATATCCTCATTTCTATTAATCAAAGAGATATTTTTTTTAAGTCTATTCAAAGGCCATATTGGGACTCAATTTGGTGTAATTTATTGTGCATGTTTCATGTGCCATCCTTAACTGCTTCTTTGTTTGACAGAATGCAGATAAATAATTCAATTTGGAGAAGGTCACCTGGTTATTCATTTACAGTGTTTGGTCACCTGCTTACTCGTTTACAGTGTTTGGCCACACTTTATTTTGATGTCAGTTGTATGGTCTAACTCTTCAAATTTGAACCTAGGATTATTTTCCATCGATGGGGTTTATCCCGGAGAACTTTATTTAACCGGACTGGGACATTTTGTTAAGATTGTTTGGCAGTTTTGTATGTTCTATTGTATTCATGTTCTATATTTTACATTATAATTTCAGTTCATGATGGAAACCATAGACATTTTAGCAGGGTATGAAGAAGAATTAGAATTATTCCAGGCTCAATCTTCTACCGTGTCAGAAAGGCCAATGTGGCCTAACGGTCCATCTGATTGTACTGTCCCTGATTGTAGTGAGCAAATTTTCAACACGTATTCGTCTTTTCAGAGGCACTGGGACAACAAACATATTAAAATCAAAAAAACAAAAATAATATCAAACAGGGAATGCCACGTACCAAAAACGCAGCCTCCCCAAAACGAGCCCCACAGCACCCAGAAGTGCACACCACCAACACACACACACACACACACACGTACACACACACGACACACACACACAATCATGTACACACACACATATACACTACCAACACACATTAGCATACAAAGCAAACACACGAGGAGAAAACTAACAATTAAAGGAACACAGTGGGGCACCGCCTTGGAACGGTCAGTGGCAAAAACACCACTGGGGAGCTTAAACCGGTTTATGGTGCGACCCAACCTCACTCTTACCCCCACCATGTTCCAAAGTCACAGGACAGTGTAAATAAAAAGTAATCCCTGCTAGGTGAATCTCTAACACACGCAATGGAAACAAAAAGGCATGGAATGTAAAACACAAAAATGCTCGTGTATAAATATATAAAAAGCAAACCTTGAGAACCAAAAAAACGTATGTACTCAATGCCTTTGCAGAAGGCAGAGCACCAAGAGAAACACCCTTAAGGGCCCGACGAAACAGGCCAGAGGACAGAAATCAAAACAGTTTCGTCCCAGTGGGATTAAAAACTGCCCATCACAGAGTCCTCCCCCTCTTCCGTCAGACACAATCAAAGAGGGAAGCATAGCGTCCAACTGTAAACGGGTTGAACACCAAACATGCGGTGTGTCTCAAAACAGTTTGGTCGTAACCTCTTTTAACAAAACGTTTTATAATTTTAGCAAATACAGTTGGAAAATTGCCATGACCCAAAAATCTTACGAAGTTTGTAAACCACATCCCCATAAAAAACGGGTTTTGAAATACCTTCTCGCAGAAGAGTCTTTAGATTACTATTGAATTTCAAAACCAAATCAGAATTACGATAGTAAAACTTAGCAAAATATTTACGCAATTTGTAATAACGGTAGCCCTGTTGAAGAAGTTTATTTGTAATATATTGATTACGTTCATTGAAATCCTCAACATAACTACACGCTCTGGCAAACCGAATTAACTGAGAAATGTATACCCCATAAGATGTAGCATGAGGTACATCCCCATCCAAATGGGGGAAATTTACAATACTAAAATTAAAATCATCCCTCTTATCATAAATTTTGGTATGTATAATATTGTTATAAATAGAGAGATGTAAATCTAAAAACGAAGCACCAGTATCCAAATTGTTAGTTTTAATTAACTGGAGTTCCCGGGGATAAATAGTGTCCACCAATTGACCAAAAAACGGGTTATCCATATTAAGAATATCATCCAGATAGCGTGATGTATTATTAAAAGCAGTGATAATGTCTGCCTGTGTGTCTGGAGAAAGACTCAACATAAAGTCTTATAAAGGATATAACTTTATATAATTGTCCAAATTGCAAAAAATCCTCGGCAAGGAAAGATAACATTGCTCGACACCAGGAAAAATTTCATCATGTTAAAAGTAACATAACAGGAACTTTGGTTCCTAACAACAAATACGTGGACCCAAAAGGAGCACTACCATACAAATTTAACCATAGACAAAGAATGTCCGAAAAACGGAAACGCATACGAGATATGTCAGAAGGGGAGCAGCTGGTGCGAGGAGGGCAAGTTTGTCGAGATCAAGAGGCCGTGGAGATAAATGGACAATATACGGTGGCATTAAAAAAATCCAAGAACTGAAAAGTTGAAGTTGATAATTGACATTCTATCTTTGAATAGTTTTGCGAATATTAAAATAAATTTTGTTAAAAAAAAAAAATGGAGTGTTAAATTACAGGTGTAGACTTTGTTTGGCTGCTTTTAGCATATGTGTTTCTGCATTTTTCAGTTTTGCCATTTATTATTTAAGAACTTACTTTGACTAAATTTGTAAATTTAGGTCTTAAGGTGGGGGGAATGTAGCAGGAATGCTTATTTTAACAGTCATTTCTTATTAATACCTTCTAAATACCAATGTTCAAATGTTCTTATTTTGTGACCTAATGTTATTCAATAGAACTTACATGCAGGCTGTTTTGTTATTCAGTCATCTGGCACTATTTCATATAATTTTAGTATCCTCATTGTGAAAAGCATGTACTTCTTGCTTTTTATCCTTCTGATAACTTTGTTAAAATGGTATTAAACAGTGAGGGTAGTTCATTTATTTCCCATAGACTTGTTTTCAGTCTTTGGTATATTTAAAACCTTAAGGTCTGTTCAGGCGATAACAATATTTTTGTATCGGTCCTTTTCCATGTATAATTTTACAGCATACTATTTGCATGCAAAGTATGATTTGACTAATTTGGCGGGAACATTTTGCTATATATACTGTATTTGTTCTATGTTCTGGGCCAGTTCTATAGACGTTCAAGGTAGCGTATACCTGTTGTCGCCAGGCTGGTAATTTCTTACTTTTCTTTCTTTCCCCTCTCTACATTTTGATACATTTAACTAGCATTAGTGTTTTGGATATTAACTTGATTTAAACGAATTCATAAAAGGAAGTATTTGTTGCCTAATAAATAATGGTATACTGAAAATAAAATACTTGTGTACTCTGACCTGGCTATTTTCTTAGTTACCCTAAAATTTCAAGATAATACAGAATATGAACCTGGGTTAAGTTAAAACAGGAAATTGTGATCGCTTTTGTCCGTCTGTCCGTCCTGTAAATTGTGGTCAAACTTTGTCTGTCGGCCAGTCCTGTTACAGTTATAAGAAATGGACACATTTCTAGTCTTTCTATATTTAAAAGAGGCACTTCCTACATCTAGCAGATTATATTCTTGAAACATAGATTATGTGTTCAATGAACGTAAAATGATAAGTAAGTACAATTTCAAAGAAAAACCTATGGCGAAAAATACCTCATTTTACCACTAGTAACTGGCTTTATGTTATAAATCGCATCCACCCATTAATTGAACAACAACGACTCGACATAAAATATTGAATGGTTTACGGTATTGCAGTATATTTTAAATCGCTGATTTTATAAAAATGACTGGAAATACATTGCTGAAACTTGTAGGTTATTTTAAAATACTTCCAAAGATTTTATTATTTTTGTTTTGGA
Organism: Saxidomus purpurata; assembly: GCA_022818135.1. Classification (NCBI taxonomy): domain Eukaryota; kingdom Metazoa; phylum Mollusca; class Bivalvia; order Venerida; family Veneridae; genus Saxidomus; species Saxidomus purpurata. The sequence goes on along the minus strand of JAFMSR010000006.1, from coordinate 31,591,432 downwards.
GGTTATTTAGTTTGATATCAGTTATAGGGTATGTCCCTTTAAACCTGGGTAATAGTTTTTAGCTCACCCGGCACAAAGTGCCAGAGTGAGCTATTAGGATTGCACGTAGCACGTCCGTCAACATTGTCCTTCAAACGGCGTTTCCTCTGAAACCACTTGCACAATAATGATATAACTTGACAGGGATGTTCCTTGCATTAAGCCTTTTTAAAGTTGTTCAAATAATTTCATTCCATACAGAACTCTGGTTGCCATGGTAACAGAAATGAAAAAGAAAAAACTTTATTAACTTCATTCTCAAGAAAGGAAGGCCTATAGCTTACATATTTAGCATGTAGCATAACCTAGCGGACATCTACCAAAATTGTTCATATTATGACCCCCAATTCAAAATTGACCCTGCACTGGGGATCACTTGTATTATATCTATGTAGGAAAAATTCTAGTGTATCCATGATCCTTAAGACAATGCTTATATTTGACCTCGGAGTTTGTTTTTTTCCAAAAATATTACTACATGTTTCTGTCTGCCAAAATTGCTTTTTAGATCAGAATTCCTAAAGCAATTATAATCATGTTGCTTTCTGTAAAGAAGTCAGACTCTTTGTCTGCCCGTCCTCTGACAACTTGTTATCTGTCAATCAGTCTGTCTGTCATAAGATGGATAATTGTCCTAGATATTTGGTGTGTAACAGTGTCTAAAGGACCTCTTCAAAGTGTGTTCAAATCATGCTACCAGGGTAAAAATTTACCCTGACCAGGGGGTCGTTTGGTGTATAAAACACTTAATAAATTTGATTTTTGAGAACTTCAACACCTTCAGCTTAGATATAAGGTATGTTACATTGTCTAGTGGTTTTCATCTACTTTGTTCAAATCATGCCTCTGGTAACTATATTTGCCTGAACCTTGTATCTTTCCAAGGATGGAAATTGCGACTAAAACAACTGTTGATTTAATATCATATGTCTCTTGCATTCTTCCCTTTTTAGCTCACCTGTCACAAAGAGGTGGAGTAGATGTTAAGGTGTCTGTCGCTAGTCCAGAAGCTATAAGAACACTTGTTATTTGTTGTATGACCTTTTAACTTTTCCCTTGGAACACCATCTCCTCTAAAACCACTAAGCCAATGTTGAGACTCTATCAAAGTTGTTCAGGTAATTCCATATATGCACACCTCTGGTTGCCATGGCAATGGAAAGGAAAAACTTCCTCTAAATCAAGAGGCCAAGGGCGTAGATATTTGATTTGCAGCATTTGCTAGGGTGTCTCTACTAAGACTGCTTAAATTATAACCCCTGGCTCAAAGTATTGACCCAGTCCGGGGGTCACTTGATTTTATATAGGCTTATGATAGTAATAACTAACAATTTTCTCTGAAGCCAGATAAACTATAAAGGGGCCATATTGGCCCTTTGTTCGAACTGATAATTGATTTATTGCCTTCAAACTTAAAGCAGAAATTTTAAAAGGAATGGCTTTGTTGAGCAACATCAGTTACACTTTATCATACCTGGTCTTTTAGGCCAAGGTCGCAGTGACTTTTGACTGTTTTATGATTTTCTCTCGGTAATGGTTTGGTCTAGGATCCCTTAAGATGGTAGGGATAGTTAGTTGTTAGACCACTGTTTGATAAACGCATTTACTTGAATTAATGATCACAATTTCACAATTATGTGGAAAAACGTCTTGCAATGGATTATATTTTTTTTTTTACTTTACTGAAGTTATTTCAGGTATTATTTACCCTTGTGACATTGTCAATGTCATATTTTAAGTGTTTTTTATTAGAAGAGCAGTGAGATCAGAGGAACAGGAATTTGTGTACCCAAACAAATTCAGTGCCTTTAGCGCTTTGATTATGAAAATGGAAGTACAGTTCTCGCTTCTGTTACTGCTAAATGGCTGACTTTTATATCTATATTTACAGATCTATATTGTGCTAAATTATTAACCAGACCCTCATTAACTGTGAGTGTTTTTGCGAAAGTTTACATATTGTTATATAGAACAAATACATTTAACCAAGTGCTTTTACATATCACCGAAAAAATTGCGCAAAGTCCCATAGATTCGAATCCTACTGAGGTTGTTTTGTAATAATTATACATGTAGGAATTATTTAACATTTCCTTTCTCAGGTGAATCTTGAAACAATAATATAACGCGTGGAAAAACGAGTCATCACCTTATGAATTTCTTTTTTAGAAATAAATAAAAAATGATAAGGCCTGATGCAAGACCCGAACCAGCAACTCTAAGCTTAATACATATATATATCCGACTGAAGTATATGTGACTGCGACATGTTATCATTTTAGTTTATACTTTGAAATCAAGTTATACGCGTAGTTTTACTTATTTGTAATATTCGGAAATCTTAAATTTATTATTATATCAATTATTAATTATATCAATGAGTGCTAGGTAAATAATGTCATTATTGTATAAATGCTTGTTTTCTTTCCCTGATCAATATACACACGAGTTTACTTAATATATGTTCAGTTCCATTGTTAAGAGTATGCAGTGATAATTGGAGTATACATGTACATATTTAATTTACATCCAGTTTCGATGAATTTCCCTGTTTATTATGATTGCTGTTTTCATGACTGAATTCAGTCACAGTCTAGAATCGTCTAAATTTGCTTTTTTTTTTAAATTTTTTTTTTCTTGATTTATTTTAGCTCGATTGTGAAGAAAGTTTGTAGCTTATCGAGTCAAACTCGAGTCCGCTTCCTGGCAAAACCAGTTCTGGTATTATGTGAGGAGATACGGTCGTATCCCCAGTGGGGCTCGAACCCGCAACCTCCGGGATTAGCGGCAGACACCTAAACCTCTACACCACCGCTTCCCTTTCATCGTCTAAATTTGTTTACCGAAATACTGTTTTTTTTTCAATTAGAAATGACTGAAATCATCCAGATGCAAATTCAGTCAATATTTAAATCGTCTGACAAGTACAGATTCTCTGATTATGCTATAAATGTATGGCCAGGTAGTGACTGATTGTTGTGAATCTAGTTGAATGTTTAAATGATACTTTGTCTAAGCAAGTAATATCATGACCAAGACTAGCTTTTAAATTTGATTATCAAAAAACAGTTATTGTTTCCTGTTTTTCAGATACGTTCAAAACGATAATGCAAACATGAAAGGACTGAATTCAGTCAAACGCAATTTCAATGAATATTTGAAGCGTCTGGGAAGTAAATGTAAGGCCAGTTAGTTTTGTAAATATATCTGTTTAAAATGATATTTTGTGCGTGATCATGTATTGTACCATGTGAAAAAATAATAAAAGTTGTAATACCTACAACATGTGTTTGTTCTATGTAACACAAACATTATCGTTCATATAAAAATGCACCATCAATACAAAATTGATATTTGAAAAAAAAAGTTGAAAAAGGCAAAGTTAAGTCACAACCAGAAGTGTGACTATTATCAGAACGTGTTCAATATACATGTTGACATGAATATTAGACGGATATTGGACATTCGAATGTACATTTTGAAATACACCAAGTGTTTTGTGATGTGTATCAACGTGGTCTGTAAATGCAACTTGGGTTACGCAGTCTGAATATTCTATCTACAAGACGACATGTAGTCTAAGATTGAGTATTCGATTATCCAATATCCAATATTTTTTCAACTTTACGGCGCTGTTTTTGTTTTGTTTGTTTTTTTTAACTTGCGGGCCATAAATCTTACAATTAAATCTGTAATACTGTACGTGAGCAAATTTATTATCATATCATCAAACCTGTCACTGATAAGAAATAACCGGATTTGGAAAAAAACAAGTATATTTTATTCATATAAGCTACTTAGTCTACTTCTTATAATTTATAACCGGTAAATAACGAACCGAAGTGGAACTGAAGATGTTCTCAAGTACATTTTAAACATCTACCATAAATTACAAAAATATATTGATAACGCTTGCAAAACCACTTATGGCTATATTGAGAGTAGTCACTTGAACCCCGCATCGACTTAAACTCGAGAAAGGCTTCCTGGACGGCTTTTATTAGGGGAACTCGGGGTGAGTTTGGGACGATGCGAGAAAACATCAAATACCGTGCAGTGTAAATCTGTGCTAAAATATACAATTAACCAAGATGCAACTTTCAAATCAGAGAAATAAAACAGAAAGACATATACCGTTGTATCCTGATAGCACAAATTCTATTGCATGTTAAGATATAGTATGAGAGCACCTCCTCCTCTTTCTGGTCTGACTCGGATGGGGGAGGGGGCCGGGGCAGAGCCAACCTGACACCAACTCCTTGATTGACTTGTCACGACATTATAGTCCCTTTGAAGCGTAAGCAGATGATTGCGTCTCCTGGCACCACCCCGGGACAGACAGTTCCACTTTCTAAGTCGATAATGTCTGCGCACATTATTTGGGGTGACTTTTTGCACATAAAATATGATCTATTGCTTAAGTTTTATTTTGTTTTTAAAGTACTACTGTGTAGTTTAAAGAATAATTTAACATCGATACAATCATTTTAGGGGTTGCCTGTGTCCCTTAAAACTACCCATGACATACGGACCTATTCAACTCCATTATATTTGTTGCAACCCGTCCATTTCTCACTGGAGTAGTATTGAAAATGACATCTTGAGTGCAGCTCGAGAACCGCTTTTGCTCCTCGAAATATCTATCCTTACTCAAGGTTACTGGACACCCCTTACGTTTATGAATACCTCAGCGGAGGAAAGGCATCGACCGTTAGCCGATTAACAAAGTTATCTGTTCGAGTTTGATTCGAGGAACGTATCTGAATATAGCTGTAAGTCTTGTTTAATGTAATCCGGTGTACTCAAATTGCATTACTAATGGCTATATTCGGAAACATTCCTTGACGTTCCGCTCCTCGACTCAAGGAAGCTGTGATTGATTTATTGCTTTGAATCAGATATGCCTAACGGTCCCTTCCTTAGTCGAAGTTGAGGCGAGGAACGTTTCTGAATATGGCCATAAAACTGTTTTATGCTCAGCTGAGTTGCATGCTCATTCTTTGGATCAAAAGAATATAGTAATATTTTAAAACAGTCCTTATAAAATGTGTCAACCAGGTTTATCTAGCTCTTTTGTTTCTTATAATACATGGTGTTAGAAGTTAAAATGTTTACAAAAATGTAAATAAACTAGTTACTTTATACAATGTAATTTACCGAGTTCATTTTAAAATCTCAAAAGAGAATTTTTTGTTTTTCTATTGATCTGTATCGTTCTTTGAATATGTTTTTCTATTCTCGGGTGGAGTTGATACGTATTTATGATATCGTTTGTTTAGTTTATACTAATTCGTTTTAGGTAGATTGTGAAACAAGTTATACAACTTGTATTAATCACTCCCGACACCTCATTCCTGATGGTATCCATCGCCGTGAGGGTATGAGAGAAGAGAAGCCAGTTTTCTTTTTTTCAATGTTGAGCGCCAAGCAAAGGAGCTACATTTTGTACTGGTACCATTTCATGTATTGGTATCGTTTGTTTGTTTTATTACGTTTGTGACCTTTCTTTTTCTGCTAGTGTATCAGGGAGATTAGAGCAATTTCAGAAGACAAATATTCACATCAACAAAACTCTCGGAGTTTAACCTGACCTTTAAATAAACAGATTATTACGCCATTCGAAGTGAAAACAATATTGCTCCTAGATGGTACATGTGTATATCTTCCAAAGACCTACAGCTTACCTAGGTAAGTACATAATTTAAGAATGGGCCGTAAGATAGACACATACTACAATTATTTAAAACACAAGTAAGAACAAGAAAAACTGTGATACAAAGTATCACAGCGGGCCAACAAACAATAATGCCATATAAATATTTTGGAAATTGGTGGTGATGGTTGATGTTGAGGCATGGCCCCAAAAGAACTCGAGGTAACCAATTCTGGTTGAACAAGCAAATTGACACGACATCACATCTACTAACTGATCAAAATAATATTTATACAGTATGTCCAAGAATTTCCTATATACCGTTCCTGGTACGTCTCAATGTTTCATTACCATTATCCGTATTAATCTGACATGAATGAAAATTTTTATGATTATTTGCCGTAAAATATTCTTAAATGGTTTAAAAGCTTAAAATGATGATTAAAACAGCAGAAAAAAAGTTTAAAAAAAATGGGAGTCGGTGGGATTCGAACTCGTGGATTCGTAAAAGTACACTTATACAAAAATATGTGAGCAATGGTCTCTACCAATACGCCAAGGTGACAAGTTTTTAATGCATGGGAAAAAATTTGCTAAGATAATATCATATATATTTAAAAAAGCATTCGAAGAATATTCAGTCAACTGCACTTCGTTTCTATAATGTCAAAGGCTGTGTAAGTGGAAAAAGCAATCATATTTCCATTTATCACAGCGTAAATTGTGCCTGAAACGTGAAAAGCGCTTTTTCTCTTTTTTATCGGCGTAGATTGCGCCCTCTATGAAACGAACGACAACTCTTGCTTTTCCAAAAAAAATGACTGTGTCCACAGTTTTCATCTCAGAATTACCTCAATTTTTCAATGAAGAGAGACGCATATATTCTATCTAATGTTTAAGTCTCTTATCTGGTAGTTGCATCTTTTACTCACCACGTATTAAATAGAGCGGGCCGCTGCTGCGGCCCGCAATAAATCTGACATATTCATAGTACCGACGTTCCAGAAAGAATAATTTATTCGCAGAATACCGATTATATGCACAGATGCTAAGCTTTAAATCAACATATCGTACCAAGTTTCTTGAAATACATCTAATATTTCAATAATTTATCAAAGTAAAGAGATGTTTATAAAACAAGGGTAGGTAATAGTTATTCTTTTTTCAGGGGTATACTGCATACAAGACATCGGTAAATACACTGTACTGTCCGTGTATCGTCCGTTACATATTGTAAACTCCTGAATTTGATGGGACGAGGATAACTGCTATCATAATGTTAAAAATCTGAACTTAAGTTAAACAAAACAAATCGTCATTTCAAAGAAAAAATATCAAACCCAAAATAAAATAAACAATTTTATACACAAAACCCGTCAGACCAAGAGCAAAATTTAATGTAGAACAGAAATCGAAGAATTTAACATAAATTATGTACTTACAATATAACTGTTTAAACCTCACTTGATTGTTCGTTATCATTTTTGCTCTGAATTTTGCAACAAAAGTTCACAAATACCCTTGTCCTGTCTGCGCAATTGTACAGTTTGTACTCACTATTTATGGTGTAGTTATTTTACTTAAAGGGCTCATCAAAAAGATTTGATTCACTTGTTTAATATTTTTAAAATGACAGGACTGTCTCCCTCTCTGCGTTCACGTACTAGATAAGGCTTAGACGATACATTTGCCAAACTGTTTGAATTATTGGACAATCCTTACTTACTTAGGTTAACCATGATATATGGAAGGCATATGATGAAGCGTTTCAGATTATGTTTGGTTCTTTATTTATTCAGACTTTTAAATGTGTTTGATTTGAGACCAATAAGTTTAATCTTATGACGTTTTAAAGATAGCAAACTTTTAAACATTATGTCTCGTAAGCAACATCATTACGTTGTCAACAATTCTTCTAAATTAGTTCTCTTCTCATATTTGTTCCTTATCAAGTTGCCTTAAACTGGATGCCTAAAGAGTACTCGAGTAAGAAATGAGTACACAATTACTAAGTACTAAGTATTACAAAAATACTCATGAGTACAGAATGTTTTGATTTATCATATGGTATAAAACTGTCTGAATATTAGATAATGATGGGTTATGAATAAAAGCAGGATATGTTATTCACGTCTTATGTAGGATTAATTTAATAATGCATATAGTCAGTAGACAAAAGTAAATTAATCCAGAAAAATATAATTGCAGAAATACATTCATAGCTATTCCAAAATTGGAAAACAATCACCGTTAAATCTTCTTTTATATGAAAAACCATTACTGTACTAATGAATATAAGATCATAATGTTAAGAGCACACATCAATTAATACGCTACTGTTCATACATGTACCAATGGGCCAAATCTATTATAAGAATGGAGCCAGTAAGTCTCGCGCATCAGTCTGTTCAAATTGTTCTTCAAACATCAATTGGTAAAAAGCTATAGTCATCCATATTATGATCAAAGCTATAAAATTGAGTAGCAGCATTATCTGCAAATGCCGGATTGCTGAATTTATTTATGTCAAATGTATGACTGTTCATCCGTCTGGAAACTTGTTGTCTTGTTTATAATTGTTGAAGTTCTCATAGATAGGTCGTAAAATACTCCTGACCCTCGAGTAAGTTCGAGTACTAAAAGTGTCAACGTCCGTGTTGTTGCCGGTGTCGGTCATTTTGTTTTGTCTTGACCAACCCTAAGTTGACTTTGAAATTGAGTCAATTTGGGTCACAAAAAATAGGTCACAATGTCAACAGGTCAAATCATAGGAAAGTTTTGTAAACACTTTAGAGGACACAATTTATATTATTATTATAAAACTTGGTCACAATACATGAGTTTAGTTTCAAACGGGGCTATTTTCAATCTATTTTTATCGAGTTTATAGTAAAACTGCTTATCTCTGTATATTATTTATATGTTCAAATTTCCATATGTGGTCAACTGTTAACTCATTTAATGTTTGTCGCTAAATAAAACTTATCAAACTGCAAACTTTTAGAAAATTCCGATCATAAGTATTTTGTGACACATGTCAGACGACCAGTTTAAAAATAGTTTTTTTGCAGAAAACGTTTTGTAACGTCCTGTCTTCCGCATTAAAGCTATATAGCAACGGCTTTCCAACTAGAAACGTATAAACCAACTTTTAGCGAGTCCTGGTACATGCGGCGGGAAACTTACTCTTGCCACAGCAGCATTTTGAGAAAAGTTATGAAGACAACTGACAGTAAATAAAAAGGCTTTTCATTTATGCAACATCACCCAAAGTATTCGTTTCAGTGTTGCGATGGCATAATAGTGTTAGAATACCGGTAAATGTGACATGTTTGTTTATAATTGATTTTGTAAAATAAATGAATACAATTAGCACGTAACTCAAGCTTTCATAATAGATTGCACAACTGTTTAACTTTTAATGTAACCAAAGTTAATCATTTAACTAATATTCAATGATTCTAAGCCTTTACACCAAAAAACGGTCTGATTTCGTGACTTGCATATATAAGATATGCATATTCGAAAAACACATACATTGTACATTCATTATTTAGAACATTTCCGCAAAGTTCTTTTTCTTAAACTGTTACCTACCTTTTTACGGAAATGATGATAGATACATGTATATTTAAAATAATTATAAGAAACAAAACAACAACAAGAGACACGTAACTGTATAAAAGACGTCGGCTTGAATACTACTGCTTTTATCATGTTGTAATTAAAGTTTAACTTCCGGCGTAACACAAAAGCGCTGCTTTACTTAAACTGCGCATCATAATTACAGAATATTACATCACCAAGGTAAACACTGTCATGGGTCTTTTACGCCTTTCATTGGATGACATATAATGCAACTCACTAATAATTGATAATTGTTCATTATTCAATATGTTTAGTCTAATTTCTTCTACTGAGACTACTACGTTATTTCAAATTATTGAAACTTGAAATAAGCAGATTACAAATGTACGCCATGTACTAAACTTCAAATACCTGAATCTTGACCTTAAAGTATACATAACGTAAGTATCCGCATATGTCAACTTTTTCAAGCACAGTGCTACATGATTAATTAAGTAGCAGGAACAGTATTCCATGAATATTCATATTTTTGCCTAACTTGTTTGGCTAATGGTGCACTTGACAAAGTCTAGAGACATAGAATAAATATAAAGACCTAAAGTAAACAATAAATCATATAATCGGTTGAAATAAGTGATCATGAAGTAAAGTATTTATGAGCCACATTTTGAGTGTCCTCTTGCTATCTTTTGTGATGATATATTACGTACTGTGAAGTGCTATGCAGCCGGGCTGTAAAACATGAGATAAACACTGACTGACAAAAATGTGACACTTCGGCTTAGAAGTATTTAATAAAACTGGGAATATAAAAACATTTTCATCTGATTTCTCATGTAACTGCTAAATGTTGCTATTATTTATGTACTCGCCCTTTTGTATAAAACCTTACAAGAAACTTGTACATGTACCTAACTGTTTTTCTAAAAAATAACAAATGCGTCATAATCTTATACATATGTCCAAAGCATTTAGTGCTTACCTTTGTGAAAAGGAGACATTAAATCCATAAATGAAAAAAAAACAAACAGAATGCATGTTTGAGGAATATGCTCAGTCTTTTTATGTACAGTCATACAGATTATCCAAAACTACTGTCATCCTAGTACATGTACATATAGAAGGGTAGGAAATTTTCAGTTTAAGGATAATGTCTGTGCAGTCGTTGTTTTCGCACTAGTGGACAAAAAATTCGAGATAATAAGTGATCTGAAAACATTTATTGATAAACGAAAACTGCTTTTAGGACAGAGTGAGAAAATAAGCATATACATTTATATTTTTTGCAGCCACTCAGGGAGCGTGTAGTCTTTTTTCAACCAGCCGTGTCTTAATGCGCAAACTGAATGAAGGAATATTGTGTGTGGGGTTCGTTTTGGGGAGGCTGCGTTTTTGGTACGTGGCATTCCCTGTTTGATATTATTTTTGTTTTTTTCTTACATTCCCGAAAAAGTTGACAGGACAACAATCATGAGGTAAGTAAAGTTATATTATGTTAAGAATTTCCTTTCTGCTGCGTTACGAAATACTTTACGGCATTTAATGAAATCTGTATAATAAGCTAGATCAACCACCAGCGTTCATATCACATGTAGCTTAAATCTGCATTTTTAAGTTAATTTTATGCTTGCATTCATCAAAATATCAATAATAATATATCTTAGACCGTAAGCATTCCAATGGTATATTTCGTTGGTAAATCAAACGAAACTCACCCTTTTTGATATTCCATCCCAGTTGCAGATGACTGTCGACCTGATTATGATATACAGGGTGAGGGTAGGCCTCTTTGCTTGCACACAAAGCGAAACAAAGGGTATGTCACATTTCACGAAATTTGAAATTGCAACCTGGTTAACCATAATTTTACTCCTTTTAGATGATATACAGGAATACCCTGGTTCCGCTGATGTTGCATCTGACGTGTCGCAGTACTCGGTTATAGAGCACTTCAGTAGACACCTATCCTTTGTGTGCTACAATGTACAAAGTTTCTTTCCCAAAAAAGATATACTAGAATGTGAACTCAATCACTTTGACATAATTTCTATCACTGAAACCTGGCTTGGTGAAAAAACTTCAACTGAGTCTTGGAAATTTTTCTGCTCCATTTAGAAGAGACAGGGGTGCTGAAAATCACGGTGGTATTCTTTGTCTATGTCCGCAACTATACTACCTGCAATTAGAAGATATGATTTGGAATTAAATAACATAGAAAACGTTTAATTAGAATTAACAATAAAAAATAAGAAATTGTTACGTGGTACGTTCTATCGCCCCCAAACTGTTTTCCACTAGTACTTACAACCACAAGAAATCAATTGGTCTTGCATTTTATACAAATATTAGTGACATAATCGTTACATGTGACTTCAATCTCGATATGTTCAAAGCAATAGAAACAGGGCAATTCCAGAAATCACAACTCAATTCAATATGACACAGGTAATAAATGAGCATACCAATTTTACTGAAACCTCTCGTTCTTCAATCGATCTTTTTCTAGCATCATCATCTTGTACAATTGCCGTTGCCGGAGTTGGCGAACCTTTCTTAGACCAAACAATACGCTACCACTGTCCTATCTTCTGTTGCCCCAAATACGTCAAAACCAAAACATCAACCTTAAAATGTACAATCTGGAGATTTGACAACGGAAATTATGTTGGTTTAAGGTAGACGTTATCAAATGTTGACTGAAATTATTTAAATCATGCAAACACTATATGTTTATGACTGTCCAAAACATATCGGACAAAATTAAGTTTATCACGTGAACATATACCAAACAAAATCATTACAGTCAGACAAAGCGATTCACCATGGATGCACAATGAAATAAGAAAGCAAATCAGAAAACGCCATAAAAAGGCAAAAAGGAGTCAGTAAAACATCAATGGGATAAATATAAACAAGCACGTAACAAAACAACAGAGCTAATTTGTAAAGCGAAAGCACAAAGTGTAAACCTTTCCCCATTAGACTACTGGAAAATACTCAAACAATTTCTAGATCATAATTCCAACAATAACGGTATCCCTGCCTTGAAGGATAATTATATCTTAAACATTGATAACAAAGATAAAGCAAACTTACTTAACCATTATTTTAAATCAGTAAAAGAAATTCGGATGAAAATAAACTTCTGATAGAATTACATATAGATATAACAACACATAAATCATAAAGTCTGTCAACCAATGAAGACGAAGTTCAACTAGTTCTAAAATAATTCAGTCCGGTTAAAGCAGCAGGGTCAGGTACGATTAACCTTCACAATGAATACTAGCACACGTCTGTCCGATATATAAGAAAATAATCCACAAGAAATTTCTAACTACAGACCAATATTACTACTAAGCAATATTAACAAAGTCTTGGAAAAAATTAATGCTCATAAATATACCTTTAACTTTTTTCTTTTACAAAAGACAATAACTTCATTACAATCTGGATTTGTACCGAGTGGTCCAACCTCCAACTAACTTGTATTCATGTACAATAGTTTCTGCACAGCACAAGGTCAAGGAAAGAAAGTTCGGTCTATTGTCTGCGACATTTCGAAGGCCTTCGAATGAGTGTGGCACCCTGGTCTTCTGTACAAATTGCAGAAGCTAGCATAAATGGAACACTGCAGGCATGGTCTAAAGACTATCTCTCTGATCGGAAGCAAAATGTTGTCCTATCTGGTACTATCTCTGATACTGTCACCATTTCTGCTGGTGTCCCACAGGGATCAATTTTTCGCCCTCTTCTCTTTATTGTATTCAGCAATGATTTCGTCCTCCAAATTGACTCGAACATCAGGCTCTTTGCAGACATGCAGTAACCGCTTGTTATAAATAACATCACTATATTTGAAGTAGAATCGCATAACAATTCTTGGATTATCCCTTTAAAACGATGGCTCTTGAAATCAACATATATATCATATTAAACTAAAGGCTTGGCACCGAATTAACGTCATGACATCACTGTAATTCATTCTTGACAGGCGCTCTTTAGTAACTATTTTCCATCCTAATATACGGCCAACCCTCAGATGTAGTTTAAGATAACATTACAAGACAAGAAGAGCTAGAACTAGAAGCAATCCAAACAGAAGCTGCAATAGTTATTACTGGAGCAACTAAACTAGTGTCACTCACAAAACTCAATGATGAGACAAACTATTAAACTTTAAAATCGAGGCGACTAAATTACAAACTGATACAATGCAAAACGGACTAACGCCATCATATCTTATTCCTGAGAAGGTCGGTGAGACATCACAGTACAACTTGCGCAAAGGAAATAACTCCCGGTCTCTACTTTGTAGGTCCCAAGTTTTTTTCAATTGTTTGATTCCTTCAACTACCAGAGAATGGAACAATCTCCCTCTTGATATCCGAAATGCCAGAACACTACATAATTTCCAAGTCACGCATTAATACAGTCCGTCAAAAAGTCCTTTCGTTCTACTACATCGGCGATCGCCAACTGCAGGTCCTGTATGCTAGATTGAGAATGAACTGTAGCTCACTTCATGCGGAACTTTACAGAAAGAAAATATCATTCAGAGTCATGATGCGAATGTGGTAATGTCGAGGGCACTGGTCATCCATTCTTCCAATATCCAAAATACACAATGATAAAACAAGAACTACACACATATTAGCAAACAATTATCCAAACTGTCACTATAGACAAGCTTCTCTATGGCGACCAAAGTCTAGACCAAGCAGATAACAAAAATACTTTTCTTGCATCGAAAAATACATGCACAAATTAAAAACATTCACCAATACGTTATACAACAGAGCAAATAGCACTCTGCCATGTATCCATAATGTTGTCCGAAAATACATACTCACAAAAATATGCACTGTAAATACTAACACGCTAAACTATCAGAAGTATATCCCTATCTTCCGACATGTATTTCTATCACAATGATATAAAAATATATCAATATCCTAAATATAGTCAAAACCTACCAAACCCTTAAGAAAAAATAAAATAAAGTACTTACCTCCTGTACGAAAAAGTCTGTGCAGATTGGAACCCGATTATGTACAGACTAAAATACAAACATTCCGGGCAGATTATTGATCGTTTTTGCCAGTTCCTGTCATAGTTGTAAACCAAAACATGACCATTTTCTGCACAGACAAAGTACTAAAAAATTGTCTTGTTAAAATGAAAAGAGAAAAATTTATGTCTCAAACAAAAATGTACAAGCACAATATTCAGTGAGAATGTACATGTACAGGTGGGAACAAGCAAAAGTGTAGTCCATTAAGGACTGGTAAGGGACAAAGTTTAGCTTAACAAACTTACCCTGGTCGCTGCAGTCAATAATGATACTAATAAAGTTGTCTGGGTCAGTTCTACTTTCCTCCTTCTTTGTGAAGTAGTATCTGAGTTCACACCTGTGAATTTATTATTTGATTTAAAAGTGCATTAGAATATTTAATGACATATAAGACCGGTGGTGACTTTGAACTTCAGACTTCACCCTTCAGACTTCACACTTTAAATTTCGACTTCAGACTTAATACTTTATATTTCATACTTCACAAGTCATACTTCAAACTTCATATTTCAAACTTCATACTTCAAACTTTATACTTCAAATTTCATACTTCATACTTCAAATGTCATACTTCAAACTTTATACTTCAACCTTCATACATCAAACTTCAAACTTCATATTTCAAACTTCATACCTTAAACTTCATACTTCACACTTCAAATTTCATACTTCATATTTCTTACTTCAAACTTCATACTTTTCATACTTCATACTTAACACTTCAAATTTCATACTTCAAACTTCATACTCTAAACTTCACACTTAAAAATCTTCATATATGACACTTCAGACATTTCTATTACTGTATGTGTATTAAGCATTTCATATGAAGTGTTAAGTTTGAAGTATTAAGTGTAAAGTATGAAGTCCGAAATCACTTCCGGTCTTTCGTAAGACCGGTGGTGATTTCGACCTTCAGACTTCACATTTCTTACTTCAAATTTCAGACTTTATAATTTATACTTCATATTTCACACTTCAGACTTCATACTTCACACTTCATTTTTCATAATTCATACTTCATACTTCAAACTTCAGACTTCATATTTCACACTTCAAACTTCACATTTCGAACTTCAGACTTCACACTTCATTTTTCATACTTAATACTTCAGAACTAAATCTTCATACTCTATACTTTAAACTTCACATTTCACCCTTCATATTTCAAGTTGTTTAATACACATACAAATAATAGAAAAGTCTGAAGTTTAAAGAATAAAGTGTGAAGTTTGAAGTATGAAGTCTGCTATGTATTTTATGCTTTCCAAAGAATTACTGAAATTTATCAGTGAAATAAAATTCTATATTTCACTGTTTCAAAGCAATTTTTATAAAATTAAATGTTTTGTTTAAGAAAGATATAAACGAAAGTGCAATTTCCATATACTTTAACGTACTTGAAAAATTCATTTACATAGCAAACTTCACGTAACTCAACTCTTTGAAAGTGAAAATGCATACCTATACGGTATTACATTGACAATGTACTAATCACCATATATATGTTAAATTTACATGGATGTTTTTGAAAAGCATACATAAACTTAATAATTTTCTTCATGTTTATCTTTTTTTCCAGAAAGAAGTTTTTAACTTTTTTAAACATGTACTGTATCATTTATCAACTTTTACCTCCTGTAAAAGTAGCTATGCAGTAACTGATTATAAAAACAGAAGCTAGTCTATCTTGTCTTTAAATTGTCATTATTCTAATTCGGGATCGTTATCCAAACACGCCAGGTGATGTGCGAAAATTATAGTTGTTTAATCCGCTTTGTACATGCAATATACGAGTTGACAGTTTGACATGATTCTATGCCGCTTATGACCTTAACAAAATTGTATAGACGTACGATATTCTAAGTTTGTTAGACAAATTAAGTATAATTGGCAGTGTCCAGCAGTGTTATGATATCAATTATAGGCAGTTAGAGCTCCATGTGAACAGCCATAAACCGTAGATATCTCTTGAAATATTAATTTAAAAGTAATTCAATAAGAATTTGCACAATTCACTGAATCACCTTTACAAACTATGTGTATAAATTTGAAAACGTTTGATTAACTCGTTACACTTTTTGCCCTTTGATTCAATGCATATATTTATGAATTCCAAGCTAGAAAAAACCATGGGAGTAAATCAACCGAATACGGGCATGGAGTTAAACGTATGCCTATTGTGTTTGTAAAAACACTGATTTGATATGTAAACGTTGACCTACTCCTGATTTAACTGCAAAGGATAAATACTGGAAGTCCATCCTTTGATTGCAACTTGAAAATATTAAGAAAGAGGGTATATTAAATATCTTATAATCACTTCCTTTTTCGCTGTACACTGCCCATTTTACATGATTTAAATATTTGCTTGTTTTGATATATCATCATAACAATGTATGTATATTTCAATTTGTACATGTAGGTCTATGATGTACTTAGTTTGTCTAACACTTCGAGACATACAGGCAACCAATGAGCACCTTGGATATATGCAAGGTTTTATAACTCCCACACAATTTGCAAGAGACTGATATGTTACACAGTCTCTATTGCTCTCTTGAATAAGCTTTAGTTAAAATGATCATTGGTAAAAATCAAATTAGAAAACAAAAGGTAATATTCAAATACAAACATAATTGACATCTATGTCTGAGCCTCATATCAACTTGAAAATAGTCTGTGATGCAGTTACATTGAAACAGTTTGCTAAACATTGCTGTTCTGGTCACTACACTAACCCATGTGTATTTAGCTTCATTCAAGGCTTGATGTTATGAATTGAATATATATACTAAGTATACTTTTTTATTGACGAAAAATTCTGCTTATTTTGGGAGAGTTGGTAAGGTTGCTTTAAAATGTAGTATAAAATTTTAATTCAATCAGTGCATTACGTTTAAAGATATTTAAGGTTTATTGGGATTTACAAGGACTTCAAACTGCCTATAAACTGTGTCGCCTTTGCGCTTATTCCACTGTTTATGCAGGACTTGTAATTTGAAGTCTTAATATACCTCATAAACTAATTATGCCGGTAGTTTAACAAGTGTGCGGTGAAAAGATTATTCAGCAGAAAAAAAAATGTAACTTATTTTTCAAAAGTCGTATAATATCTAGAATTAAGTGGTCTTTCAACGTCTTCTTCCAAAATATCTCCGTAATCTGTACACATGTCTGCGAAGTCAAATTTGAACTATGCCTCTGTCGAAATCGTTTGCCTGGAAGTATCTCAAACGGTTCAAAGTAAAGTCAAAGATAGTCCATTGATCTATGATATGTTGATCTAGTGAATGATCATTTTCCGAGATCTCGAGTAATCGATCGGAAGAAGGACCGAGAACTCGAGTATCAAATGAAGTAATCGTTGCCATCCCTAATAAAAAGTATTAACACATATAAATAAAAAACACAATAACAATAACAAAATTAAAATTATCTGAATAGGATTCGAAGCCATGTACCGCTGCATACAAGTTAAGCATCTTACTACTACGCCACTGTCTCTGTGGTGTGTACTTCAGTCTGTGACATGTATTTGTTCGATATGATAATCAACTGAAATCTCGAACTTAA
The DNA here is from genome assembly GCA_022818135.1 of Saxidomus purpurata. Lineage (NCBI taxonomy): Eukaryota > Metazoa > Mollusca > Bivalvia > Venerida > Veneridae > Saxidomus > Saxidomus purpurata. The sequence goes on along the minus strand of JAFMSR010000006.1, from coordinate 31,573,502 downwards.
CCGAAGACAAATGAGTACCAGGTAAATATTGTCGCACAATATGATTCTAACACTATTAACATTTTCTCTTACATATGCAAACATAGATTGGAGCCTGATATACCTTATACAAGCATATCACGCTTAACGTCCAGAACCATTTTGAGCTTTCAAAATTCCCTCCTGCGTATTTTTCACACGACATTTACTGATGCGTATACGCTTGACTTGGTATTGTTATAAATATAGTTTCGGGATGTATTTAATTGTACTTCCAAAATTGTCTGCACTTTTAACAACAGCAGCAACAACAAAATAAGACAAATAGTTTTTAATTGGGGCGGGGGCGCGGGGGGGGGGCGTGTAAAACAATAACGATGAACAGGTGTGCGTATCTTCCTGTCATAGCAGTTAATTGCTCCAACTCAGTTGTATCCCTTTGAACATTTTTGTCGAAATTAGCGTGACTGTTAGAATGGAAATACAATTTACTTTTAGTGGCATACCGGATCATATACCACGATTTGTCGTTCAGATGCTTCTTATAAAATCACCATATGGCAGAAAAAGTGTCAAGAGCTATAATAGCAGTTGCTCAACAACTATTGGGGCCTACGGTTAATAAACGGAAAGCTGGGTCATAAATTACTGACTATCGATTGTGCTGCAAGATATTGAAGTTGACTATATTATTTAGTTTATTTCAGTCTCACTTTACATGATACAAAATATCACAGATTAAAATATATACACATACTATCATGCAAACCTTTCTATACAGAAATATGAGAGACTATATGACAATAAAAAGACAAATATTCTCAAGATTATGACATTATTTACATAATAAAACTATGTAACCACTGCTAATCTAGATTTAAAAATGACCCTAAAATAAGAGAGATAAAATACTGATCAAGGGAAAAAAAGGCACTAAAGCGCAATTAAGAAATGTTTTACAAAAAGCAATTATCAGCTCTGATCAGATCAGAAATGAACGATTAGCAGTGCTTACATAGAAGAAATAAGAGTAGTTATTATTATTAAAGACTGTAGACATTACATACATAATAAAAGCCAGTATATTCATTATTAAAAATATCTGTAAAGTTTTGGCACATAAACAGGTTAATATCACATGGCTTAAAGACACAAAAGCTGTACCAAAAGCTTTGTAAATCACAATGGTTATCACTATTTAACCTGAGTATAGTCCATATGACTATATACATGGACAACAGTTCATATGACTGGCTCATTTTGGTTATATAAAATACAGCAGTAAATTTACAACCTAATCATTTGTACAGCAAATTGTTTCTGGTTTTTAAAATCATAAAACAGGTCTTGGCACTTATTTTAAACATATTTTCATCAGACAGTACAAATATTAATTTATTATCATCAGACAGGTTCAAGTAATTACCATTTATTTTACATGCTTCACTTGTGAGTGCATCTCTAATACATTGATATGCATTACAGTGAAACAAAACATGTATTTCATTTTCAATTTCTGATTTACAAATAGGACATAGGCGTAGGTTTTCTGGGATATTTTCATATCTTCCAGTCTCTAATCTAAGTGGAGCTACTCCACATCTAAACTTAGCTAACGCAGATCTATGTTTTAAAGGTATCTGATATTTAACATAGTCTTCAATTACATACTCTTCTTTAAACTTTCTGTACGTTCTGAGCTTATTACGCCCATTTTTAGATGGCCCAACCTCACTGTTGATATTATCTCTCCATAGAGGAATAAACTTTTGCAATGAGTTTGTTAACACCTTATCACAGAAGTACTTCGAAGATGACACATGACAAGTATCTGCTAAAACTGACAACCCTATGTCATTTATATGTTTCTTAAAAGTCAAACTGCCAATTTTTGCAGCTAGTATTACTTTTACGTAGCAAAAGTTAAAAATCCGATAGTTAGTTCTATCATGCCTCATTCGATTGATTCTATGCCAGTGTTGAGCAACAGATCTCCATTGTTTCACATAAGGCGGGTGCCAAGCAAACTCACCATAAAGTGCATTGCTAGGTGTATATCTCCCAGTGCCTAAAAAGAAGCGCATTGCTCTACATTCAACGGCATTTATAAAAGGAATAGGATTTAGTACCCCAAATAGCAGCACCATATGATATTATTGGCCAAACAGTGTTTTCATAAAAGTTTACTAAATACATCATAAGGCATACCACCAATAGATTTACATTTGGCAATTAACAGTCCAAGTGCTCTACCAGCACTTTGAGCTACACATTTGGCAGTAATACTGAAGTCCAAATGCTCATTCAGCAATAAAACCAAGATAAAGTATACTTATCCACAATGTTTAAATCATGGTCGCCACAACTGAAATTAAAAGAAGTCCTACTTTTAGATTGTGGTCTAAAATGAACAATCTGACTTTTAGATGGATTAACAACCATACTATTTGACTTGCACCAGTTACCCAATATGTTCAACATAAACTGTAAATCTTCTTCACTTTCAGCCAATAAAACAATATCATCTGCATACATTAGAATACATATCTTCTCATTGCCAATAGATACACCTTTATCGCAGCCTTTATTGTAACTGCTAAATCATTTATAAACAGATTAAAAAGCAAAAGGTGACAAAGAACAACCCTGTCTTAAACCACAGTGTACATCAAAACTATCAGTGTAATAACCATTGACTCTAACACAAGAAGATATATTGCTATAAAGTGATTTCAGAGCAACAATAATTTTTCCATTCAATCCTACTTTAGAGCTTGTCAGTTTATTCCATAAGATAGTACGGTCAATAAAATCGTACGCCTTCTTAAAATCTATAAAAGCACAAAATGTTGAAGATCTTTGTTTCTTTCTAGTCTCAATAATATTTGTAAGTGATGACAAATGGTCAACAGTACTTCTGTGTTTACGAAAGCCATTCTGTTCATCAACAATTATTTCATTAGTTTCGCCCATGAAGAAATTCTTTCATTTAAAATAGAACAATAAAATTTATACATTGAGCACGATAGGGCTATACCTCTATACGATAATGGGTCACGGGGGTCAGCTGTATTTGATTTTGTAATAGGACTAATAATAATTTTAGCCCAATCTGATGGCACTACACCAGTATCAAAACAAACATTGTAAAACATATGTAAAAATGACACACAACTGTCACTTTTAGGACATCTACTGGTATAGAATCGGCACCATAAGCTTTACCAAGTTTAGCTTTCAATATTGCTTCTTCACTTCTAACACTGATATACTAGTGTTGAGAGCATCACAACTATATTGTAAATTGTTATTATCTGCATCTGTTAAGTTGTGACTGGTTACAATTCTGTTTTTATTTACAAACAGACTGCTGAAATCCAGTTTCCACTTATTTAGGACAGTTTCAATATTTTTAGATATGGAACCATCATCACACATAACTTCCATAGGTATATTTTTCTTTCTGGTCTGAGCAATACCTATCCTACCTATAGATTTCCAAAACTCTTGACTTGTTACTCTTGTGGGTAAGTGTGAAAATGTTCTGTTTATTATTTTCAAATAAGTTAAATTCCGTTCGCTCGAACTTCATTAGCTCGAATACAACCGATCGCTCAAACTCGGCCGACGGACCCGGCATAATCTCTATATAAATAATTTTGTTCCACCTCCTAAACCTCAAACCCCGATCTCTCGATTTCTTGAACCTGTCTGGCGGTCCCTTCAGATCTATTTCATTGACAATTTCATCCTTTTGCACGAACAATAAATGGTTATCAGACCGGAAGTTGGGAACTTTTCAACCGCCAATGAAATGACAAGTAGAATGTATAACATTTTTTGAAATGAGAAATTTATGCTGTAAGACACATTTAAATTGGATAATACCGGATGAGAAAGGTCAATAAAATACTCGGTCTTTCTTAGATGGCTTTATAACTTTAGTAAATAATTAATATCTTTGAACATAATTATGTCGTTACCGATAAACTAATGTTAATTATATGTGCAGAGTAATAATACACTCTCGGCCAGTGAATAACAGTCAATAATTAAAATAACATATGTTCTATTAGTATGTCCTAATTATTATCACATGTGTAAGACTTTTTTGAAAACCATATCTTTGCAGATTGCCAACAATACAGAAGTTTGACATGCTTATGTCAAATACGAATACAGCAATACTACATAACCTGTCAAAATATCTGTATAGTGCATTTCGGGAAAGAGCATAGCTTTTCTGTTAATGCCAATACCATTATTGTGAATCTATCTTTATACCTGATGCAAATGACTATTTTATGATTTTTTCCAGACTAATGGTTACTGAATGTGTATAATGAATGACAATATTACTATACTATAATATGACATACTTCTCTGTTAATTGGACAAACTTTCTCATAACTTGCACTTTGCATATTAATATGTTTATCATATATCGCGGCTATAAATATGTATGTACAATTTAATGCAGAATAAAAAATATGAACAAGTATTAAGTTTGACAGTAGGGGTCTTAGCGAATGATAGACTAGCTTCTGTTTTTTCATAATAAGCTACTGAATAGCTACTGTAACAGTACGTAAAAGTTGATAAATGATGGTGCACATAGTTGTAAGAGTTAAAACCTTCTTATTTGAAAAAAAAGTGAATTTTATCTTACTTATGCTTTCAATAGCGTCTACGCATATTTAACATAGATTGTGGTTAGTACATTGTCAATGTTATACCTTAAAGGTATGCAATTTCTCTTTCAAAATGAGTAAAATGTTGAGTAATGTAATGTGTGTTATGTAAATACAATTTACTCAAGAAAGTTACATTTGCTACAGTCTGAGAAAATTGTATAACACTTTTCTTCCACGAAGAGATTATTCATTTTAGTCAAAGAGACACACTTTACAATTTTAGCGAGTTTTGCAGATATTAAATAGTTTCGTCAGAATAAAACAACACATTGAAGAAAATCTGCATTTTATTCAAAATGTTTAATAGAGGGTCACTTATGAAGGAGGTTTTAATTGTCTTTAAAGAGTTTTCATTGTTTCATTTTTTTTTTAAATGATAGTCAAACATATCTTTTTTCTTCAACATTACAGTCGGTTTGTAACACTATCCATATCGCTTTAAGTAGAGTGGGCATTTTAAACAGATTTATTCATAAAAAAAACCTTTTACATTTCTGCAGTAGGATAATACATGTACCTGTTAAATTAGACACTTATTGTCTGTACACAAATCAAACCTTGAGTATTTTTTATGTAGCAATCAGTTGATTACTTCGGGTAGAAATGAAAGACATATGATACGAATATTCAGACTACCTGGATTTTACCTGTGTATTATGAATGTAAGAAGACACTATAAAATGACACTAATATCAGCGGGGCGAAGGATTACCTTTCACTCGCGACAAAGAAAAATGTCTTTCCCATATCATGTTTATTAGGTATTTATATTAGATTTCAATGAAAGGTTTTGCCGTTTATGAAAAAGATTAAAAGATCTCTAATTGATATTTGCTCAGTTTGTAAAGAATAAAATAAAAACCCAATATACAGCTTTTTACAGATCATGATAAATGTTACATTATTTCCGACGATAAGACATTAAAACATATCGACAACCTCGAGAAGTTCGATCAATCATTCGGAAGTGTTCTGCCATGATTACGGAAACAACCGATATTATAATAATACATGTATGTTGAAAAGAAAACTTAAGGTATTCAGCCCATACCGGTCAATTTTTCAATAGTTATTTTCATTAACTATATACTTTCAATGATTCATATTCAAAATTTAAAAGAAATGTACCGTCTTATTAAAAAGATATATAGATTTTTATACCCCTAGCCTCATCTTGTAAATAACTAACTGAACGGTATACCAGAATAATTTGTCAATATTCAGTAACCATTATATAACAATATAACATAGTTTTGGTAATAAAATATTCAGTATATATCACTGTAGAAATAAGTAACAACACATTCACTTATGAGCCTGTCCAAATAATAGTGATGTAGATATGTTTACAAAATTTAAAAAAAAATGATAAAAAAGGGGTTTTAAGTCAAAGAAAGTTTTATTGATGGGGCATCCATTCCACTCTGATAAATTTTGTCTTTATACTATTCGTAATATAATGGCGAAAAATAATGAATTTTTCCGTCTAGATTTTCAAATAAGCAGATCTAAAATGAGCCATTATCCTTATTAGTTTCACGTGAATGAAGATATTTATGAATATATGCTGTAAAACATTTAAAAATTGTTAAAATGATGAAAAAGATTAGTAAAACAGAAGAAAAAAAAGAAAAAATTGGTTCGGGTAGGATTTGAACTCTACTCGTAAAAGTACAACGCCTTAATAAATTACACTACGAAGATCGAATACATGTATGTACTAGGTAAAATTGCTTTATAATGAAAGACGAATCTATATAAAAAACGACCACTCTTGCGTTTCTAGAAAAATAGACTGTATCTACACGTTTCATCTCAGAAGTACCTCAATTTTTAAATTGTATTCGATCTAGTGCCTAAGTCTCCATGCATCCCCTACTAACCCAATATTAAATATCGCAAAGCGGCCCGCAATACTAAGTAGCCAAGTTTGGTTTATGATAGAATAACCCTCGTTTGTCGTATGTATGATCCTGTATATCATTCAAAAGTAAAATATTCTTCCTAAATAATGTTATTCAACTGATTAAGAACTTGAAATTGCCTTCCTTCGCCCAATAATTTAACCCGGTATCTTTAAATGTTCATGTTGTAGTAAAGTATTGCTTTTGTATTTCAGTAAATAAGGAAACGGTATCGGAGTTGGCCGGGAGCCAAATGTATTAAAACGAATCAGTCTTCATTGTGTCTTACACGTCCATTCAAAAATTAAAAATTCAACTGAGAATAATTCCCAAAAAGAAAAACAACTGAAAACCGTTTAAATACTTTTTATCATTTTGATGTAGGTCCAGTAAATCTCATTCTTTCATTAACGTCTATAATTATGCTACATATTATAATTTATGTACAAAGTATGTATAATTTTTCCAAATAAGACAGTAATCGTAAGTTTTTGACACAGTTACAATTTTCCTGGCTAATTCCAAAAAGGAATAAAGAGCAAGAAAACCCCAAAACAAATAAGAAACGCTTGTTTCGTTTTTAAAACTAATGTTTACAAGTCAGTACAGTCAACCATTGTATGAAATACTTAACTAAGGCCACACCAAATTAATAAGTTGGTCATCGGGATTTTTTGAAAAAAAACTGTGAGGCGGCGAGCGAAAATATAATTTTAATATTTGTTTTTGTTTTGAAGAAATTTTGGAGCGAGCGAAGAGCGAAGAAATATATATAGCTTTTGTGTTCACATTTAATAGCAAATGTTAAACTTTATGCTTCATATTAGCTTGTAAGACAATATAATTTCAATTTTTCTTATATGGGATAAACAATACAAGTAGATTTATTATTTCCACTAAAATACAGTAAATGTTTGTTTTTTGCACACACATAGTGTGTTTCGGTAACTGTCAAACATTTTTTCAGTATTAACAATTTTCTTATATTTATTCTAATGAATAATCTTTGTCCCAGGGGTCTAGCTAGAGCCAAATGTTAGGGAGAAGTCATTTCTCCCCGAGCTGAAAATAGGTTTGGAGCCTACCGGGAGAAGTGACTTAGTACTGAGATATTTGTCTTTAGTTTGTTTCAAAGTGAAGTAGTTCTAATATTAAGTAATCATAAATGGTTGTGTGATAAGTCAGGAGATTGACCATTATTATGAGACTTCATCCAGATAAAGGAGTTTTTTATAGACTGCTTTTCATGCATTTTTATTGCTTGAACATAAAACATACATGTACATGTAATTTGATAGTTATCATGCACAGTTACAGCCCAAAACCACTTTCCGCAACACAATCATTTCCATAGTTTGCCCTGTTTGAATGCCATATTAATAGCCAACAAAAGATGTTCTACAATCAGTAAGATGACAACAATATGTACCGGTATTCAGCACGGTATTAAAGGCAATTAAACGAAGGTAAATTGGCAAACTATTTTGTGAAAACTAGCTGAAGGTTATTAAAGTCCATTATTCAACAAGTTAAACTGGAAAGTCTAAGTTATGAAGCTCATTTTTGTTAGATAAAATTACAGCTGATACAAACGGTGAACCTATTTTCGGACAGACGCTTACGCGGATACGCCAATTTTCAAAGCATTTTTCCAACACAAAAACAATGATAGCTCCAATCTGTTTTTGATCCTAGAGGTAAAGCCACAGGTGTCACGAGATCAAAGAATGCCGCCGAAACTATCATGTTTGTTTGATCTTAGTGAAGCACATGTCTTTGAACTTTAGTTTTGATGATAAAATGTATTGTTTCTATTAATAGATCGATTGTGTGTTGCCGGGTTTGTTTATGTCGATCAGACAGAATGCTAAGTTGTTTAATGTGGAGTATTTTAAGTCGGGAATTTTCGAAAATTATCAACATATTTCTATTTAAGTGTTGATAAATAAAAGTTAATCAGTAAAAAGATATAAACAAAAGTCAATTCACGAACCAAATGCGGACATAGCGAACGGGAGCCAATTATAAAAAAATAATATTTTGTGTTTTTGAAAAAAATCGTGCGGCAATCCCGATGACCAACTTATTAATTCGGTGTGGCCTAACCTCTATTCCTGAAAATCATCCACTGTTTAAAACAAAAATATTTTTATTTTCTATCAATTGAAATAACAAATAACAACGTTTGTGATCGTCTTACCATTTGTTCGTGTATTTGAATACCCGGATGTGATCCTAGCCTCATTCTGAATGTTAAAAGCAATCTTCAAAGGTATAGATAGAGCGCACGATTGTGTCTTACGTGACAAACTGGTTATTGTTGTATATTTCTTAATATAAAATAGGAATGTAAAGCAGAGATAATAATATACATTGTAATATAAATAAAACAAGTACTACATGAAAACGATTTGTCAAAACGATTTTGAGTAACTACTGATCTGTTTAGATGTTCTACATATAGTGTCGGAAGTAGTGAAATAATTACAAACAATTCTGATTCAAATTCTATTAATTTAAAAGTAAGATCCTGAGCATGTGTGGCTAGATAATTGATTGCCGGACGCTCGTCTCATTTTATCTTTTAACGGTTTATCTATTACCATTTTATAAGTCGAAGAAGAACGTTTATTTATCACTTAAACTACAAGTTTCTCGTGATTTACATATATACAAGCATACATATAATGGCATGAAAAGTACAAATGACATGAAAGTTAACATGATATTAAGTGGATGGACGAAAAGAAATAAACAATGACACATGAATGAAAACAGATGGCAAACATACTCCCTATACACAGTAATATCTTTTCATTAGTGGACCTGTAAGGCAAACATTAAAGTAGGTTTAGTTACATATACATATGATCTAAACATTAATAATCTGGTATCGTAATTTGAAAGCTTCATTTATATATTGACAAAGCATTTTTGTTTCTTTATTTATATCACTTCGTAATAATTGAACAAACTTAAACATACTTGGTCTATTTCTATAATAATTCTTAATATATTTATTTCTTAAATTTTCATATGCAGGACACTTAAACACAAAATGGAACTCATCCTCAATTTCATTTGTATTACAAATTAAACAATATCTTAAATTACGATCAACTCTTTCACGTGAATATCTACCTGTCTGTATTCTAAGATTATGAGCTGAAATACGCAGTTTTGTTAAAGCTATTCTAAGACTTCTTGATACAATATTTTCTAAACTGTCTTTAACCGATTTATACAAAAATAATACATCATTAGAATTTATACTAGCTCTCCATTCTTGTACATATTCATCTACCAATCTCTGTTTAAAAACGGCAATAAAATGATTCTGATTTACACTTAAGGGGTTTAACCATACCTCCAAAAAGCCATATCTTTCTAAATGCAAACCAGTTTGTATACCCTATGCCTATATCAGACATACATGAATTAACAATTGAATTTATAATAATATTACCTGAACTTATTATCTTAAACCAAAATTTTACAATTCGAACATATCTGTTTATATACAGCGGATATCTTCCAAGTTCTCCGTACACAGCTACGTTACTAGTAGATTTTCTAACACCAAGAATAGTTTTACAAAATTTCATATGAATATTTTCTAACTTTTTTGACTTACAAAAACCCCATACTTCACTTGCATACATTAAAATAGAACCAACAAAAGAGTCATACAACTGTAAGGCTATTTTTGGTTTTGTTTCATATTTTGTCAAATTTGCCACTAGATTATTTAGGGCTTTTAAACCTTTACCATATAAAGTTTGAGTATTTAAGCTGAAATTGCCTGTATAATTCAATGTGACACCTAGATAATTAAAATTATTTACAACCTCTATATTTTCTTGACCATATAACCAGTTTTCCCCTGCTCTTAAACCACCTCTCTTACGAAAAACTACTATTTTTGTTTTATTACATTAACTTCTAATCCCCATTTATTACAATATTCAAGAATCTTATTTAATGAACACTGGAGATCTAGAGGAGTTTCACCAATTAATACCATATCGTCAGCGAACAAAAGTAAAATGAGGCGAATGTCTTGAAGGGTTATACCAGAATTTAAATTGTTTTGCAAATAAAGTTCTAGATCTTCAATAAACAAAGAAAACATAACTGGGGAAATTATCTCCCCTTGACGTAATCCAATCGAAATATCAAAAAAAAAACAGAATAATTACCACAGGACTTTACACAAGATTTAACAGAGTTGTACATACTTCTTATTATTCTTAATAATTTACCATTCAAACCAGCATAATACATCTTAAACCAAAGCGCATTCCTGTATATGGAATCAAAATAACGTTTTAAATCAATAAATGCACAATACAATCTTTTATTCTGGTTCAAATATTATTCAATTATAGAATGTAACATAAAAGCAGCATCCGTAGTAGAGCTACCTTTTTTTAAAACCAAACTGAGCATCAGAAATAATGTTATTTTCATTACACCATTTAGTTATTCTTAGATTCAAAATGCTAGTAAACAGTTTACCAAGATGACTCAATAAAGTTATTCCTCTGTAATTTTGTACATTTTCTTTATTTCCTTTTTTATGTAAAGGTATTATACAACCTATTGTCCAGATTTCTGGAAAAATGCCAGATTCTAAAATATTGTTAAATAGCTCTGTTATATGTCCAGATAATATATCACTTGCTTCTATAAAATATTCATTTAAAAGATTATCCATCCCAGCCGCTTTATTTCTTTTAAGCATAGAAATTGCCTTAAGTACTTCCTGTAAAGTAATATTTCCATCTAATTCTGAAAAAAACAGGGTTAAAATCATTAAAATCATGGACATTGTTAAAATCTTCTGCTCTTTCATTCAAAGAAAAATTTGCCTCAGAGAACATAGTTTCAAAATATGTTTTAAAATCGTGCAATGGTATTTCACAATTATTACTTCCCTTTTGCTTTTTAAAATAGCGCCAAAAATCAATGGGCTTACTCTTTTAGTTTGTTGCCATTTAAAAGAACGACGCTTTTTTTAACAACATATTTATACCTTGCTTTAAGTTGAACTAATTCTAATCGATCAGACTCTGTGTGTGACACATATAAGTAACAGTATCCTTGACCATGACCCGAAACACAATCCCATAAAAGGTTTTCGTAAATAATTACTGGACACTAAGTTTGGTCAAAATAATTGAACTGCAACTAAAGATATTGTATTTTTCCAGTTTTTTCTATTTTTAGATTTATATTAGAATTTTCCTATTTCAGTAAGAGTGACCTTGACCCCAGGAGTCCCAAAACACAATCCAATTAAAGATATTCATAAATACTTCCTATACACTAAGTTTGATTGCATAATGTTCACTGTTTCAAACATACTGTGTGTGTTTGAAACTTTCTAGGTTAAGAAGGGGCAATAATCCAGTCAAAATACATGACAGGGTTAATAATATGTAACTTGCAAAATTCTTCCTTCTTCCTACTGTACATTTGAAAGTGAGCAGGTATACCAAGTTTCAAAGTTATATCTTTCAAATTGATAGTTTGCACATAAGTATTCTCGTCATCCAGAGCATTCATTATATAATTTGTCTGAAAGCTTGGCAAACCACTGATGTACGAGGATGCACGTAAGTGACCTAAACGCAACATTAAAAAATCAGACTAGCTATAAATGAAAAAGTCCAAAAATACTAAAATATGTCCCCTCCCTAAAATGTACATGTACGACTCAAAAACACATTTGATATTTTGAAGAACATTATCAATTTATTGTTTGTGAAAGCTTTGAAATCAATCTAACAAAAAACGAAGAAGGTATGTCCAAATCTCAAAATCGACCAAAATCCATCCAAAATCATGTTTTTTACCCAACAAAACAGATCACACTCAGCATATTTAGCATACAATATGAAGAAGAGTATTAAAGGAACGCAAAACTTGACCAACGCCGACGACAACGACAACAACAAGAACGTCGACGACAATCAAGTGACGACAATAGCTTTTTTAAATCAGATGAACTAACACTGAAGTAAATCAAATTCGCTCTAAGGCAAATAAATAAACGTTTATGCACTATTCACAGTCGTATATGAAACCCGATAACTAAATCATGCTCAAGAAATGGGGCGAGAAACCCTATCTAGAAAGTTTGCGAGTTGAATGCTGTAGGCAACATGTCGCAATGCCATGGAAAGAATTGATGTGGAGTCATTTCAATTCCCCATATATAAAAAATATGTACTGTTGGACAATGTCTCTCAGGGTAAAACAAAGTCATAATCCATGCAAAAGGCTTCTCTACATAACACACTCAGGAGATCAGTGCATGCGCTTGGCACAAGATATGATTTTCATCTAAGTCGTAAATGATTAAAAATATTTTCAGATAAACCCCTAAATAAACCTTTATGCGTACATCAGTCCAAGCTATAAAAGTTATTGGTTGCTGGTGAAAAGTCCAAAAGTATTACATCTAACACATTCCTGTCACTGGTACAAGTTCATTAACTTAACTGAAATCACGTTCCGTATGCATTAACCACTACCGGTTTGAACTAAACATTAGCAAATGTAAACTTTTCATTATCCGAACTGAAATCCCCTTTGGTATGTACTAACCACTTCCAGTTGTAATTAACAGCAGCACAGGTAAACTTCTATCCGAAGAACTTTAAGAATTTACGTTTTACGAGTTCGCATACTCATTAAGTGTATGTGTACCGTCTGTGCCTATGGGTCGCACGCCGGTTGATTTAACTGAAGTTATAAAATTATGACTGCCACCAGTTTCTTCAAACTAAACTTTAGCTGTTTAGTACTACATTTTGAGCGCTGTATTATTGCAAGTTTATTTACAAATTTGCAATCTGAAACACAAGTTTGCGAGAATTGCAAATCAGTTTTGATTTCCTTGACAATGATCTCTATCTGGTGTTGATATTTTTACGTCTTGGATTTGAGCAGTTAAGTCTTTTTTAATTGAGCTTTTCAAAGCCCACTTAGTAGTTGAATGGAATTTCACAAAATAAATGAGTGAACATGTTTACGTTTTGGAATTGAAGTGAAAATTTTCACGTCTCAGGGTAAACATTTCAGTATATCACTTGGAGTTGAACATTTCCGTATTGCTTACCTAAACTTAATTTACACATCCTAGCACAACCGTTCCACCAGTGCTTTGGGTTATTTATGTACTGAATGTCATTGATACACAAAGTAGATGGGTGTTCAGTAGAACACTTGTGTCGCCCTCTTACACTTTGTCAGAATAACCAATAACTTCGTGACAAAATCGAAGTACGAAACGACCCTTTTGTCATAAACAATGCAATGTGAAAGTTTAATGAAGAAATCTTAAGAAATGGCAAAATTTTAGCCACGTTTAAGTTTTCGTGACAAAAACTAACCCCCCCTACCCCCGCCAAGGCGAATATGACCTTAACCTACATAATTTGGCGGCATCACGATCTTTTTGTCATAAGCAAAACAATTTTATAAAGAAATCTAATAAGAAATGGCAAAGTTATAGCTCCGAAAGGGCGACAACAAAATGGAACGTATACTGTATAAGAACATACTTATAACGCATACTTATAACTGATGTTACTTAATAATGTTAATGCTCTATACGTTATTAGAAGGTTACATTTTTTTTGACACTGTACATGGGATATAACGTATGTAAAGTTAAAAATATTCTTATGATCTTATTGTTGATGTGTTTTTGTAAACGCGTGATCATGGTGGGTAAATATGGACGAACATATTTTTCACACGGGCACGTACAGCGAATATGAATTAATAACGACAAATACCAAAACGTGCGTAATTCTCTGTGCAGAGAGAAAAAAAAGATCGGGACACGTTTTTTTCGACTATAAAGTCCGTATAGACACTGTAAAAAGCCGTTGTAATTTGCCAGGAAATGATGAATACGGGGAAAAGGTTGTTTGGAATTTGTAAACATCGATCTTTTCAAACATTGTTCAAACAAACAGGCTAAGTAATGCATCTACGAGGCAATATCAAAAGGCCGAGTGATAATTATACAGTCATTTCTTTACCTGGTGAAAGTTCTCAAATATGTGAAGTATGCAGAAAGTCTATTTACAGTTCCAAATTTTGCCCTAATTTCAATATTTTCCGCCATGCGTCCTCCGCAGGAGTAATACAGGTTCGTATCTACTATATTCTAACGTATGATGAGTTTAAATACGATAGTTTAAGCGCCGTTTGGAAATCCGACTGTTAATAGATTCTGCGTTATTCGGCTGCAAATTTAAATGACATAACCAATCATAAACGACGAAAATACAATGTGAAGACACGACTGGACAATGCAAAAATGCAATATGAATATCGTTCCGTTGCATCGTGTTATCGCGTTATCGTCCCTTCGCATTTTGTTATCGTTTTATCGCCATTTCGCATCGTCCTTTCGTTTTATCATGTCATCATTCCTTCGCAACGTGCTACCACTTCGTTTGTGTTATCGTTGCTTGCGCTTATGTACCATGACATGGTCGGGAAATCTTTTTTTTTACACAATGTATCTTTTCCAATGGCTCTAAAAGACAGAAATTGTAGCCAGTAGTATTTTCTGATAAAATATTGGACAGGCTTCGTCCGTCTACACGCAAAACAAGAACTGTATAGGACAGTTACTTTTTGTCGAGGATAATCCAAAATTCGTTTTCAGCAGGCTGTAGCCTTTAGTAAGGAACTGACTCAAATTTGTTTTAATATGTGTTCTTTTAGGCTTTTGCATAACAGACAAGTAGGGTTCCTTTCCTCTCAGACGGCAAAAGTGGTGGGAAATCACTTATCAATTTGGGGTTTGTTTACAGTACAGTTTTGTATGTACTTATGCCTTTAAAATGACTTGTTATTGCAGATTAATGTATATTCTTAGTAATAAAGAAGATCTAACATGTGTTCATCCGTCCGTGTTAGTTAAATCAGGGGGCCATAACTATCTTCCAATCAAGCCCATGCACTTATCCGAGATCCTATGGTCATACACATTCTGTGTAAATTTGATTAAGATGATTAAACTTGCTACAGTGTAAACAAAGTTAAATCTTGAAATCTTTTGTTAAATCAGGTGTCATAACTCTGGCAATATTAATCCAACCAACATCATAATTAAACACATCCAGGATCTTATAGACATACACATTCTGTGTAAATATGATAAGGATCAGTGACGCAATGTATGAGTTAGAGTGTAGACAAACAAAATGATGACGGACAGACGACGACAGAAATCATGGGAGCACAATAGCTCAACTACAGCACTTAGTGCCCGGGTGAGCTGAAAACAAACGATGTTCAGTTGCTTTGTTTGGAGTGATACCGTTACGTCACAAATAATTCATGGTTTTCTGGCACGGGGTTCTTGATCGATTTTCCAGCATGCCATTGGGTAAACTCGTCGGAAATTGCTGTTGCATTTCGGTCATTTGTACAGCCGGACAGTTTACCTACCCATCGTTCCTTGATGAATCCAGTAATAAATCTTCTCACATAAAGAAACGTGGTCAATAGCAGGGCTCGAACCCATGACCTTCAATCTCGGCCGCGGTAGCGGTCAATCATTGGAAATGCCGACACGATAAGCAATACAACTGCTTTTGGTATGTAGCCGGGCATTGCAGATCAAATATTATCAAGTGGTTAGTAACTACATATACTTGCCATAAGAGCATTGTGGTGATTCGATGCACATGTGGATTACATGTGAGTTACTATACCTTATCAAAGGAGTTTGGTTGAAATGAAAATCTGTTTATGCCCGGTGGGTTACAGTTACTACCGACTCTATTGGTACAGTGTCTTGGAAAACAAAAATGAACTTTTCATTAATTATATGAAGTTTTTTCTGTCTGCTGGTAAATTATATATTTTTGCTGGGATTATTACATACAAATGTAGCCAAAGAAAAATACTATTTAAGAAATAATCGAAAAGATACTGACCCAGTGCAACTTGGAGGTAAACAACTTTAACTGTTTGCTTATTATTGCCTTCGGTGGCATAAGTGCAAACAAATTTTAAAGTCAACAAATAAGAGTCTAGTCGTAACAAATACAAACAAACACGTTGGATTACAATTGCGAAAGCTAACTAGATTTTAAATCCTCTGTCTTCTGATAATTGACATGAATTACCTGATTATAATGGATGCCATTAAACTGTGTTGTTTTGTCTTATTTATAAATAAGCACCCTTTACTCAACCTTTTTAACTTTTGAAGGGGTAACTGACAAGACAGTTTAAGTCATGAAGTGGCAACTAATGCACAAGTCCTGAAATGACAAATTAGGGGTGATAAACAGTTTTGATTTATTGTTGGTTGGTGAAACTACAAGCAAACATAAACTGCTTTTGGACCAGGGCTATCATTATTATTTATTTCGGCATGTGAAAGACAAGACATAATTTAAACTATAATACAAAATAATACAATTAATTAAAATTGTAAACGAGTGACTAAAACATCATTTAAACGTACACAATTTTAATTCAAATCTAACCAAAAGGAAATAGTACAAACACGTATAGTGCATGCCTCCAGTCAGTAAAGAAGAAAAGGTGGAAAATACAGCAATTCGTCTGCAACTGTTTCAGGCGTATAATTTTCTACTTGATATTCAAATTCATAGAAACTGGTTACTATGTACTGTTCCATTTGTCTTCTGTCTAGTGGAAGGAGTACATGTGTGTGTTCCATTTGTCTTCTGTCTGGTGGAAGGAGTGAATGTGTGTGTTCCATTTGTCTTCTGTCTAGCGGAAGGAGTACTATGTATGTGTTTGTGTCTCCATTTGTCTTCTGTTTAGCGGAAGGAGTAACATGTATGTGTTGTCATTTGTCTTCTGTCTAGCGGAAGGAGTAACATGTATGTGTCATTTGTGTTCTGCTGGGGGATTAACTGTCTGTGTTCCATTTGTCTTCTGTTTAGCGGAAGGAGTAGCATGTATGTGTTGTCATTTGTGTTCTGTCTAGCGGAAGGAGTAACATGTATGTGTTCCATTTTGTGTTCTGTCTAGCGGAAGGAGTAACATGTATGTGTTCCATTTGTGTTCTGTCTAGCGGAAGGAGTAACACGTATGTGTTCCATTTGTCTTCTGTTTAGCGGAAGGAGTAGCATGTATGTGTTGTCATTGGTGTTCTGTCTAGCGGAAGGAATAACATGTATGTGTTCCATTTGTGTTCTGTCTAGCGGAAGGAGTAACATGTATGCGTTCCATTGGTCTTCTGTCTAGTAGAAGGAGTGAAATGTAGGTGTTCCATTTGTCTTCTCTCTAGAGGAAGGAGCGAAATGTGTGAGTTCCATTTGTCTTCTTTTTAGTGGAAGGAGTGAAATGTATGTGTCCCTTGTGTCGTCTTTCCAGTAGAAGGAGTGAATTGAATGTATCCCATTTGTCTTTCCTCTTGTGCAAGGAGTGAAATGTATGTGTCCCACTTGTCTTCTTTCTAGTGGAAGGAGTACAGTGAATGTGTCCCATTTGTCTTCCCTCTAGTGGAAGGAGTGAAATGTATGTGTCCAATTTGTCTTCCCTTTAGGGGAAGGAGTGAAATGTATATTTTAATAAAGCAGATATTGACAATTCTGATCTGGTTATTAATAAGTCCATTTGAATTGAATTTTCATTTTACGACTTTCTTTTTGACATATGAATAAAATGACGACCAATAAAGACATTGGTATGATATCATAATAAGAATGTTTGATTGTCATAATACATAACTAACTTTACCTTCACTTGAAAAAAAATGTATATATTAGATGTTTACATACAGTTGTAGTTAAAAGCACTCAATGCGTATTAAAACGTATTAATTTTGTACTTTGCAAGCAACTTAACATTTGATGATATGCGTGTTTTGGTAATGTTTGATATTGTCAGGAAATATTTATAAACGACCAGCTAGTTCGATAACTACTGCAATCGTGCAACAAAAATGACATTTCTGATTTCTAGGACCTACAAAATAAAGCAGCATTAACGTTTACATTTTATGCCTTCGTCAAATTGTAGCTTTTACTGTTTTCTCCGCCTGGTACCGGTGATTGTGGTCGCTTTTTTCATTCACGTTCTCTTTCCACAATATCCTCTTATTTAATTTGCTAAAGTATGAGAAAATATTCATAGTTACAGAGATATATTGCTTTGCAGCTGCCGGTCGGTCAGTAGGTTCGTCGGTCGGTCTACGATCTTTGTTGTCCGTTAAGATGACTGAAGAAGGCTTTGAGATGTCGCAAACCTGGTAGGGACATTAGTTATCTCCGGATAGTGGGAATTATTTAACGGGGAACTCCCTACATCTAGCCTACATTGTATTATATTCTCGAAACATAGATTATGTGTCCAATGAACGTAAAATAATAAAAATTTTGACAATTTTCTATTAGAATCAGAGCATAAATTGCCTCATTTATCTGCTGCGGCAATGTGTCTGAAAACTAAATCTTTTGAATTGAATAATATTGAATTTTTATGGTACATTCATCGAATATAAAATCAAACTTTCTAGATGTTATTCTGATGTTGTAATGCAAATAAATAAGATAATTTCAACATACAACACTTTTGTGCGCAAAATACTTTCTTGTATAAAGCCGATAACTAAATGCAGCACTCGTTTGGATTGCCCTATATCAGCATCATTTTGATGAATGTTGTCATGATAAAAAAAACATGTGTTGAGCACAAATTTTAATCAGATTGCTTCAAATGGAACTATGGGCCACAGATACCATCTTTGGCCAATTACACAAACTCCTTTTGTAACCCCAGGATTTACGATGAGAGAGATAAGCATACGAAACCTCTAGTTGTAGTGAATGCTTTAGTAAATTTGTATCTGAACCAAAGAAAAGTTTCAAGGACTAAGCCATTTGGTATATTTATATCTTCTATTTTCAATCAAGCCACACTTCAGTAATAAAGCATACCGTCCGGGTATGTTAATACGATGTAAATACGGCTAAATGTTAAAATAATTAACAAGAGCTTTAAACTATTATAATTTGCCATCGGTAACTGTAAAATATAAACTCGTCCGTAAGTAAAATGGTACTGATTCTTACAAGTTCATGGCCACCTGAAAGTGTGATTTGTTATAGTCAGCTGAAAAGAGTTGTCTCTTTCAAGAAAATGAGTAAAGACCAATAAGAAGCGGCGCGTGTTAAAAAAGTCCTGGGTTTTGTATATAAGTTTTAAACGTCTGCTGTGAAAGAGAAGTGTCATTTATATGCCTGTAGAAAAACCATCGCATTTAAACATGCAAAATAGTAGTTATGTTTCTAAGGCCACCCTACTAATCAAATAACAATGCTCTTCTTAGCTGTCTTAGTTACTTTCTTAAACCTTTCACTATTTTCGTTAAATTTATTTCCAGTCAAAACAAAATCTACATTTCTGTGATTTTCAATGTTACATGTGTATGAACACATAATAAATGGTGCGCAACATGACAAAAGGGCCCTTAAATGTAAAATAATGTGTAACTTTTGAGTAGATACATTGAGTACATACGTTTTTTGGTTCTCAAGGTTTGCTTTTTATATATTTATACACGAGCATTTTTGTAAGTATTTACATACCATGCCTTTTGTTTTCATAATGGTTGTGTTAGAGATTTACCTAGCAGGGATTACTTTAATATTTACACTGTCCTGTTTTCGACTTTGGAACATGGTGGGGTAAGAGTGAGGTTAGGTGCGCAACATACAACCTGTTTAAGCTCCCCAAAGTGGTGTTTTTGCAACTGAGCCGATCCAAGGGTGATGCCACACTGTTGTTCCTTTAATTGTATCATTTTGTCCATCGTGTGTTATGCTTCGAGGGCTGGATTGTGTCAGTGGCTGTTGTGTGTGTGACCAAGATTGTGTGTGTGCTTGTTCGTGTGGGTGTGCGTGTGTCAGAGATAATGTGTTAGTGGTGTGCGCTTCGAGCGTGTTGTGGGGCACCGACCTAGGGGAAATCTTTTTGGTACGAAGAATTCGGTGTTTGATATTATTTTTGTTTTTCTTGAACTAGCAGAGATAAACTTTTGATGTTGGTACTATTTTATAAGCGCATATTACTGGAATACACTATCAAAATTTTCAGAAACGACAAAAATTGTTAAGAATAGTTTCATTGACTGAAATGGTTCTCGTGCTACCATTCGAACTTTTTATAAAATACGAGTGATTGAAAGATTTGAAACAATGTGTATTATAAGAGAACAGACTCTGCGAATTTAGATAAATGTAAAGCTTATGAAACTCGGTCGCCATCTGCTGGAGGAGTTATACGGTTATTAAATATTTTGGTAAAATTATCACTAATTATGCATAAAATTATGCAAAGCGTGATTTAAGTTTTCCCAAATGCTTATATTTTAGCCTAAAATTAAGATATTCTTGGAAAGAAAGACATCGTTAGGAAAGCTTCAAGAATGGCTCTTGTTTTAGAATACAGTGAGTTCTATTAGATGAATTATAAGTACATGCCTTAGACAGAATCGATTTTTTGCACGTGTCTTTTCAAATAATGTTAAGTTTCAGGAGGACATCCTGACATAAAAAAAATAATGGTATTCATAAACGTGGTCTTTAATTTGACTATATTGATGTTAAACTGTAGCATATTTACTTAAAAAGATATGATATATTTGACCTATAAGGGCCCTTTTGTCACGTTGCGCATTATTAGATGTAGTTTATTAACGGGAATCTATGCCATCTGACCAAGTTATTAGTGTACTATATGCACGGTGTCTATGTTGGGTATGTATGACATTTTCATATAGATTTAGAAGTTAACTGAAATAAACAACAGCGTTGATAAACTGCTATATATAGTCGTTTCTTTAACGAACAGCCATGTAAGGTAACACACGTATTTGATAAAGTCAAAAGTATACTTGATAAATAGAAATGTATGTTAAGTAAGTTTCTATCCAAACATGCAGCAGCTCTCGCCACTTTCTTTGCTATTGCTTTTCAAAGCATTTATTAGCGTATGATAGTCGGCCATCGTCATATCGCCGTTATGGAGTGCTGTCTGTACTTCTGTATACCAGTGCATGATCCTTTCCTGTGTCACGTGACCCCTATGGATCTCCTGAAGGATCTCATCAGCCACATTTCTGTGATGATGTTCAGCTGACGTGTGTCTTCTTCTCCTGGCGTGATTCTTGAGTGAGATATGAAGCTGTTCATTTTTCTCAAAATCCTTTGAAATTCCGCGTTTAATACGAGACCAAGAACTCGGTGTTTTAACATGCCGTAATATATTCCAACTGCCATCAGTTGAATCGTCTTGTCCTCTGACTTCAGCTGAAGTAAAACAAAGACTTTTTTGTGCAGTAACATACATAGCTTCGAAATGTAACAAACTGTATTGAGAGAACAATAGTGATATCGTAGACTGACGGTGTACTGACATACAGAAATAATGTCAACGCAGTTTTATCAGCTATCACTAGAAAAAATCAAAGAATGAAGGGGAGCGCAATGCACTATCATTCACTGCCCAAAGTACTCGTGTTAAAAGTTTGGTATAAAATCATTGCAGATCTGACAGAAAAATTAAAGGGCGATAATTTACAAATAAGGCAATATAAGGTAATGGTTCTTGGACACTCCGCTTTTCTTTAATGTCCTTTCACACTGTATGCAATTTGAACGAATCTCCTTCAGCACCTAAAGAGTTGTGCTCCGGACTAGAAAATTTATGTAACAAAGGAAATTAGGAAAGTGATAGTTGTGGTTCTTGTACACCGCGCTTAATCTCATTGTACTCTATCATGTCAGTTTCAATTTATTCCATCTGATACTTTTACAGTCAAAAAAACTTTAATGCTTAGGACAAGAGAAATCAATAAATGGAGTAAATAAAAAAATAAGACTACAGTAGATAGGGTTATGGTTTATCCACTTATGTCGTCTCTCATTGTATGCTATTTGAACGAATTTTCTTCAGAACCTTTGAGAGTCACCCTGCCCACACGAAAGTGGCAGCAAGAGGGCCAATATGGCATGGTAGAAGTATGGATCTCGGAAACAGCACTTCCCCTTAATGTTCCCCTCTCAGTGTATGCAATTTGGACATATTTTCTTTATCAGTACTTTATTAGTTATGCTTCAGACAAAAATGTAACAAAGGGGAGTATTGAAAAAATAGGTAATGTAAAGTTATGGTTTTTGTACACTGCGTTTACTCTAATCATGGTCTATTACTGTATGAAGTATCAAGTAATTCTTTTGAACGCTTTTGCAATTTGGATGCATGTTCCTTCAATACCCTAATTTCAAATTATTGACATTCCTATAGGTTTAGTTAACGTAGGAGTAACAATGAATTGTAACTTGGATACCCGTATTTAAAACAAACGATGAATTTACTGTATTCCAAATGATTTGTTATCTAAGACTTGGACTTTATCCAATAAGGGAATAACTCAATAAAGTATCCCATGAGGCAATGGTAACGACGATATCATTCTTCAGTTTCTGTTAATATTGAACGCTCAGGAAAATCGTATATTGCACCGGCTCGCCCCAGTGAGCCTGTATTTACGAAATAGTTTCACTATAAGAAGAACCTTAATCTGGAAACGTCTCCAAAACCCCAAAACACATGTTGCATTCAAAGCGAAAGCCGGAGACCAAATATAAACGCTGAATGTTATATTCAAACTGAACAATACAAACCATGTTTTTCCGAACGCCCATGGCGTTATCATATTAAAGGGACGCAACTTTCAGATATTTTCTTTTCTATAAACACCGTACTTTAGACTGGGCGTTATCATGTTAATTCGAAATGACAAAAATATCTATGTGTAACACCCGTTTCTATTGGCCAGTTATAAAAAATTATGATGATATACCAATCGGGGTTTATCATTGGTCTCTTGGATATAAAGATGCTGGGAGCCTTTTTTGTTTTTGAAGATGCTTACAGTTGTTTTCATAGTAAAATGCTATCATAATACCCCGCGGAATCCAATGAATGAACTTGTTCGTTAAAAGTTCACTTTCACAAAGTTAAGGTTAAGAACGAATTTGTAATCATTTGAAATGAAATAAATTATCTTAAACCGCATTCGGTGTATTATATTAAACACTGGCGATAAAGTGATATATGTAAAACCCCATAATTACATGACGTAGAAAGCGTGAGAATAAGAATTTAGAGCACAGCATGTGAAAAACTAATATGATAAGTTGCATAGTAATAGTGGATTGCAGTTTGTATGAAAGTTAAGGTCATTGAAGCCATTATCATCATTTTGACGAAACGTGGTAACGGTATAAATAGTAACTAAAGGCCTACTTCTCACGATCGCATTACATTTCCTCGTTCTCGTTAACGGACAGACGAGATCTTAAGGCCGCATTTACATTTTGAATAGCAGAATGAAAGTTCCTAAAGATAGTCGTAATTCAAACTACTATGCACAAAGAACAACTGCTCAGGCATGTGCATATCTTATTTTAAATTTTTAGAAGTAAAAAAAGGTATTGATCTACATGTAACATATTTTAGAAACATGTCTGCAAGAAATTATAAATCATACTTTGTCACAGTAGGTTCTTAGTTTAGTGATTCAATTATGTTGCCAAAAATATATTGTTTAGTTTAATGGGTAAAACCTATCAGCTAGTTATTTTCTTTTTTCTGAGTGAATGGAATAAGCTAAACATACATTATTACGTAAATTAATTTTTGATATCATTTTTCAAGAAGAATATCGAAATATATCTCTTTTATTTGTCTCTTTAATAAATGTCGTGTAACCAATTTTTATTTCATTTTAAGATGCTAAAGACGTTTCTATTCCGAGCATGATTTTAGTCCGGTGACCGAGTGAATAAGAAATACTTACATTGTAAAGTCGACGGGCGCATGGTCGTACAACCACTATGCACTCGATCACAGGTCAGAATCAAGAAGTTTGAGAGCAATCGTATCAAACTCACATGAAAACCCCCTTTTTTCTTGAAAAAAAATGAACTGGGTTTCCGGTATGTACTTATAATACAGTATTTGAAGAAGGCAAGGTCGGTAGTACGTAGCTAAATTATTGACAAAACTATTTCCGTGTCACCACCCCACGACACAAGCAGTTTTAATTTTACTCTGAATTCTTTTCCTAAGAAAGTAAGATATATTACCTTTTTAAATCACCCATACTGCAATAGGCTTAAATATAATCTATGCTTTGAAAACGGAAAAGAAACCCATTATAGTTTGATTACTCAGATAGAAATGACTACGTGTATATAACTAAAATATACGTAACAAAATAGGTTGAATATCATTTTTAACTAGGTTTTCCAAAAGAAAAATCCTGGTTATTAAATTGAGGTATGTCGGCGGGCGGGCGTAAACAATTTCTTCTGTGCGCAACTCCTCCTACATTTCTCAACGGATTTCAACCAAACTTTCACAGAAGTATTGTCATGAAGTGCCCTGGCGCATATTGTCGGGGTTTTGTGATTTGGTCATTTTTGACAGAATTATGGCCCTTTGTTTTTTTTCCACATATGTAATTCTTCTGTGCGCAATTCCTTCTACACTTCTCAAGGGATTTCAACCAAGCTTTCACAGAATTATTGTCACCAAGTGCCCTGGCGCATATTATCGGGGTTTTGTGATTTGATCATTTTTGACAGAATTATGGGCCTTTGTTTTTTTCCACATAATGTAATATATATAGAGAAATACTCTTCTGTGTGCAACTCCTACATTTCTCAAGGGATTTCAACCAAACTTTCACAGAACTATAATTGTGAACTAAAGAATTTTGAATATATAATGTTCTGCCCCTGGTCGTCCGTCCGTCCGTCCGTTAGCAATTTTGTGTCTCCTAATTTAAGTATATATAAAAGGGAGAATACTCTGTTATTATAAAAGGGAGAAGACTCTGTTATTACTGTCTATTTTTAGAATGGATTACCAGTCCTGTATACTTTGGAGTATTCTGTTACAGTAAGATGACAATTTTTTTTTTCTTTCGTTTTTTTAAAATAATTTTTGCCTGAATTATGGCCCTTTGCTTTTTTTCCACATATGGTATATATAGAAGAATACTGTCACGTGCCCACTTCCTCCTACATTTCTCAAGATATTTAAACCAAACTCTCACAGAACTGTTGTCATCAAGTGCCCTCGTGCATATTGTCTGGGTTTTGTGTTTGGATCAATTTTGCCTGAATTATGGCCCTTTGCTTTTTTTACACATGTAATATATAGAAGAAGACCTTTGTTTCTTTTTCACATTATGTATATCTACTGACTTTAAAAACACATTTGCGCTCGGCCAGCAGACTGGAAAATGAAAACCTGGTTTTGTGACAATTTCCTGTCACTTGTTTAAATTTTAACAGGCAAAACAGTTTCATTGTTTTAAATAGAAAAAGAAAACGTTTAATACATGTTAATATATTTCATTTACAGATATGGTAATATTTATTTTGTCACAGTATCAATAAATCAATGTTACATGTTTTACTTAAAACTATTACTGTCACCTTGGTCGGCGACATCACATTAACTCTGGTAACCATTTTTGTAGCACTAAATTTCTTCGTTTTTGGCCTGGGGACTGAAAGTCCCCAAGGCCTAAGTTAGTATACCACATTTCAAACCCTGCAAGAATTTTAGCCGTGCTATGTGCGAATAACAACTGTAAACATGCGCTATGCGAAAGTAGTGCAAGACAGACCAGATCAATCTTCTGTTTGAATGCCGCATATGATAAGAACATGTTACAAATAAAAATAGTACATAAAACTTCAAACGACTGCAGGAAGGTATATAGCTTACGGGCTGCATTACACATTTTTTTCTGTTTTAGAAATTAATGCGCTGTTAGCTGATTACGGAAGATAATCATATGCAAATCACGGAAAAGTACGGATATTTACGGAAATTTACGAAAACGTACGAAGCTCGATATAAGAGTTTGTAGTTTGATTTTCAAATTTCCGATGTTATTTCATTGACAACTTTGTTATTTACGAACGATTACATATATATTTACCTAAAAATAAATGTCTCTAAAAAAAGATATAATTTACGTACATTCCCGAGAAGGAACTAACGTGATCAAATTCACCCGCCATTTATCGAGGACGCTGCATGTCGAGGCCCAGTGAACGGTTTCACTGATTACAACTACAAGGTAACCCAGAATCATTTTTGGTTTTCTCTGTTATACACATTGTACAGTACTGTATTTATATTTCATTGCTGGTATTGCTTTGTTTATTTCTGTTTCAAGGTCTTGTCATTGGTACACAATAATTTTCGATCCACATCATCAGATCATATCGCTTGAAGTTGTACAAAGCGCAGATCGAATTATTTGTACTGGCTTAAACATTTTATAATGTTGACTATGTGATTATTTTTCATTTAACGTACATTTCATAATAAAACAAACTTCCCTGTCACCCATATATTTGTGAATCATTCATTCTGTGTCATATATTGAATTTCGTCCTCTGCACATTTCGACCCGCGCTTTAGGTAAGATTCAACGCAGAACACGTAGGTGAAAAGTTGTTTTTCGGGGAGTTAACCTATAGCCCCCAGGCCTTCAGCGCTCACAGCGCTTTGATTTAATATGGTTTATGCAGAGCATGTAAAATTATAGAATGTATTTGATCGATAGCTTTGTGAAATATGATACTACCATCTGTTTAAAAAGTACTAAGAAAACATATTTCCGACCTTTTGTTAATCCATCCCAAACACACATGAACGCCATATTCAATCCATAATAATTGCGTTAAGACTGCATGTGTTGGTCTGTTGTAAGTTTTATTCATACATTTATAGATAGATATCTTTATTACCTCCACCGAAGGGAGAGCGACAAATTACTGTATCAATTATAATATCATGTAATTTCTGACGTATTTTGAAAGTAGTCAAGGTGCTTAAAGAATGTTACGAGATCATTATGCAGAATGGTCATTTTGAATGGTAATACAACTTTAAAATAATAAGAAATCCTGTGTACATGTAATACTGGTGCACACTTAAAAAAATGTCACTAAGCTGATATTCTTCTAAGTCTTCTATAAATAAATATTTTAAATGAATTTGTCTAACTGTAAGCTATTGAAAAATTGTTAAGCGCGAATTCGTGTAAGCTATAAACGTGGTTCTCCGTGCTTATATGAAAAATATGAGTCTTCACTTGATTTGTCAAATGAAATTGTCACCAGTCATTAGAAGCTAATAGCATGATTTTTATTATTTAATTCGAATTTTTTTTTTTTATTTTTATAAAGTGTTTTGACATTAAGTGTTTACGCACAGAACTTTACTTCGAAAACATAAAGAAAAGGGTTTCTAAAAGCAATTCTTATTAAACAAAGGATACTTCGAATACATAAGAAAAGGGTTTCTAAAAGCAATTCTTATTAAACAAAGGATAAAGTTCTGTTATACATGTACATTTAATTAAAGATCCACAAGAAAGTTGTCAAGAAGATAGAGTGAAAAATATCTTTCTCTGTTTCACTATTGAGTCACGTATGTCTACACTGATGAAATGTAAAGTGCTGCGACGAAGAACAGCACTGATGAGCGATCGAAAATTGATTAATAATTGAAATATAACAGCGCGTGATACGGGAACATGTATAGAGTTAACGAAATCTTATGTTCGAACCAGCTGAGCTTTTCTACAGAAATATAGACTAAAACTGAAGAACTTTTAAGAAAAACTATGTTTTCTGAAATAATTTATAAGTCTATAAATAGAACTAATTACTTACTGTCAGCTGGCTTAAGTTCAGAGCCTTCAGGCATTATCAGCAAAACCAGTCCCAGAACTACAAGTCGCTTCATTTTCAACTAAGTCGGTTAAAAAAACACACGAAATATTCCGTTTAAAACTCTGAAGTTTCACGATTCAACACTATTTTTCGGACTTTGTACTACTAGCGCATCAAATATTTTCCTGTTAAGGTTTAATGTTTGTAAACAAAGACGTAAATGGATTTGATAAAATATCATGTGTTTGTATAACATTTCCCCGTGATTCAGTCAGGTAATATGGTCAGATACTGACCTGAATATTTCGGTAATAGGGTTCTGTGGCAAACATTGGGCAATATGTAAAGATTCGTTGAATGCGTCTGATGAAAAAGCGGACGAATACAATATTTAACGCGCGAAAAAACAAACAAACAACGAAAAGTGATATTTTAACTTAATTTAAAACAATGAAACAATTAACACATTTAACAAATTGTTGATATGTATCAGAGTATAAGAAAAAGTAAAAAGATCATTGCTTTCAGTGATGAAAATGTTTTGTAAACCGCTGTTGTACACCCGGATCTGGAAGTTCGAAACTTTAACCGGCCGGTAAGCCAAACGTCGATTAACTTCTGACTGAAAAAAGGTACTCTTCGTGAGCAACACTAATCTTGTAGAATATTTTGATCTGTTTTAAAGATTTCGTAGTCCTTATGTTCGTGAAAGCAAAATGTGTTTCAATAAGACTTACAGCTAAGCGAGGGTCAAAGAGCGAACCAAGTACCTGTAACCTATTATGAAACACATCTACATTTCTTCAAGTGGAAACATCTTTGTCATAATTGTTGAAAAAGTTTGTATTTAAAATAAAATAATTCATATGATTTGGTAAATATATGCTACAAATGGTACTGACTTCGTAAATACCAAATAATATTTTCTAAATACAAAATAATTTTATTTTATTTTTTCGTAAGAGGCAGAATTAAAAGCAATTCGCAGTTATAGAAATATTTTAATATTCACCAAAATCATTTATGTAACGGATGTCACTTCCAGCGGTTTCTTCATTTCTTAACTGCACTTATATATTTTTTCAATTGTTTCAGGTTTTATGTTATACTCATAAATAAAACCATAGATATTAGCAAAATTAACATGTTACAAATCTTACAGCGTTCTTACTCAACTTTATATTAAGTTTAATCAGTGCACTTCTTGTCTCATTGCAAGCCAACAACAATAACGTTATCCGAGAGGACAGCAAGTGTCTACAGACGAAGTGCCTGTAAGTTTTTCTTTTATAGTATCCATAAAGCTGTTGACTTTGTCAGAAGAAATTGTCCCCTTTGCCATGGCATTTCTCAGTTGCGCCATCCACCGAGAGAGGGAGTTTTCGGTCACGTGACCTTTCATCATTTGAGCTAAGATGGACTGAAAAATACCGCTAGAACCGGACTCGTCGTTGGCTTCTACTTCGTTACTTTTTGTGTTACTGTTCACATGTGCAATCCTCACATCATTATCCACGATCAAATCAGCTGTTTCATCGTCTCTTCTGTCATGCGCTGCATCTTCCGGCACCGACACGTCTAAAATATTTGTGAAAATATATGCAATATTCTTCCACATTATTTTCATGTTTATTGCATCGTGAAGAAATCCTAATTCGAAAACTTGCTTTTGTTATAAATACACATAACTTCTGTATTAAGGTTCTTCGTTCGGTTTAACATACCAACAATAGTCAATATGGTGGGGCCTTTATAATTACAGAATCATATTTAGAATTTTGTGAATAAACAAACACAACATGAATAGCAAATTATTAGTACACAGAGTACAAAATCTAATACCCGATATCAGAAAATGAAAACAAAAACTTTTTTTGCAAGGTGCTATATGTTTTGTCTAAAAGTGATGTAATTTCTTTAAAGGTCCACTACTAAGTGAAAATTAAGTGACAGTTATTTCAATGGCAATTACATTACCTTATGCAAGACACTAAATAATGAAGATTTGCAGTTTAACATTGACAGAAAGTGTTTGGAACACGAAGAAAAGTATGTGTATTATGTTGAAATCTCAGTGATTCGACAAAATGGCTACCCAGGTCTTTTTAACTTTGTTCATAATGAATAGAAAAATAATTGTACAGTACTGGAGTTTATTTAGAATTTCTACATACCAACTTTCATTTTTTATTAAAAATAACTTAATAATATTTCTGTGTTTTTTTAAAGTATATTTGAATTTTCGCTTTCGTTAGTATTAGACCTTTAAAATTCTCAAACTTGTTTATACATTTTTGTTCTTTTAAGAAACTGATGCTCTATCGCTCATCTGGCTCATTTTGGGCTATAATACAAGGTTAACAAATCGCATCGCAGAAAGGGTCCAGTTTGACCAGGGGGTTGTGACATGAACAACCTTCGCAGAAGTCCACTACACAATGCTACAATCCGATCAAAGCTCTGGGCCTTGTGGTTTTAGAAAAGAAGAGTTTTGAAATGTTTCCTATATTAGCCTATGTGAAATCACATGACCCTCTGTCGGGGGGGGGGCAATTTTTACCTGGGAGTCATGATTTGAACACTCTTTGTAGAGGTCCACTAGGCAATACTACATGCCAAATATCCAAGTGCTAGACCTTATGGTTTCGGAGAAGAAGAATTTAAAGATTTTCCATTGAAATCTATGTAAAATCAAATGACCCCCGGGCAGGTGCGTTTAACACACGGGTCATGTTTTGAACACTCTTGGTATAGATCCACAAGGTCGCGCTACGTGCCAAATATCTAATCTCTAGGCTTTGTAGTTTCAAAGGGGAAGATTCTTAAAACTTTTTTCTATATAAGCCTTTGTAAAATCAAGTGACTCCTAGACCTGGTTCACTTTGGCCTTGGGGTCATTATTTCGAACAATCTAAGTAGAAGCCGATTATGCAATGTTACGTGAAAATGTATAAGCTCTGGGTCTTCCAGTTTTTGAGAAGAAGACTTTTAAAGATTTTCCTTTCCGTTGCCATAGCAACCAGTGTTCCTTTGATAGAGCTTCATGCAAGGAACATCTCTGCTAAGGTTCAATCATCATTAACGGTCCGGAGATGTCGTTTGAAGGAAATGGTGAACGGACGTACGACGGATGACGGACGGTGAACGGCCCTAAACGGGATAAATTCTAAATATTTGACTGAAAGGCATTTTAAAGACACGTTACTGCTTGTTGAACGTGGTTTATAGATAAAGTATGAGACATATTAAAGACATAACTCAAACTATGGATATTCCTGCCTAAATAACAATCAAAATTGAGGTATATAAACGAAAACACATCTCACCTGGAAGGTTGTCAGCACCATCCCGGCGTAACAAAGGAGTTGCCTTCAAACTGGACCAAAATAAAAGAAATGCCACCGTCGCCAATCGTTTCATCTTAAGACCTTAACAATTACCTAAAAGTGTGTGAAAGATTATAGCATTTATTCCATTTAATTTGCGCCAAAAATTTCGGACGGGTTGATCACCGACAGAAATATCCGTGTATCACTGAACTTAGTCTGCCCTTGAATCAAATTTAGGTTTAAATGCGTGTTTGTTGTATACATCGTGCAACTGTGTACACGTTAATTGAGCTATATACCATTTGCGAGCTCAAACATAGCAACATGTTAATCAGGACTTGTTTAAAGTCCCCATCACGTGACGACATGTACCGTTAAAACTACGTCGTAATTGAAATAAGTAGAGAATTGATTATTTTAAGTATAAACACTTACAAGTGTTTAACATAAACTGTTTTGCAACGTCATATTTTACTGCATGGTTTTAAGTATTCGGAATTCATTTTGCACATATCTGAACGATATTTTGATACAAGATCAATTAGTTAAATTACATTTATTTTCTTTGACACGAATAGAAATTCACTGGTCTCGGACAAATGAACCTATGCTAATTTTGTTCTGCCTTGGAAAAATGTTTTTTTTTCTGAGCAAAAAAAAATTGGCTTCTCTCTCCCAAATTCCATAGGAAACAATGCCTTCGTGAACCGATCTATGTATTTATCCTTGAGCAGTTGCGTAAAAGGTTTATACCGTCGCCTCTCTGCATTGTGTAACATACTAAACTATAGAAGACAGAAAGGACACATTTCATTTTGAAAAAGAGATAAGGACTTTTAAGACTAACAAATAATCAACCTATACTATAGTTGGCACAGAACTGATTTCAATTTTATGTTATATCCTGTGTCAGTGAAAAGCGGTATTCGTAATCGATATGCCAAAACAGAATATGTCCCAGGAGAAAAGAAGGAATGTGTCAAGAAACCGGTACACGATAATTATCTTAGCTCACGAGTTCACGTGATTACAGATCTTAATGTCAAAGTGACATCTGTCATACAAAATGAATCGGAACTCAAGTTACGTAATAATGATTTTGTATAGAACTGCATTTAGAATCTCAAATATGTAGACATTTAATGACACAAACGAGGAAGATAGTTTCCTCCTTTTTTTTAATTTTCGGGCCCCGAAGATAGTTTCCATGAATTCGGTTGAGGAAGTTGTGTTATCCTTGACAAACATTAACACGGTTAAGTTACCTGGTAAGTTTTATTTAACTAAAGGAATAAAACGGTTAAGCATAGAATTGGTAAGGGTAAGTTTGAACACGGTTAAGTTAAGTTTTAAGTGTTTATACTTAAAAGAATAAATCCTCCACTTATTCCAATTACGTTTAATTGACGGAAGAAATATTAGAGTGACGTATAACAAAGACAAATTTAAGTTTCACGAGGTAAAGTTCATCGATAGATTTGACTGACGAAATAATAAAGTTAATATAAAATTGTTAATTTTAGTATATCACGGTTAAGTTTATAGGAGAAATAAAATGATTAAATATATATCATAATCGATATTGTTAGATATTAGACGGAATGCTCATCCATGTTAATATGAAGTGGTGAGGAACATAAAGTGTATTTAGAAGAGATAATTAAAAGTACTTTTGTTATCTCAAAACATGTGACGAAACGTTATCGCATGCCCTTTATTCATCATGTTAAATTCTCGTACGTGAATCATATGATACGTGTTGTCAGATAGCTTTCTTCTCACGCGACAGTCAGATTTGAAAAGCGTCTTACTTCATCTGCAATATATAGCTATTACTCATTGTGTCAGTGGAATACCCTTTCTTTTCAATCTACTGTAAGGCTTCGTTTACATACAACAAGTTTCTTGTATAAGACATTAAAGATAAGGCAAAGTTATGACTTGTACAAGAATTTTTTCTACACAAGATCTAGCAAGAATTCCTTTGACAATTAATCACAAAATAGCGGGAAGATGTCTTCAGCACATAATATTGTCTTTAGCATGCAGACGAGTTTCTGATTTTTTTAAAGAAAATATGAAATTAATGGTCTATGTTTTTAAACAAATGCATTAAGTGTTCTTATCTTTGATTGAATGACCAATTCATATTAAAATGACTTTTAAATTTCATCTTAAAAACTCTCTTTTTTGTTCAGTGTGATAGTACTTTAAACTTGTATCATATAAATGTTCCCTTTTCTGGTATAAATTGATCAGTTGGTCAACTTTGTCCTTTGACCAAGCCATTGTGTACAAAATTTTAAAAAATGTACATGAACTACCTCTCCCATCTAACACTTCTTATCAGTAATTTGACAGCCAAGAAATTGTGAAAAAATAGAACAGGCTCTATTCTCATGCAAGAAAATTATCATATTATGTCACATAAATTCTGACAAAAAGTTGCTCAAAGTGGGTGTTTACATATGAAAAATTCTTGTACAAGACATAAATAGTACTTATCTTAATGTCTTGTACAAGAAACTTGGAAGGTGTAAACCCCCACTAAAGCTGTATCAATTTGCGCAATTTAGAATTTGGCTGAACTGAGATTTTATTGGACCATGAACTCCAAATCCAGTATTTATTAGAGCTCATACATTATCACGAGGTACTGGTAATCATTATTACTCTTTTTCCGTCGTTGGTTACAATTAAATTTTAAATTTTATAAGAAAATACGATGAAAATTTGTACATCATGATTAATCTCAGATGGTCATACATTAACCAGTTATTGACAAAATAAACTATATTCTTAGTTAACTCTGCTTGTTACGGTTACCAAATGATTGTTTGTCTGAAATTGATGGTCAGAGTTTAATAGTTTGGAGCAATAGATCACCTAATGACATTTTTCAAAATCTGTTGAAACGAATGTGAACACTTAAAGTCAAACCCCCGCGATGGATTGGTGTGATCCTTTAAACTGATCTGTAGCAAAACTTAAAACAGTCATAAACAATTTGGCACCAAAAATCATCAAGTAATAGTCCCTTAATAAATTTGTTTAATCAAAATTTATCCCTTCAGAAATTGACCCTCGTTTGTACTTGTTTTATATGCATTGCAACAGCTGTCGATATCGAAGGCGAATGGGCAATTGAGCTTCTATCGATCGTAAAACTAGTATCTAAACTATCTGTTTGAAACATTTGTCAATGATTTGATATTTACTCTATTAAAATCAAGTGTTCAGGTATCTATTCCAACTAGGTTGGAAGCAAATCCTGGCTTTTGGTCTACCTTCTTACATGTTTGGTTCAAGACTTTACAGAGGTTACCTAAATTATTTACACATACGCTAAAAATGGGTACAAACATAAAAGCAAGAACAATCCAATTTCCCAATGCTTTCATCTTTATTTTGTGAAGACGAAATTCATCTTTATTAAAGTATATACAACGTTTAATGTGTCAAAAATTAATGTATCATGCCTCTGATACATTATGTGACGCTCAACTACATAATTAAAAGTACAGTCAAACCTGTGTTAAAACAACCTATAAAGACCAACAGCGACAAAACATTGCACAACTGAGATATTTAGGAAACACCTGCGAATAAAGGCAACCTATCAACAAAGACCATAACGTCTTCTTCCTGTCAGTGGTCTTTGTTCACAGGTTTGACTGTAGATTGAAACAATTACATACTAAGTAAACTTGTCAATATACTTTTCTAAACATTTTGAAATATTTGCACATTGTCTGATGGCCAAAACATGTCTGTGCACAGTGCTTTGAAAACAAATGTTTTAGGCAGCACACTCATATCTGAAGTGTCTGTTATGCATGTTATACTAACTCCCATTGCATTAAACACGAGTCCCTTCCGCCTACCGTCATCAAGTTCTTCCCGTCTGTTGTGAATCTGACACCATGTATGTTGGCTTGACTTCGATACGAATGGCAAAAGGTCTGAAAATGACAAAATATAAATGTATAAGTACAATATGCCAGGAATAAAGGCAGACAGTCACATTTTAAGCAAGTAGACATGTCCACAGCAATTATTAATCCACACAAAGCCAGGTCGATATACTTCAGGTAGCGTGTCAACTTTTAGTGAACATACATTTATTAATCGAACCGGATTATATCAGTAAAAAGAATAAGAATAAAAACTCGCGTTGAATGACAACTGCGAAAGTTTGAAAACAAAACATTTACAGGATAAAATCAAGGTTGACAAAACAAACGACCAAAGGTCACAAACGATATAACAATTCCACATGAATGTTTTGTCAAGGTGATAAAGACGACCGTGACAAAGCCGAAACCCTACAGACATATAGAGCCAAGACACTCTGATGATGTTACGTCCTTGAACCAGCAAGCTTAACACCTATATGTACTGAAAACTACACGTAGTGCTCAAGCTGTCTGACAAAGAAAATAATAGAATTTATCAAGAAAAGGTTCCCAATGTTCGAACATCAAAGAAGAATTGTGTGACTAAGGCAGACTACAATCTTGATTTCCACGACTGGAAAGATTATGAATATAAAATGCACACAAAAACAAGACATTGTATTTTTTCATCCTTTCTAAAAGCATATACGGCATATACGTTCCTTTCTAAAGGCATATAATGTATATACTTTCCTTTCTAAAGGTATACAAGTTTCTTTCTAAAGGCATTTTAGGTGACTGTATACATTTAAAATACACTTACACCACTTAAACTACAGGGATATCGATATAATCTTATATTTCCTGAAGTGTCTCCACTAACTGCCAATGTACCCGAATGGTTGACATCAAGTGACGTCATATCCGATATTTTCGAAAACCTTGACGTCATAATCCCTGCTATAGAAAGTTCAACCAACACGGAATTCGTATGCCATTTTGCTTTTGAAATGATATCTGTTTTACAGAACTCTTCAAAAGTTTCAGGTCGCCCTGTTAAAAAAAGAGACAATGCGTTGAATATGATCTAAGCAAAATGCTTTATCAACAAACCACTAAATCAAACAATTATTACAATGTTTGAATATACTAAGTGAAAAACAGAAGTTGATAGATCTACTTCAATGAAAATAACTACATGTACAGCAATTAGTACTGCAAGAACATTGCCTACTTTATGAGCATGTTTGGCGTCATGAGAGTGTGATAAGGTCGTGTGATATATTTGATAATACACAAAAGTAATATTAGTTTAACATGAAGTCATTTCAAGTACAGAGGCCATTCGTCGAATTTTCCTTGTCTAAACGTGAAGTAATAACAATAACCAATGATATTTAGGAAATAGATTTCACTATTTCCATTCTAACACGTTAATCTAAACAAACAAATGTTCGATGGGGTACTATTTTCGGCGCTTTCATGAAGTCGTGGTCTGGAAACTTGTAGTTTTCCGTGCATTCCTTGCATTTCGTGAAATTTTGGCTGTTCTTTTTTATTCCTAAAATAAAACGCTATTCGTCTTATTTGTGCTGTTTCTGATATTGCTGGCGATACCGGAAGTGTAGAAAATTTTACTACGATTTGTTTTACATCACGTGAATTCATTCACAACAATACCAATCCAAGCGTATTAGCGCATGCATACTCGTAGATGTTGTGTGAAAATTACACGGGAGGGAATTTCAGCAGTCAAAAATAGTTCCGGACGCCTAGCGTGATATACTTAATAGTTTTATCACGCCCAAATCCTTCTTTACGCATATAGGAGAAATTTCCAATAGTGTTAGAATAAAGAATAACCTTGTACGTGATATATGGAATATTAAATGCGTGTTACTCAGGCGTGATAAAATGGCTATGCGCTGGGAAGAAAGTACACGTGACCAATACATAGTTCCCACAATATTTACCTCCCTTGTTCTGAATTGGCGGCCATTTTGATGGCAAAAAAAAAAAAGATAAGCATTACTTCAGATTGTTTTCTCATTTAATGATGATTATGACAATACTAAGATAATTTGTGTGCGTCAACTATATTTTCATGAACCTGTTGAGCCATCTGCCCGTATCAGCAACATGGATAAAATATGTTTATAAATCTGATTATTTTAGAAAGTTGCCAAACAATATGGCTGCCATTTCAGATCAAGGGAGGTAAATATTGTAAATGTTCATACTCACAGTACATTAATTCCATTGTTACTGAGCTAGTCCGTAAAAGGTAAGCGCTGTCAGCTGACTTGCCAACAGACCAATCCAAGCCATTAATAGGTCCACTATGACCCTATAAAAGATCAAATAACACATCACACTCTCCTCTTAAAATAACATACTTCATTGGAGTTTAAAAAATGTATATGTTGAAAAAACGACATTTGACTCCGTAACATTGGACAACTGGCGGCGGAAATGACAATACATACTTCAAACAATGAATACACACAACTGAGCTTAGAGTCAACTATCAAAATAAAAGAGCCATGTTACACATGGTTAATCCCCCCCGCCGGGAAGAAGTTACCTGAAGGTTGTACTTTCGTACATTTACTTGGTGAGAGGTTATCCTTAAAAAGCCGTATAGTTATGGTCATGCTGAGTACAGTTTTCAAGTAAGTGGAAAAAGAATAAGGCAATGAAGAGAAGGTTTGCAAAATTATATTAATGTTCATTATCAGTATAGGTATGATATTTTTCTATTTGACTAAAAGTAGGCAAGGTAGAGTTATTGTTCTTGCACACTGCACTTCCTACCAATGTGCTATGTCAGTGTATTAAGTTTGAAGAAAATCCCTCAAGTACTTTTGGAGTTATGCTCCGGAAATTTTTTTTAAAGTAAATCTGATAAAGGGGAATAACTCTAAAAGTAGGCAAGGTAGAGTTATTGTTCTTACACACTGCACTTCCTACCAATGTGCTATGTCAGTGTATTAAGTTTGAAGAAAATCCCTCAAGTACTTTTGGAGTTATGCATTTTTTTAAAGTAAATCTGATAAAGGGGAATAACTCTAAAAGTAGGCAATGTAGAGTTATTGTTCTTGCACACCACACTTCCTACCAAGTGCTATGTCAGTGTATAAAGTTTGAAGTAAATCCCTCAAGTACTTTTGGAGTTATGCTCTGGACAAAACTTTTAAAGTAAATCTGATAAAGGGGAATAACTCTAAAAGTCGGCAACGTAGAGTTATTGTTCTTGCACACTGCACTTTCTATCAATGTGCTATGTCAGTGTATTACGTTTGAAGAAAATCCCTCAAGTCTTTGGAGTTTGTGGACAAGTAAATCTGATAAAGGGGAATAACTCTAAAAGTAGGCAAAGTAGAGTTATTGTTCTTACACACTGCACCTCCTACCAATGTGCTATGTCAGTGTATTAAGTTTGAAGTAAATCCCTCAAGTACTTTTGGAGTTATGCTCTGGACAAAACTTTTAAAGTAAATCTGATAAAGGGGAATAACTCTAAAAGTAGGCAATGTAGAGTTATTGTTCTTGCACACTGCACTTTCTACCAATGTGCTATGTCAGTGTATTAAGTTTGAAGAAAATCCCTCAACTACTTAATTGAGTTACGCTTCGGACAAACTTTTTCAAGTAAATCTGATAAAGGGGAATAACTCTAAAAATAGGCAAGGTAGAGTTATTGTTCTTACACACTGCACTTCCTCCCAATATGCTCTGTCAGTGTATGAAGTTTGAAGAAAATAGCTCAAATACTTTTGGAGTTATGCTCCGGACAAAATTGGGACGGACGCACGGACGGACGCACGGAGACCATTTCTAATATCCCCTTCGCCTTTGGCGGGGGGATAAATAACTACTTAATTGAGAAACGAGTTGCAACCACTAAAGGGGCTTGCTTGTCTTTAACGACTAGTATTCGAAAGAAAGGTGCATTACGCCATGCAATAGGGATCGAACACAAATATTTGAATATCTCTATTGGTTGCAAATAATTGGAGGTCGTATGATAATACTGATAATATAGCTGATAATTAGTTCTCTTTGGACACCGCTAAAAAGTCAAGTTATTGTTGCCTTTTTGCATTTGGTGTTACGCGTAAATGTTTGGGTAGTATTCAGAAGCTTTCATACACATTAGTGACAATATTTTTGAAGTTGTAGACATCAAGAAATATTTTTTAAAACCCGAAAATATCCAGCAAAGAAAAAGTTGAAACAAATGCTGAAATGACTCAAACCTACCTTTAATCTACCACCAAACTCCCAAACTAAGTTACCATCATCTTTGGGCAAGTAAGTAAATATATATGCACAACTGTCATGGCAACCTGCTGCAATGATCCGTGCGTCTACAAAATCAATACAATCATTTGAGAATCAACAGAACTTCTGGTAGATTTTTAACACTTGCAGAGACATTCTGGAGTTGCCACATATGTCCGTGACCATTGTGTATGTCTGTCGATCTTTCCCTCAAAAATATTTTAAAGTTTAAACCGCAGACCAATTCTAATGCAGTAGCCTGCCAGCGTCAACAACTTGTACCGGTAGCCCTCAACTAGCGCGTAAAAGAACAATAGTAAAGCATGCAAACAGAAAGGCTTTGAGTAGTGTAATAAATTACTTTTGACTCATATTGTCGGTCATAAAAACCTGGAATATTGATATATGAACCTAATTACCTGGCGATAACTTAATGCAATCAATTCTGTCTTTGCATATTTTTCTGTTTATGATCTCATGCCAAGCGTCGTTATTTCTTTGAATGATCTGTAAACTAAAGAAAGGAAACCGGACAAAGTTATATTACTGTTAAAAATTGTCTTTCTACTTTATGACCGCAAAAGGTGCTTATAACGTATAAAGTAATCTTTGAAAACATTGAAGAAATAACATGTACTGCGTAAGAATGATTTTTAACAAAATTAAACTGTCTAGAACAGTCAAGAATGACTTCAAGTGTATCAAACAGGAATAAAACTGCTTTACATATTGATATATTTTAATTTACTCTTGGGTTATACATTTTGCGAGGTTTAAATGTGTAGTAGTTTCTTTTTGCATCTTGCGGATATTCGCAGAACTGATGAAGATTCCTGTATAGTTTGGTTAAAATTGGCTTGATGGTGTCAAATAAAATATTTGAATAATTCGTTGAAACTAATTGGCGAGCTATAATTGACACTTTACATTATAGTGCCATGTCAAGTCAAATTTAAGAATAAAACAAATCTTTGATACTTTTATACACTCCATATCCCTTCTTGGCCACAGGCACTTCCTCTTTGCCATTAAAACGAATTGGTATCACTAGGTTCGTATTTAAACTGCTAAAATGCATCTTGTAAGTTCTGATTTATGATAATGTCACTTTTGTATTGAACAGTCCTGATTTCTTTTGTGTGACATACAAAAATCATACTAAACAAATTTAGAGGTCCCTTAGCAAAAACTAACTTACTGTCCATCTTTTGTGCCCAGTGCCAGTAGCGTTCCTGATGCATCAGCGTCTATACAAAGGTATTGGTTACCCTGGAAACCAGAGGATATATTCATGTATATACATGTAGTCATAACAGGATTTCATCATTCAATTATATATTTCGTGCTTCGTCGATGAATTAAATGATCTTTCCGGTATTACAATGTATCAGAAGTATGTCTGATTTTTTAAAATGCAGATGAAAATTTGAAATATAAAATAAAATAAAAATTATGGTCGTATAGTGCAAAATGTAACCATGTTGCCCGCAATACGTAGGGCGGACTCATAATACTGTACTTTCAATACCAGTCAAAATTGGACTTTACCTGCGACAAATAAATGCAGGTGGAAAAGGTTTGAATGGATTAATCCCACATCAACAAAAGGGGAGAGGTTATCGCATCATTGGCGTCATGTTAATTAAATTGCAAGCGTTAGTCGCTTTAGGGGATCATACCAGCGTTTAAAATACCAGTTTTAATCAAGTGTAAATCTAGAGCTTACTGAGAACATCTATCTTTAAAGTTTACAATTTCCTTTTATGAGTCACAGGTGTAGAATTTATCAACTGATGTATTTTACCTTGAACTGAACTTTCGTCATTGCCTTCCTATCTTTGGAGTTATATCCGCACACTATGCCATCCAGACCGGCTGTATAGACATCAGTGGAACATGTTGTCGAGATTGTCAGCCCACGAAGTTCATCGTAGTGACACTTATTATAAACAGACAAATACAAAGTTCATCAAAAGTGTTGAAAAGGATGACGATAGGGGTATTGTGAAATACAGTATATATAGGATAATGTGAGCGTGACATAGAATGTGCTTACACAACGTCTACAACAATTTCTGAAATTGGTAGCTCATGCGGGTAGTAAACGATTTTAAAAATTCTTAGATTATCCACGAAATTCACACAGTGACATTAGACTATTCTGATGGGTCACTTGCACTTTATCCTAAATCAATAGTAACAAACCTTTGCCTAAAATATTTTTGTAAGCGTGTTTTAAGCGTCTGAAACTATGAAATTGAAATTGGGAAAACAAAAGTACTTAAATAGGTTTAAACCGACACATTTGATAGAGGAAACTATATAACACAGTACGCATGGTCCAAAGCTTTCTAAACCGGTTATGTCTTTTTATTGTGCTTTTAAAAGGCAAACATTTTATTGTTACAGTACACCTAATATCATTAACAAATGTTCGTTTTAAGGTGAGAATGTACTCACAAAAACAAACAGATTTTATTATTAGAATGAAGTTAATTTATTTCTTTCGGATGACGGACTGCAAGTGAACAGGTACCTTCAACATTGGATCTCGCATGCATTTATTAACTGTCACCTTCTATGAATACATTTACAAATTATGTTAAATGTGGACATATTATCAGCTCCTAGTTGCAAGAACTTGTTGATATATAGACTGGTGCTCCAACAGAAATTTCCAAATTGACAGTTCACAGATGGTTGCAGTTTCTGTGTGTGTCTTCTTTTTCAAATGGTAACTACTGTTTCGTAGAGAAGAAGTTTCGACCGAAAATAAACCTTACCTGGGTGATCGGAATATCCTCAAACTGAGAACCTTGTAACGGCGTTTCGCTGTCTGAAATGTTTGTCGCCAACAAGGAATTCATTGTAGTACCAATCAAAAGACCGCTCTTAGATATGCACAACATACGGACTCCTCCCTCTGTTTTTGGCATCTATAATAATGGATACACCTTATTGATAAACTCGTTAATAATTAATGATACCTATTCAATAAACTACAAATGTAGATACTGATTGATAATGTTTTGTCGACTTATTAGATAAGCTAGTTTAAAAGGTAACAATTTCACCAATAACCCACCAGTAGACAAAACTTAGGCAAAAAGAACACTTTGCACGATGGGGGTTTTTGCTTATAGAAAAAGTAAAAGTGTTATGCGAATTTAGTCTGCTAGATGTTGCAGTTTATCTTTTAAACTTATTCCTAATTATAACAAGTAATATGTTTCTGTACTGTTTTATTATTGTTTTTCTGTCTACGGCTCGGTACAATTCACGGGGAGAATTGCAATCTGTTTTGGACTGTTTACCCCATCCAGCCCTGGACGTACTGTTTCATATGTTTTTCGCTTGTCGGTTTAAAAGTTGTCTTTAATGCATTGGGACAACAATTTTGACCGTTCCCAAAGCACACATGATAGAACAGTATACTATAACATTCGCTAAAGTTTGATGCCTTAAGCGTTTCCCTATAAAGTACATCGTATTAAAAATTTCAGTTTGAAAACATTAACTTTGTATACGATTACAGTTTCCTTTGAACTGTCAAGATATTCGCCAGATCTTAAAAATATACGGCGACTGCTTACTAAATGCAGTTTCTGTTGAAATAACACGTTCATTTAGCATAAGTATCGTAGCATTAAAAATGCATATAGCTATTATAGGGTGAATAATGATAGGAATTTAATATGGTCGTACCAACAGTTATTTCCCGAAATGTCGCCGAACATAAAGTCACAAGAAGGAAGTGATGACATTAAAAAAACGTCATGGACAGAAACATATTACAGCTGTTGCTATTTAAACTGTGCATTAACATGTATATACTTCTGGTCGTTTTTTTCGTGTTTTTCTAAATCCTTCCCCACCTCAATATTATGACTGTCATCACAGTCAAGGTAGATTGTTAACAATTCTCTACGATAAGAAAATATATCGGTCAGCTTGACAGCAACTACATCATTTTACAACTTGCTGGTGTCGTGTATCACATTACCTTGCAAGAAAAGCAAGAGAACGACACAGTGAAGGTCACTGAAATAATATTTACACAATAGTACCAACGAAACAAATTGCCGCGTAAATAGCGCAAATATACAGGCAAGCATGTGCCGTATTCGTACAAACATTGTGATTGACTTTCTCAATGGATGTAGAGTTAAACTGTTATGGTTTTGTAAGAATGTAAAAGAAACATTAAATTGACAGAAATAAATATTGTAAATGCAAAAAACCGGGATTACCTGCATAAATCCGGCTGTGTTCATATTCTTCCCCCACTGCCACGTGTGGATGATACCATCCCTTCCGCCAGACATGATATAGCCTTTGTGATATA
This sequence comes from Saxidomus purpurata, assembly GCA_022818135.1. NCBI lineage: Eukaryota > Metazoa > Mollusca > Bivalvia > Venerida > Veneridae > Saxidomus > Saxidomus purpurata. The sequence goes on along the minus strand of JAFMSR010000006.1, from coordinate 31,529,283 downwards.
GTACGGTAAACACTGGACCCTGAATTATAAGGTTACATTACCCAATAATGGCGTCAAGTAAGATGTACAAAATGCAATGAATGATATGAAAACGTGAAAGAAAGAACTATACCCGGTAATATATATCTGATTATCATATAGCATTTAAAGTAATCTTTATAAAATAGGTAGTCTAAGAGTGGAACAGGTATGACACAACCCCATAACACGAACACATTCTACCGCACTGCATTTAAAACAATGATTTCTAAATGCTTTAGGTAATCCTAATGATGAGCATGCATATTTATGCAGTGAAATAAAAGCAGTATTTATATTATATATTCGTTCGAAAAATAGCTTACATCGTGTGCATGTTTAATGAAATTTGTAATTCTGTTTCCGCCGTCACCAAACACGTAAATCGTTCCATTAGAGTCGCCGGTAATCAGGTCACCTTTGTCATTAAAAGTCAAACATATGACGAATTTTGCTTTGAGGAAATTCTGAAAAAAGAATTTTACGTGAAATTAGTTCAACAAACGACATACGACATTCAAAGTTTAAATGTCGTGCCGGCTAGACATACGACATTCGGCATTCAATTCAAATAAATCTTCTACTAGATATTATTCCTTTCGTGAATTTAAGATTCGAGAATAAGCCTGTCTGCTCATAAATCGCCAATTTCGTCACCCGAATATTACCGAGTTTACAGTATTCTTTTCATTCTGACTTGGTCTACAGATAATCATGAAACACATTCTGACCAATTTGCAAGACAAGTGAGGTCAAACGTGCTCTAGAGTGTTATCAATATTAATTGTGAACACACACAAAAGACAGACGACAGAAGACGGACACTTGGTATTCATAACAAAAATCCAATCATTCCGGTTGGTGTTACCGTTTTTTTCAAACCATTTTAAACATTTCAAACCATTTAGGTCATGCTTCAAACAATGCACCTGAATCGAAAGTTCATAAAATATGTATAATGTATATATATACTTGATCTACTATTATATCAAGCGAAAGGATAAAAATGAAGCTTTCTGGAGTAACTTACGTCATAATCAGGTTTCGCTGCAGCCTGAACGGTTTCGCTTTCTGGATAAACTTTCCACCAACACGTGTGCTCTTTTCCTATCGTAACCAGACTGTCTGTATACTTTGTGTTGAAACCAATGTCGCAGACTAAGTCAGTATGAAGCTGAAACATTAAATGATTACTATATAAGTTTATTATTACAATAGAAAGTATAGTGCATAACTGTATCTCATCTTCGGTATATTTGCGGTTACATTAGTTTTGCATTTAAGTTTCGAGATAGTTACATATATTTCGTGTTAAATATAAAAGAATACATCTATAATTATCTGCAAAAAGACTAAAACAACACACTTCAAGCATTAGCTTTGTTTTTTTATTACAGGAAATAAATCCTTACGAAATTGCAGAAACCAGCCTTTTTATGTTTAGTCGTACTTTATAACATACAAAGTAGACAGATGCTATTCATGATTAAAGCTTCAAATGATCTACATGTAATAATACCTTGAATCTATTTTGTAAGAATCGCTTACCACTTCTTGTCCTTTAAGAGTTCCATTAGATGTATCCCATACAGTCAACTTCTTTTCTAAGCTGTTATCCACTACTGCAATCAGGTCCTGATATTAACAAAATGTTAATAATTCATGAAAGTGTCAATGTAATGAACAGTTATATATACAAGTAATTTTGGAATGTACAACTTTTTTCAATCACTAAGTTACTCTAACACCACCAGAGCAAAATTTCAACAATAATTAACAATAGAATGTAAAAACTTACGGACTTGCAAAAGTTAATTAAAAAACATTCGAATATGATTGAATGGAAAGGAAAATGCGTATCATTGGTTTGTAGTTTTCTTATTCAATTCATACATGTGTAAGGAATGCCGATTGTGTAACATGGTTTAAAAAAATTCTCTCTTGTGATACCGACATTACAAAACCCTTACCGCTCTTTGCCTTATTTTGCATTAGCTAGAGAGGCACATACATTACCTTCTCAACGCTTATTTTGCACAATGTTACAGAGGCACTGCCCTTATATCCTCTTCTTTGTAAGCACTTAGTTTGTTGTACATATATCTATATAGACATGGACCTTACCTATGCAAATAGTTATATTGGCACATCCCTGAAATTCTTTCCTTTGTAATATTCTACCTTATTTGGCATATACCTATAGAGGCACAGAACTTAATTAACAATTATTTTGCACAATGTCATAAAGGCACATCCCTTACATTTTTTTCCTTTGTAATCTTTTACCTTATTTGGCATATACCTATAGAGGCAAAGAACTGTTACTTTACAATTATTTTGCACAATGTCATGTAAGCACTTACCTTATTTGGCATATTCCTTAGGAGGCACAGACCTTACCTACTGTACAATTACTCTGCATAATGTAATACAGGTATAAGCTTTTTGGGTCTTACCTTATTTGGAGCAAAGGCAATGCAGGCTACAGATTTTTCGAACACATTTTCTCCGAGTATATGAAGCGTGTGGAGATTATCGGATCTCCAAACCCGCACAAGGGCCTACAAATAACATGACTCAGCTGTAACTACAATATATCTCCATCAAATGTTGACTTGAGAAATGTATATTGTTGTCTTTTTGCATGCTCTGACCTCAATGCGCTCATATTACGGACATTTTTTTACAGCAAACGATGCTCAAATACTCTTAAATATCTAACACCCTGTCTTGTAAATATGAAAATAAAATAGAGGCCGATTTTAAAAGAAGCACGAAAGAATACAAACATTTTTGATAAATCACACGAAAATATCTATTAGACACAAAACATACCTTTATTGACGTATTTCTTCTACTGGCATACTGGCCACTGGCAACAATGAACTTATTGGAATGGACATCTATACTAAAAGAAATCAAAATATAATATTAATCATACATGCACTATTGCAATTTTAGAAAAAAAACAATACCTAAGGTACCATAGTAGCAATGCGAATTTCTGTGTGAAGGTATATTCTTATATTTGGAATGCGGAGCTGTCAAATAAATGTCCATATAGCGAGACTTGTCAATATCCAAACAATGGATAATTGCGAATACATGTATTTCAAGTGTTATTTGGAATAATGAAAACAGGTGAAAATTTATAGGTGCAACATTAGTGTATTCAACCCTTCTAATCTATTTTCTTAAAAAGAATTACTAAGACATTGCATGATGTCTAATAAACAAAACGTAACATGTACTACCGGAGGGGATTTTCGAAAAACAAAAACTCCGGGGCAGCGGCGAATAGAGGTTGTGGACGTAAAGTGGTTGTTGCGGGATACATTCTACACGTAGATGGAAAAGGTATGTTCTTAAAATATGTCACATATAACTTGATAAACAATAGGCGATAAATCAGGTTAAATGATTAAACAAGATAGGTCCAACAGAATTCAACTACATGTAGTAACTAAACAGAATTACTAAGAATCATGGAATATGTCAATCATAACTAACATTTACTATTTCTAAAACAATGAGGACATTACGTAATTGCATATTGACAGGTATGCAGACTTGTTATAAATGTAGATCTACCTAACAAAACGAAAACGGGTCGCCACAAACACGAAACAAGAACACAATGAACAAATAAAAATAATTTGAGTCTATATAGAACAGAATGTCTAGTCGCAATAAGATCTACGTATGTATTTTTCCAATAAAATTCAGCAATTTGGGAAATTACTCCTGACCTTTCCAACATAAAGTCTATGGCCCGAAAATATCTGCCCATTCGATAGTCAAAGCAGTTTTATACCATTATATTTACCATTTGATATCATCTGTGTGGTCTTTATAAAGTTTCTGTTTGTGGGTGTCCTTGTTGTAAATGATTGCTATATACGACATAAAGTACAAAATTTCTCCACCGGCAAGGACGTGGATGTTCTTTCGACAATCGTTTCCTCGGTAACCATACCTAAAAATTTTAACATTAGACATAATATAGTGAGCAAAGAGTTGACTACATAATTCTCCTTTTTAATATTTTAATAATTTAACATGCTTTGCTTTTGCAATATTGACTCTAAAATATATATGTCCAAGCACCCTTTTCTGTAAGCAATGTGTCTGCTATTGTGGAGGCTACAGAGCGCACAAAATCAACTCTTTCTCTGCTGACGGCAACTGATTATGCATTTACGACCAGTGCAGACCATGATAAGTCTGTGAATCTGCGAAGCCTGATCACGTATGCACTGTTTCCTGTTCTATCAGTTGTTAATTAGGTGGCCAAAAGAGACAAATGGACAAGTCAAATTTCAAAATTACCGAAGATGGAGGTAAGTGTCTGTAATTCATGATAACATTAACAGTTAGGTATGTACAATACTTACACCCATTGTAGTTTCATCCGTTCCCGAGGAGGATCAATTAATTGTTGATCAAGGTATTCCTGATCTGTTTTAAATGATAATGTCTTGCCTTTAACTTCAATCGACAAGACTGCATGCTCTCCGTCTCTGTTAACATGGTGGTTATCTGGAATGTCTTCAAGTAAAAGCTTTTAATTTAGAAGATAATCTGGTCAGTAGGAAATATTGAGAAAAGGATTTAATGTTCGGTTTTTAGGACAGCAAAATTTGAATTAGATTACTCATAATTGAATCGGTATAATTATTGTTCATATATCGTAAAACAAAACCCTTATAATATGTACAATACATTTATTTATATAATGACTGACCGTGCAAAAGAAAAGTTCAGTACTACTCCCTTAGCTGACTGAGATGTTATTTCGGTTATGATTTATAAAGGATGATTGTTTACAGTTGCTCATCTTGGTTTCTTTTTGAAGTATACAGGTACATAGCAGTAAGAAAACTTTAAACTGTCACAAACTACCTTCGTCCTTGTTTTCAACAGATACAAGTTCACCATTCTTGAATGTTACCGTCTCAAAGACTTCAGTGTCATCTTGAATGCCATTCTTTGCAGTCTCTTCTGCCGTCGTTCCTTCTTTAGTCTTCGTTGTTTCTTCCGCATTTCCGTTTTCTGCAGGACTTTCACTGAGTTTTTCTTGCGATGGCGTTTCTGGAAGGATGTCGTCTGATTTGTCCAGGGCAGCTATGTTTATATCAATAGACGACGATGGCATTGATATATCGCCTTGTGATGAAGTAACATCAAACTGTCCGACATCAAATGTTGCTTCCGATAGTTTTTCTTTTTCATCACTTTTCACTTATCAGAAAAAAATACAACAAATGTTTCAACAGAAATTTACAAAACAAAATGTAATGACTAAAATGGTCTTTTAATAGTGTTTTTTTCTTTCAAAGCATTTGGATCACCTTTAAATGTCCAGTGTTCTTTTATATGCTTTGTCCTTTACAAACGTACACGTATTATATTGTAGTACAGCGACATCAGTGTTATGCGTGCGCGCAACACTCCTTTTCACATTGTTTACAGTTCCAAGAAGTTTAACTTAAACTTCATACACAGCACTGACACATTATCTGCACGAACGAACGGACAATGGTATTACAATAAATGCCTCCCTCAGGACAAAACCATTTACCACACTGACACATTATTTTAGTCTAAACAAATTAATAAATACCTCTGATGAATATTCTATACGGTTTGATTACCTGTTTGATCTATATCCGACAAATCAGACGAACTTTTTGTACTAGGTTGTCCCGATCTAAAAAAAAAGACGACGTAATTTATCATAGCGAAATTAAATGTTGAATCAGGATTCGAATTAAATGTATCAACCATCATGAAATAGTTTTCTCTTTCCTCTAACCCACATGGAAAGTTGTCAGCTAGTGGTCAAGCGTAGACTACATAAAAAGCCCATATAAAATCGCCTGTTTACACATTAACACTAGTTACACAAACTCCAATATATGTTTGGTGTGTCTCTAGTTCTTACACTGACGTTATCCAAAGCCTCGGGTTAATTTGTATTAATTACTTACTACGAACACAAAAATTCAACTATAGAACTTGAAAACGGACAGGCGTTGTATTAGCGAAAACTTGTCTTTTTCATAGATAACTACGAATATGTAGTATATATTACCTACACAATGTTTCCGACGAAACATTAAAATGACTTATATAAACAGATTCAATAAGGACATTTACATTTATTACACACATTTATCCGTGTGAGACATTCTTGCATATAAATCCTCTAAAATTGTTCAGATATTGTGCTACTCACGATGTATTGTCAGGTGTTTCATTCTTAATACTTCCGTTTTCTGTATTTTCAGATTTGACGTCTTCAGATTTGTTATTTGTCCCGTTCATTGTTTGCTTAGTAGTTTTCTCCTCTTCAATATTTGGGTTGTTTTCAGACAGCCTGTTGGCGCTCTAACACACGAGTTAAATTAACATAATTTGTTTTTGAAAACGTTGTATTTTGACATTTGACATTTCAAGTTCCTTATAAATTCGAATCTATTCAATATCGTACTGTAACTGAAATGAAATGTATTCGCAGTATAGTTGTCAAATGTTTCTACTTTATACTCTTTTTCACATTGTGTAATGAATATTACATTTTGTCATTATCAAATTAAAATGTCATAAACTGTTGAAATGCTTTAACAGTTAAAGATGGCATGAAAACTTTATTTTAATCATACAAATGTATAATGAGAGTGTACAAGTTCGATTTCTACTTGCTTGAACTGCGTAATACGACTTGAAAAATAAGATTAATTACCTTTTTTCGAAGTTTATTTACAATAGATATTCTTGTCTTTGATGATAGCTCGTCCATTGGTGTTGGCTGCACAGGTGTTCTGCTCTTCAGCTTTTCAGGAAGTGTTCTTAGACTGGGACACGTTACTTTTGCATTTTCTTGTGCACGTTCAAGGAAAGAAAGCAACTCTGGCCAACTGAAGAAATACACAATTATAGTAATAAAGCATGAAAGGAGATAGTGCTATGCTGAAAGATAGACTACTTGTGACTTGGGGTCGGAGCCGAGGAACATTGTAAGTATAATTGACATATTGCATCACTTTAATGGTTACATAAAACAACAACGTTTCATCATCATGATGATCGCTCGTCGTCACGAATAAGATTAAATTTTGCTTTGACAACTTAGCACCAAATTTTAGAAAAAGGTATTTGTTGTTAGGACATTGCTGTAATAGTCTATTGGTGTTTTATTTGTTTGAGTTTCCCAACTTGTCACAGAAATATCGCACAATTTAATTTTCTTTAGCTGCTAAATTGTTGATACAGTGTACACTTGTATCATTATGACGCCTACCATATTTTGTCATTCTTTTCCTCGTCACATCTCTTCATCAGATTTTTTAGCAGAGCCCCGAACACTGGCAACTGGAGTTCATTGCACAAATGCTTCATCTTAAACAGAAAATATTGGACAGATAACCTTTTATGAACTTTTATTTTATTTATTAAGCCATTTTTGGAAATGAGCGGGGTACTTTGCCATAGGAAAGGTTACCGATGCCCCATATTTTATTCATTTATCTAAACAAAAATTTTTTTTAGGACGTTGGTTAAAGTTAAGTATAGAAATAACAGAAATAAATTTATTATGATTTGTCGCATGAAAACAACAATATGTTCATTTTCAGCAAATCGCTTAAAGTACAGAAGTAAAGTGCACAGCCACAGCCATTAAAGCTTAATAGTACACTGTAACCGTAATTAACTAAATAATTGATCCTATACCTACCATTGTAGCATCGATAATTCCACACCTACCAAGGTCCCTTTTTTGCAATTCATTTCTCAATGTCGCCAGGTCAATATATTCATGACTTTTTATGAGTTGTGACTCTATCCTCCATAAAAGATCGTCATCAATGTCTTCTTGAGACACATTGTTTCGAGGAGCAAGATCGTTGCGTTTGTGCATAGCGAGCACGCTGTCACGGCCCGTACGCCCGTGCGATTCCATCAGGAACCGGAAAAGAGATTCGAGATCTATTCCTTTTGTGCTATCGAATTTTGAAATCAGTGGTTTCAGTATTAAACCGGGCAGTGATACGTTATTTTCCTGTAAAAGAAAAGACGAGATATTCCTTTCGTCGCCCATGAGGAAAATTGAATCGAGTAATGACAATAAAGGCATCAGCTATGTTCAAATAGTTACACGTATTTTGTCGTACTGTTTTTGATAAGTCAGTTTAGTGGTACATGTAGTGGGTGTTTTTCAGCAGTAAGATTATGAAAAATACAAAATGGCTGTTTATGGATTATTGACTAGTATGCAATAAATAATCAGAATACGATAGTTTCGCAGAAAGTAAAGCTGCTTCAGTTTTGAACATACTCCCGACATGGTTAGACAGCTTTCTTTATTTAAAGACAGCTTTATTTGCCGTTTTTCGTTGCTCTTTCATCATGTAAGTGTAAAAAGAGACACACCGACAAGTGATTAATCAACAAAGTTTAGCAAATAACTAAAGTTTAATGGAGGTAATTAATGACTTAAAATCAAAACTTAAGATGCCGCGATTACGCGAAGATGAATGGTCAAATTGTTAATTATGCTATTCATACAAAGCTCAATTTTTTATCTACTGTCATGCGTCACAGAAATGTAATATAGACATGTATTTCTCACCTATGAGATACATATGTTCGCACATTTACCTGTGATAGATAACCTTATCCTTCACCGCTTATCTCTCATCGCTTCCGGACTATTTTTACGTAAATTATAAGCAGCCAGCATAATTATCACATAAAAACTATTTTTTTTAAATAAACATAGGTTGTGGGTATTCAATTTCTTAATTAGATCATTTTCTACCCATCAATAGCAGTTTTGAAGAAAAAATCGAGAAAAATTTGATTTTCATTTTTTCATCCCCATCCTGTATTTACATTTATTTCTTCTTACTTGTGTGAAAATGCGATTTAAACGGTGAGAAAAAAATTCTACCATGTCCATTGAGTTGTAGATAAGAAAATCCCACGTTTGGGTTGAGAACGTCCAAAAAACTCGGCAAAGCCTCGTGTTTTGGGACGTATCGCAACCCTTAGGTGGGATTTCCTTATCCACAACTCATGAACCTGTTAGATTCACTTTAAATTATGTAGATTAAACCTTATCAGACAGGACGACCGTACTGGTTAAAGACATTTACAACATTTCGCTGTCTTGTTTAAACAGGACAATAAACAAAAGATGTTTCTTGTTCTGTTTTTAATAATCTCAACAAATACTGTTTGTGGAGCGTCAAGCTCAAGAACGGTCTTGGCCGGAGAACTAGTTTCAAGACTCGAAGCATTAGAGGAACAGTGTAAGTACTGTTTAGATAAGAATGAGTCGTTCAAGTATTTATGTTTCTTTTTTCATATTTTCGTGCACCTGTAAATGATAATGATGTGTTGGGTTGTTGCTCATATGCTGTAAAAGCAAGTACTCCCGAGAGTAAAAGAGCTGAAGTTCCATATGGCGCAGCGAAGGTTTTTGAATGAAGGATATGTCAGGATTTTCTCAGTGTATTGTTATTTCTTTGTACAAACAGATTTAGTCAAATTTAATTGAAAAATGACTTGTTAAAAAAAAAATCATATATAATTAATTTAAGTACTGTCTATCACAACATTTTTTTGCGAGGAAAAAACTCAGGTCATTAAAATCAGTAACTGTTATAGCTATATCTTTTAATGAAAAAGTATTTAAGCTGATTTCAATCAGCCAGTGCATTTCATCATAAATATAATTAAAATGTAGAACTAGCACTTAGTCGTCTACTTGTTTAAAAAGTTTACTTTAAATAGGTGCAGCCCCAAATCTTCAACTTAAGGCGGAAAACCTGAAGTTAAAAGCCCAGCTGGAACGCCTACAAACAACTGTAGAAAAACAGGAAGTCCTCATTTCACAGTTACAGGATGAAGTTAAGGACATGCGCCAAAACGATGCTGAGAAAATCAAGACCGTCGAAACAGGTTTAATAATTCATCTGATGGCGTCAATGATTTTGAGTTTTCAGGGCATGATATCACAAAACGTACCAGATTTGAATTTAATAACTTCAATAAATGAAAGGATCATTATCCAATCATTTCGTTTCGTCTCTCTGGGTTTAGCTCCTATTTTAACCGTATTGTAATTATTTTACAGACGGACGGTTTAACTATCGTTAGAGCCAGTAAAAGAACTATATCCTCCCAAAGAAAGAGCAAATTTTCTCACATAAAGGGGCATGGTCGGTAGCAGGGTTCGAACCATGAACCTAAATCAATGAGCGGTTACAGTAGTTTCATGTCAGAAGTGGTTCAAAAGCTTTTTTTTTCAGATTTATTTATAACTTTTGTCTTACGACATTCTTCTAGATAGAATTCAATTTTGTATATCAGGTTTAGGACGGAAGGCAAGGTTTGTCCTTGACGAAAGTTCGACTGTTGCTTTCCATGCCACGCTGGCGGGAGCCAATGCCATTCGCCATCTTCATATCAACCAGACCATCGTTTTCGATCACGTCTTGTTGAATGTAGGGGGGGATTACCATTCTCAGCACGGACTTTTTGTTGCCAATATCCCAGGAATCTACATTTTCTCTGTTTCTATAATGGCCTATCCCGGCGGAAGCGACTCTACAATGGTGTTCATAATGAAGAACGGTAAAGAAGTAGCTGCAGCTATAGCGGACGGTAGGGGTTCTCCTCACGACCAGGGATCAACGACTGTTGTGGTCCAGCTCGTACCTGGCGATGAGGTGTGGGTAAGCGTTCAGAGGCACGATGACACCAATTTGTGGACAGATAGTTTGGACAGCTTTATGGGTTGTCTCATAGCATACACGCAGTGACCATTGTACATTTAAACTGTTCTATCAAATATGCAATATAATTTTATTGTTTTTGTTGTTGTTGTTATTGTTGTTGTTGCAGTGTTATCAAATCAATATAAAATGTGCCTTGTCCCGGTTATATTGGAAAGAGTAGATACTTAGATAATTCGTAAACATTTACCATGCAAACATATATGCCAGGGATCGCTAGTGTGCTGATGACATTACACCAACTTTTAGAATGTTGATTTTAGCAAGTGATTTAAAACTATTTTCATTATTACGAATACAGTCCGTGGCTAAGTTTCTGTTGCTTGGGGTTCATATAGGCTGTCTTCTACGTTCTTTTACGGCAATCGTTGTTGCAACATTACGCAATTTACGCGAAATACAATAACGATGACACAATAATACAATGCGGAGACACTGGTGAACGTAACCTGGCTGGGACTCAAACACTGTATCATAGTTCATAATAGCCATGTGACGAAGCCAGTTTTAGCTTCCGTTTCATCATCTAGAATGACGCACACTTATTAAAACCTATCGCATATATAAGAGCCTAAGCGATTATGTTGTTAGTAAAAGTTTACTTCAATGTCCAAATGCCAACCGTTTGAAACAGCGACTGATAGTTTCCGTAGGTTTTACCATTCTTCGCATAATTCTCACATATTTCTTAACCTCAACCATGTCTTTTTAACAAACTTTAATACATGTACTTTAAATAATGTTTTAGTTAAAATTTTCACAACAGACATTCGTAGAAATGCATTTGTTAACTATTTTACGACCCTTTACTTTTTATTACTATCCGCAAAAACAAACTTCATCTTCTTTTAAGGAAATACCCTCCAAAAGTACTTGGGCAAATTGGGTACAATTGTATACCACCTATTCACCTATTATAAAAGTGCTAAAGTGATGTTAACAGTGCTTGCATTTTGCCAAATGTAGTTTACCTAGAAACATATAGCATGCTTTTCATGGAGATACCTTCCGTTTTTTTGCATATATCGAGCAAAAGTTTTGAAAATGCGAAAAAAAAAACCCCACAAAACATTGAAATAAATGGGCAAAACATTCCAGGACCTTAGTTTTCTAAAGAACCGGTTGGCTAGGTCTGCAATTTATGATGCAAATGTTTATTTTGATATCAATAAACATTGAACACCTAGGAACAAAATGTCGTAATATCTAGAGTACGCAATATAAATTATTGAAGCTGAAATCAAACAAGGGATAGCACGTCCTTAATCCGAAAACTTTAAGAGCCTTTTGAAGGCACTGGATAAACACACAGGCTATAACATGCAATGGGTTTTAATACATATGAGTCATTCTAGATGATGTACATAATGGAGTCTGAAACTGGGTCGGTAAGTAAACGTTGTTGTTAACCTTCTTTATGAAATAAAGTCACAATGCTAATTTTAACTAATTGTTAACTATTAATACCGCAGTTTTGCATCGTGTTATCGTACATCGGCGCAGTGTTATTGTGCCGCCTTCGCGAAGTGTCGTCGTTACTTCTCAGCTGACCGTAATCTCTCCCTTACGCACACCAAAGTACGAATGGGCGAAACAAACTACGATCGTATTTACACACGCAGAAATGTCATTGTACATTATCTACATGGTGGGCGCCGAACTGAAAAGTACGCCATATATTTATGACATAGGATAAGTTTTCGAGATGGGTCCTTTTCAGTATTATTGAAGAAACTTTGTGCTCTGAGATGCTCTTAAAGCAAAAAGAAATTAAATAAGCCTAAAGAAATTTGACTAGGATACTCCGAAGATTCAAACACAAGATACCTGCAGAGACTGTATCATTTCCTTGCTGGTCATTCTACCTTCATCGTTGCCATATTGCCGTAGACTCATGTGTAGAGCCCGCATTCTTTGTTGACTGTAATCCCCAATTATATCACTTAGCTCTTTCAGTAGCTTTTCGTCTTGTTTTCGTCTGTCTTCCAGTGGATCTTTCTGTTCTAAAAGCGTAACAAGATCGTAAATTACCTCTATGTGAGTCTTTACACAGTTCTTAGCAAGACTTATGAAATTATTACAAAAGACATACGTTCGAAACATTACTTTAGGCCTCAGTATGACCAATATTAGCCAATTAAGAGCCAATTTCGCCATTTGCATGTATAACTTTAACGCATACAAAAATACAGAATAAGAATGTATTAAGTGACCTGTGGAGATCATGATAATCCCTGACTTCTTTTTGAAATTCATAGAGGTAAAGTATACGCAGCAGCTTGATCGACTTACGAAAAAAATGGTGTTATATTACATAGACAAGTAAATTACCCTGTTTTATGCCGACTTCTTCAAATGTTCAGGTTTTTGTATCCATGACTGGCTGTTAGTAATAGGTTTGACACTGGCTGCTTTAGGCATACGCCTTCTTATTTGACATAACCACTTACACAACTTTTTTTCTCTTCTTGATCAACAGCACAGTGATGACAGTGAACAAAATTGCGGTACCTGTAATGTTTAAATCCCTGTGCGCTTTCCGGAAAGTAGGCTTCTGTACTTTTTGGTTGCTCTTACGCTTATCAACATGACCATTGGCCTCTGAAGATTTGGGTCTAAGACCCCGCTGACTTTTTACAGTTGGCATGATGTTTCCGAACTCATTTGCGAAATCCTGAATTTCAACAATACAACTCGTATGAAATAATAAGCATGAAAATGATGCTGCTTGTGATGATGATAATTATGATGATGATGATGATGATGATGATGATGATGATGATGATGATGATGATATGGTTCTTTAAATACCAAACTGTTTATATTTGACAGTCCTTGATGAACACAGAAATAAGAAAATCTACACATTGTAATTGCGATACTCGTATGAGAAAAAATCCAATAGAATTAGAAGAATCAGACCGATAGGACCAACTCACAAAGGCATTATCCAATAAGGGAGATAATTTGAAAATCACTTATGTTTCCGTTATCTAAAATTTGTAACTGAGTAGACAGTTAAGATTTGCGAGTATTAAGAATTGTTAACTTGAAATCAAGGTAACCTCTCGGTGTTAATTTGGGGCGATATCTTTGTGCTCATGCTGCCAACTTTACTCTTAATACAAAAAGTTGAACAATATTTGTATGGAGGATTGGAGACAATAACTTGTCTTTTCAGTGAACTTGTCTTTTCAGTGGATGTCTGACGACTCCCAGTGTCAGCTTGACTTCATGGCTTTATTGATTATAACTGTATAGGTGATACATAAATATGCCTCTGAAAACTGGATATTGAAAGCTTTTCTTGATTAGCCACTCAGACCTGTCATTTGTTTCGGAAACTTTATAAACTATTTAATACTTGAAATGTATCTGTAAAATTAATTTGATTTGGAAGAAATGAAACTAATTGCATTGATTTACAATTGCAAAATAATTAAATTCAGAATACATATGATGTTGAATTGCAGACTACATAAAGTACCGGTATCACATAAAACATTTCAGTAACCAATGATATATACATGTGGTATGCTGCAAGGTGATTGAGCAAATATGCATGTAGTTGCAATACCATTAAGTTTTCTAGTGTCTGAGTCTCTAAACTCTGGTATCACTTCAACTTTTAAAGTTAGTGTTTTTAAACCACACGTAATCTAATTGTGTTTCCTCTCACCATCACGGTCAGTAACACTAGAAGAATACTTGGTGGTGACAAAAATCATTCATTGTTATGAAAAAATATAATTTCATTTTAGTGTTAATGGTTTTCTTAAACACGTGTCACTGTATGATATATTTTGGAATTTGTACTCTTGTAGTCGGTTAACATCAGTCTATTTAATCTATTGAATCGTACGTTAATACCCATCATGCTAGCGGTAGGCCTTTGTTCATTACTTATTTCCCTGAATGGTATAGTAATCTCTTTTCTGTGCTTATGTTCCATACAGCAAATCTTCATAATACAATAAGTCATTCATTTTCATTAAAGTTTTACATGATCTTTAGATGTATTGATTAATGCTGTTGTTTTTCAGTCTTACATATATTTGTTAGTTTGCCTAAACATACGCTGTGACATGAGTCATGCTTCATTATGACTTTGCTTAAGATAGAAGTAGCAAAACCAGAAGTGGAACAAATAGGTCATCTTCACGCATGGGGGAAATGCAAAAGCTGCTCTATTATGCAAATGATGAACTCTGCCGATAAGACATTTATAAAGAATATAGAATTTACCGACCACTTCATACTCTTGATAAAGACTCTAGCTTTTACCTATGGCTCATGATATACCCAAAAACGGATTAATAACTTTCTCACTAACAATTAGGGAAAACAAACATGGACAGTTTGATCATTGTTAATGATCACCACTCAAGGGCCACACGAACGCAGTCGATAACTTTCAAGAACACCCGATCGAAATTTGACCAAACATTATTTATACAAATTAAAGACATAATACAGACCACACCTTCGAGTGGGAATGTCTAGTTCCCATGCAATGTGTTGGGACCGATCGGGTCGACTTGGTTGTGTTAAGCAGAATCTATGCGGCATAACTTATTTGATTGTTTTACATATGTTTTTTTTTTTCAAATTGATCAAAATGTGACGTATTCGTTGAAAATTTCGTTTTTATTTGCCTTTCTCTGCATGTGAGATATTCGTTTTCGTGTTCCTATAAAATTCGAAGTCAAACGTATACATCACATATTATGTGCCATATACGTTTCACGCGAAGACTATTTTCGACCGAATATATCACACGTGTGACATATGCGGTCGAATTTTTCTCTCTTGTGTTATATACGTTCCGGGACATATACGGTTCAACACAGCTCTGTTGAACCGTATATGTCCCGGAACGTATATATCACACGTGTGTGATATATTCAACCGTAAATATAACACGTGTTTAATGTGACATAGATATAGACAGTTTACACCGAAACGTATATGTCTTTTTCACACGTGTGATATATTCGGTCGAATTTTTCACACGCGTGATATATTCGGTCGAATTTTTCACACGTGTGATATATTCGTTCTGGTCATTTTGACAGTTTACACCGAAACTTATTTGTGATACTTTAGTGTATAAAACTACTAATTATACTTTTGTAGGAAGTGGGTGGCAACCCACCCGTCCCTGGGCCGTTTGCCGGAGCCGTTGTAACAATATTTAGGAACCCCATAGAATAATAACCCTGGTCATTATTTTTGTGAAGAATAGTGACCCCCCCAGGAACTATGACTGATTTTAGGTGGATTTGAATCGAAGAAACTAAATGTTACACAAAGGATATTGTAGCTGCAGGGAAATAAAAAGAGATACGATTGTTTCATTCACAATTTTCAATCCTGTGTTTGACCTCTAACCTCTGAGTGTGACATTGACCTTAGACCTAGGGACCTGGTTCTTGCACAATACACCCTGTCTTATAATGGTATGAAAATCCTTCAGTACATCCTTCAGTACAAAAACTCATTCTTCAATTTGACCTTTAACCTCAAACTGTGACCTTGACCGTAGACATAGACATGTTCATCTGTATGACTCTTCGTCTCATTAAGGTAAACATTTATGCATTGTTACATCAATATCCCTTCAAGTATATAGAAGAAATGCTCCGGACAAAGTCATTCTTAATTCGACAAATGACACTCCTTCTCATTGAGGTTAACATTTATGCCAAAATAAACACAATTTCTCCTTGCATGTCAAAGTTATGGTCCGGACAAAATCAGTCTGGACGGACGCACGGGCTCACAGACGCACGGATGCACATACACCGACTGCCAAAAGCGGCGACTATGTCGAGCTCACCGCAAGTGGGCTCGACAAAAATGATCGAGGGTCATTACATTGTTTCACCGGCCATCAAATATATCAAGTTTGATCTGTGTGTATTAAGCACGCCCCATCGATGATTGCATTAAAGTGTCAGTACGTTGGCACTTTTGATCAATTCAGTGAAGAAAATTGAGAGAGTTAAGAGGAAAACAGTACGGCCGATAGTATACTTGGCCAAAAAAAAGGTCCGGCCATGGCCGTACCGGCCGGACCGTCCGCGACGGCCTTGTTTAATCTGTTATAAATGTATTGTGTTATACAGAAAAAAAAATATAGTGATATTTTATAATCAATGCTGTTCTGAGATAATTTCCTGTTAATAATCACCACTCAAGGGCCACACGAACGCAGTCGATAACTTTCAAGAACACCCTGTCTAGTTCCCATACAATGTGTTGGGACCGATCGGATCGACTTGGTTGTGTTAAGCAGAATCTATGCGGCATAACTTAATCAACCATATTTGATTGTTTTAAATATGTTTTTTTTTTAAATTGATCAAAATGTGACGTATTCGTTGAAAATTTCGTTTTTATTTGCCTTTTTCTGCATGTGAGATATTCGTTTTCGTGTTCCTATAAAATTCGAAGTCAAACGTATACATCACATATTATGTGCCATATACGTTTCACGCGAAGACTATTTTCGACCGAATATATCACACGTGTGACATATGCGGTCGAATTTTCCTCTCGTGTGATATATACGTTCCGGGACATATACGGTTCAACACAGCTCTCTAAATCCAATAGGTATGTGTATGACTAAATGTTTTTCATAGACTTACTGTATAAGCTCGGTCCGCATACCAAAACATACGTTAAGTAATTACACCCCCAATATATCTGTAGAAACACCCTAGTAGCGCCCTAAAATGCCCCTTTTTATATACATAATCTGTTATTTTATAGCCGAAAATTACGCCAGTAGGACATCACCGCCTCGTCTGTGGGGTTTCTATTTGCATTCTGTCCAAAAATGCAGTATACTCAGATAGCCATAAAGCACCTTATTATTAATAAGAAAATTCATAGAATATTTTTGTTATGCTTAACCATTGTACTTTCGATTTTTAAGACCCTTCAGAACCTTGCTTTTTTTTTCAAGAAAAACCAACAACAGTACATGTACAAGGCCAAACTTAAAATATTACTTTACCTCAAACTCTTCTTCGTCCATTGCTTTTAAAATCGCTGTTAATTACCGGTGTAAAATCTATCTATTTGAAGTATTTAATTATTCCCACACATTGATAACTTCAAAACAAATAGCAGGATGTACAAATTGAAAGCCGTTGAGAAAATATTTACGAAACTTAGAGTAAATCTTCAACGGTTAATAACTTCAAATGTAACAGTATTGATTTTTGATCTATATGAAGGCCGTACGCAATCGAGGAAATAAAGGACTTTTCCAGGATATTGCATTTTATTGAAGGCACTCAATACTTCGTCAAAGCGAATAGAAATGCTCAAATACAATAAAAGAGAAAAGGACAATCAATAATGGTATTAAAGTTTGATATTGTTAATTCAAGAGAGCTTTTTGAATGCGTCTATTGAAACCGATTGGCGCCTAAATAATTAAACTGAATTCAAACTTCTACAAGTACCTAATGATCTTTTCATAATATTCTGTTAATGTTTAAAAGCTTTTGTTTAGATACACAGCTTGATTAAAACTGTTTTTCCATTTGTCAGATACACCCACAGCGTGTTTACTTCGGTTGTCATGCATGAAAAGTAACTTCATGTGTCAAATATAAGCATTGCCGATATAATATGCGAGATTCATCTATATTTTAATATGTTTATTTTCTAAAGATGTCATCTATTATTTGCTCCCCGTATATCTTCTTTGAAGGATTTTGCACGTGCTCTCTTTGGTGTTTTTATTACATCTTGGCATAATTCCATCTCATATCTAACACTCGTAATACAATCAACGGTATTTCTTCATTTTTATTTACCGGTTTGTTTTCACTTGTGGCTCAATCCATTTGTTTATTGTATTTAATATGCTTCTGTCTAAATGTTAATATTGTATTTGTACATCGAACAATGAAATAGTAATAAACGATATTTTTAAATTTATTTATTAATATTTGATTGCGAAACAGGTCTTTGCAACTTATATTAATCATTCTTTGATGTATCATACTTGGGGGAGTGGCAATGATTGCGTAAGTACTCAAACACTTCACGACACTAATGTTTTCAACATACGAAAAAGACGAATGGCGATATATCAATGAAAAAACGCACCCTAAAAAGTGTCGCTTTAGGATGAATGAACTTCAGTCTAACCTGACGACTTCTTGATTCTCCCAGTTGTTTGAAAGCACAAACAGCCTAAAATTGCCGCTTCTTGATAAACTGTTAGCTGTCAACAATCGACAAAAGTACAAGTTGGCAAACTGCAATAACTCTACAGCTCAATATTATCTAACATATTTGTTGAATGCCAACCACCCTCATATCCGATACCACGTATAGTATTATGTATGAAGTGAAGTTATTCATGCGCTCAAATTATACATCATTGTTCAGAGCACGGTTGTCTTTTCGTCTCAGTTTGATTCACATTCTATCGATTGAAAATACGAATTGACAGCAGTTACGGGAATCCGCAATGATTGCTTGAATGCAGTTATGGATATTTTCTCCCACTGTTTTGCTAAAACGTTAAGTTAAAACTCGAATCTTCTTTTTTTAACAATATACAATAGATCTATAATGACTAAATTTGTTATAACAAGTGTGAGTTGCCAAGCCAAAATGTAATTATATTTTTTCCTCTTCAAAACTGTTTTTCTAAGTTTAGTATCTTACCTAACCATATCCAGTTAGGCCATTTTGAAAAGGCAGGCTGAGCATAATTCCAAAGCATACATGTAGTACACTTTTAGCATTTTGTGCATTCATTTCCCCCGTCTAGAAGGGTAAGTTTAAAATGTATTCACATAATGCGTGATATGTATCTTGTTCTTTTCAAAAAAGGAAACATAAAATTTCGAAAACAGAACAAAAATCCCTTTTAATTGTGTTTCCATCCCAGTCAAAATGTGCAAATTCAGCATGTAGATACTGCCTGAACACTAAAGCGTGTCCGAGGTGTTATCTATCAATCCCGTGGTCGGTAGGCGGAGCGATCGATACTTTCGCGTCATGTCAATTAAATAGATGTAGTCAAATTTATCACCGACAACATGTATGTCGATTGCATCCCTTAGTCACATGTAATTAATGACAGCGTTCGTATATAAACCTATAATAAATTTTGTGTATTGGCCCTAGTTGTGACACTTTTTCTGCCACATGTTAGCTTTATTGTACATTTCATAAGCATCCTTTCATATTTCATGCAAACACAAAACTTGTTTGTCATTTAGTCAGTCATTGTTTAAGTAAGGCTTAACGAAATATCTTACAAAGAAAGCGAGGGAATTGCTCTACTAACAAGTCTTTGAAGTAAAGAACAAAGGCTTGTGATATATCATGATGGTTTTAAAAAAGGCTTTCTGCCAACTTGTTTTGAAAATGGAATTACTAATGGTAGAGACTGTAAAACTGAAAAGAATGGTGTCTTTGGAAAAAACTGAGTAAATAGTTAAGATCATTTTTACCCTAACACAGTACCGGTTTAACAGATGATACCTGTATGCGTGTGAGGTACAGTCACCTTTCCCAGTAAACAAGATGGCTAGCTTTCTATAGCAATAATAGTGGCTGTGAAAATAAACTGAACAACATGGAAGTAACAATGATTCAAATGCTAATGACAAGTCAAATGATCACAATGGATGTTAAAATAACATGTTGCACTTTTGTTATCAAAACCACTTTTATTCGACGAAACTGTCAATTTGACCAAACTTTCCTAGCGACGCGTTTGAAATAGAAACTACACGTTATAAATAAAGCAAAGCAATTTTGTTCAACGAAATTGTGAAAAACGCTTTTTGAAAAGACTTTTGTTAAAAACATAGTTTTAGACTAAATAAAACGAAGTTCTAACATTCTGTCAGATTAATTAATTATTCAAGGGATGAATAAAATTATAGCACTCCTGGGCATTTGAGTATAAAGTTGATACATGTAACCATGTAACATCTAAGGCTGAAACTGTTTTCACTTTTAACCGAAATAAAATTTGGTCTGAATCCGTTAGAATGTGTTTCTGGTGACGAAATAATTTATATTGCTTAGATTAACCCAAAACATACGCTAAACGACGTAACAGTGATTGCAAAAAACAATTTTCAACAGAAAACCAAGGAAAAAAAGTTTAAGTCGTGCGAGCCTGTCGAAAGGAAGGCTGGAAAACAGACCACAACGAAATTGGTGCTACTATTTATCTAGCAAAGATTTCAAAGATATTGATGGGATATATGACAAGGAAGTAAAATATTACAAACTCAGTCTTTTACAATTGGCACTTAATCAAACATGCATCAGTATAAATACTCATATTGATAATCCTTTTCTAGTCAGTGCGCTCACCCTTGCATATTTCGCTTCTAGTAGACATGTAATTTTACTTTATATGATGACTGTGCACGTTTGTATTGCTGTATTTTCGGAGAGTGTTGGCGACGGTGTGTCAATAAATGTTGAAATAAGCGCATGACTTTTAAAGGTATATAAGTTTTATAGTGTCTGTACTGTTAAATGCATGCCAAACTCCCTTGATTTTCGAAATAAAGATATGTTTTTAAGTCTTTTTATTTATAGGATTTCTTCTAGGTTAAAAGGGAACCGGGGTACCAGACCCTAGCGCCTTACGAATATGCACTTTGGTTATTTTACGGGCTCGGTGTATACTGAACGGATACACGCGAGACTACCTCTGGGTTTCTAACAAGCTCATCTCTAGATGGGTGCGATACACTGAAAAGCGTTTCTGAAATTTCCAGTGCCCCGGCCGAGATTCGAAGCGGGGACCTCCGTATTAGTAGTCCAGAGCGTTAACCACTCGTCCACCACGCCATCCTTTTTCAAGTATGTGCAACCTTCAAGTCTAATAAAGTGACACTACATGTACACATCTAAGTTGTTATGGTTCATGATTATGAAGTCGTCAAAACATGATTAAAATCTCTAAAATATCGTTAAATATCATGGACTGATTTTAGTAACAATTTCACCTACAAAATCTTATACTTCCTTGCGACATGAAAGAAAGATAGTTTTTTCAATCGTTCATTAGAAGAAATGTTAACTGATGATTAATCTCAGTGCTATATATAGGCTTTACAAAGTGGTCCCAATTCAACACAAGAAAAACTGTGATACAAAGTATCACAGCGGGCCAACAAACAATAATCCCATGTAAATATTTTGGAAATTAGTGATGGTTGATATTGAAGCATGGCCCCAAAAGAACTCGAGGGAACCAATTCTGGTTGAACAAGCAAAACCTGACACGACACCACATCTACTGACTGACCTGTAGTATCGAAACTTTACTCACGGTTACAAGTATCAAATAATATTTATACACTTTACACACTGACCAGGAATGCGCTATAGACCGTTCCTGGTATGTCTCAATTTTTCATTACCATTATCCTTATTAATTTGACATGAATGAAGATTTTTATAATTATTTGCCGTAAAATGTTCTAAAATGGTTAAAAAGCTAAAAATGATTATTAAAACAGCAGAAAAAAAGAAAAACAAAAAAATTTGGTGTTGATGGGATTCGAACTCGTGGATTCGTAAAAGTACACTAACACAAAAGTGTAACAGCTAACGGCTTTATCCATGACACCACGGAGACAAACTTGTAAAGAAAGGGAAATTTTTTATTTGAAAGAGATTTTATCAAGGTCCGTCCAAAAGCTAAATTTTTAGCTTATGTTTTGGATGAGACCCCTAAAAAAGAAAGGGAAAAATATAGCTTAGATAATATATATGTAAAAAGCCCATCAAAGAATATTCAGCCGACTGCACTTCGTTTCTATAATGTCAAAGGCTGTGTAAGTGGAAAAATCAATCATATATCCATTTTTCTCAGCGTAGATTGCGCCTGAAACGTGAAAAGCGCTTTTTTCTTTTTTCATCAGCATAGATTGCGCTCTCTATGAAACGAACGTCAACTCAATTACAAACGACAACTCTTGCTTTTCCCAAAAAATTGACTGTGTCTACAGTTTTCATTCAAGTCAGAAGTACCTCAATTTTATAAAGAAGAGAGACGCATATGTTCGATCTAGTGCTTAAGTCTCCATGCATCTTTTACTCACCACGTATTAAATATAGCGGGCCGCTGCTGCGGCCCGCAATAATATCACTAGGACAAAGTTTCTTGTGTCATATATGGGCATACTTATCCGTATTACAGATTCCATATTACAGAGAGGCACAAGTGGTGAATATTCGCCGAAGGTTGAATTAAAATATAGTATCTAGTTGAGATTTGGACAGACTGAAAAGGCACTGTTTAAGAATGCGAAAGGCACGACATTTTAAAGATGGTTGCTATTTTGTTTGTTTGTATAATGCTTTTATATCAAATAATTATGTTTTTTAATATTTTTTATTTAAATGTGATAAACAATTTTCTAATAAATTAAAGAAAAGTAATATTTTAAGTAGTTACCCGGTATATCGCTGTTACATATTTTATACATACAACAATAGCTAAAATTCAATAAATCAAGCAAATTTATGACCTCCTTTCAAAAACACCGAAAAAGTAAATATTTAACCAACATTGACTTTTAAAAGTCGGAAACACTTTTAGAAGGATAACTTTTTGTTAGATATAATTTGTATGTGTTTTACTATGCTGAATTAGTCCCATTCAAGTTTCACTGAGCTATCTGTCTTACCTCAGTGACATTATACACATGGCTTCCCCCCACGACTACCCCCCCGCCGCCACCCCCTCCCCAACCGAGACAAAAGCTTCTTTTTTTCAGTAATAAGGCTGGTCACCTATTATTTTTAAATTAGTTTTCACGAAAGTGATGTTTGAACATTTCTTCTGCAATACATTAAGAAATTCTGAAGGTTAGAACATTGAGAGAAAAAAACTTTGTGAATACCTTTCGAAATCTCAATTCATGTCATTGCATGAAAAATGATCAATTCCATAACATTTGAAATAAGACAAAAAGGTGAATTGCCAAATTAAGAGGCTTTTTTTATCGATAAACATGACATGGGGTCCTTTTCACTACTTTGGAGGGTATTCTTCAAAAAGTGTCCATTAATTATAATAAGGCAGGTGATCAAAATTATTTCATATTCATACTTATAAGATATCAACCTTACAACAAACGAAATTTCATAAAATTCTGAAGGCTAGAAAAAAATGATGAAACTGTAGCAATCGTCTTTAAAAACTAAAAAAACTACTTTTGAACACAAGTATATTGCTTACCTTTCAAGTGATAACTTCTTTTTATAGTTTACCCATCTGCATTATCCATATACAAATATTAACATTTCGATAAGCTATATTGTTATCATGTTTTCCGTATATGATGTAACAAGCCGCTATTTTTAAAAAAAAAAGGTATTCCGGGTAAAAAAGATATCGTTTCTCGCGAAAGTCAAATAAGATATGACGTCACTGCGTTACCTCGTTATTAATGTACAGTGTTCATGTTGTTTTTAGTTTTGTATCTGTCCAGAACGGTTCCAATTATTTAATTAAGTTCATCTTCCAATCAATGGACGTTCTAGATAACCCGTCATCGATTTCCGTTGCCTCTCTAAAATCATAACCATGTTTTGCGATGCGTTGGAAATTCATTTTATTACGCCATTAAGGCTAGATATTAATAATGCTTCAATTCTGCGGAAATACTTGTTCTCATTTATTTTACATTCTGTACTAACTTAAACATTTTCTACAGAAGAAAAGGTTAGCAAATGGAATTATTTCGGTGGTCGGGTATAATAGGCATCATGTTGCCAAACGAAAAAAATTAAAGTGTCTGCCGTTAAAGTCCGGAGGTTTCGGGTTCGAGCACCATTGGGATCACGACGGTACCTCCTCATATTACACCAGTACTGTTTTTTCAATGGAAGCGTACTCGAAGGTGACTCGGTAAGCTTCAAGCTTCATTCATAATCGAGCTAAAATAAATTGGTATAATATATGAAAAAGTATGCACCTCTTTGCCAAAAACACAAAGATCGGTCGGTTTGCAGTTTTGTTTGTGTGTTTGCCTTTCTTACTCCAAAACATATGGATAGTGTATTAATTGTATGACTGTGGCATTGATTAAACATTGATAGACGCAGACTCGGCGACAGTTTCAAACCCACACAACCGATTTAAAAAGGTAGTATCGATAAACTGTAGCGACAGTTAGCGACATCTCGATACAGCGACAGTGTCCGCTTTATGTAGTAGCAGTTATCGATATAGCGACATTGTTCGCTTGAAGAAGAGACAGTTCTCGATATAGTGGCAGTGTCCGCAGCAGCAGCAGTTCCCGATATAGTGACAGTGTCTGCTTTATTTATTCTATTTATTTAACGGTTCTCGATATAGCGACAGTGTTTATACATCCTGAGACTTGGAGGGTAACTCATGATTTAAGTAGAGTAGTTCCTGGTGCGGTGGTCGAGTGGTTAACGCTCTGGACTACCAATCCGGAGATCCCCGGTTCGAATCCCGGCCGGGGCACTGGAAATTAAATTTCAGAAACGATTTTCAGTGTTTTTTGCGATTGTGAAGAAAGTTGTAGCTTTCGAGTCCTCTCGTCCTCCCTGGAAACACCTACTGTATGAGGAGGTACGGTCGACCTGGGGGGCTCGCCCGCCCTCCGGGATGAGGGGGGGGGGGGCAACGCCCCTTTTACACCACCCCTTTTCAGGTTTTCCACTCATCTAGAGATGAACTGGTTTGAAACCAAGAGGTAGTCTCACGTATGTCGGTGCTTTACACCGGGCATGTAAATAAGAACCAATAGCTCTATTCGTAAAAGAGCTAAGGTCTGGTAGCCGGATTTCCTTGTATCTGTATCTGTATCTGTCTCTCTACAGGTCGTGCCGTAAATACCTTGAAAAAGGATGGTGGACCATAAGCACGTCTAACATTTCTCGATATAGCGACAGTGCCCGCTTTAAAAGTAGGTGTAGCGTTTGCACAGTAACTCGCTTTCAATAGCGGTACTGCCTGCTTTAAGAGTACGGTAAATTTTCGTTTAATCCACTACTGTACAGTGTTTAGATCTAAAGCGAAAAAAAGACCTAAATTTAATTTAGTTTGTTTACTTTTAAATATTTTATTTAAATAGTGTTAAGCTGAGCGTAACGATAAACAAAGCCGGACTAGCCTACAGTCTCCCTGGAACAAGTGATATAAGTATAAATCAATTTATAAAATATTTGCAGAGGGTGTATATTGATCATTGTTGAGTAGATAACAGAGGTCAAAATTACAACATAAACCATGGATAAAGATACTAGATCAATGAGTTATGATATATTATTTTTATAGTATGTTATTATTTTAAAAGTATAGATTGTATTTAAATGGCGGACAAACATGGACGCTTATAAAAGATTTTCAATAACAAATCAGCATATTAAGTACATGTATAAAAATATCTAAATGCAGTTGTCCATAACAGCCCGGTTAGCTCAATCGGTAGAGCACGAGACTTGTAATCTCAGGGTAGCGGGTAACATTCCCGGGGCTGATCAGCTAAAATAACTACAGTCTTTCGGATGAGACTAAATCTGAGGTCCCATGTGTAGGTGGTATCCTGACATGTATAAGAACCAGGGATTTCTCTGGAAATGGGATGTTTTCTGTATCTGCACTGTCCTCCGAAGCCTAAAATAACTAACCTCTTCTGGGGGCGTTGGTCATATGGGAAACCGGTACCAACGATAAAGCCCTAATATACGATGTCTATAACACCATTAATTGTTACAAGGTATCAGGATTCTCGATAAAACGAAAATCAATTGACATCGGACGAGTAAATGTAGTGTCTACAGTGTGAATGATTTAGTCACATTTTTTGTACATGTCTTGACCAGTTTCGTACTTTTGTGGGCCATTACTTTTGACGCGAACATGTATGAGATAGTGAAAATTTCATTATGGTCGGCCTCATCGGTTCCCGTCAAAATGCAATGAATATTGAAGACATGATTAGAAATACATGTATCTTTTTTGCATCTTTAATCATGTGAACTTTCGACATTTCATAGATAAAGAAAAAACAAACAATTGATGAGTTCATTACACATTTAAAAGATTCAGTTTCGATTGCAAAGTACATTTACCATTGAACAGACCCATGACGCTATCAATTCGTTATTTAACAAGAAGCGCCATGAAAACGTCAGGAATAGCCCGCCACATCAATCTTGCAGTTTACACAAACGTTTATCTTTTTTTTCAAGATTCAAAAAAGTTTTAGTGGGTCGAAATTAAGCTGGTGGTCATTTTCCGGTCGTAAGCCAGTATTCTATTCACTTTGACTTCATTTATCTGGTTATCTGCACCATTAAACACTTTTCTATCGCGCTGGATACCAAACTAGACTATAATAGCTGTTGGAAATTGTGCATTGTCATTGGTTGGTTAAAAGTGAATTTGTTACTCTCGAGGCAGCGAGATCCTGATATGAAATCTACCTGTCAGTTATACAGTGTGATTCAAAATTTAACGTATTCGTTGCAAATGTTTTCAATATTTAATGACGGCAAAGTATACATTAAATATGTTTTCATTTTTCAGTTGAGTGATATGATTTTTCACGGCTTTCAAGAAATTTTATGTTAAGTTCATAACCAAAGTACATTCAGTGTAGGCAGAGAATTAACTAAAAACTTTAGAAATTGGCGAAATATATACTCCTCCACAAGATGGCGATTTTCAACTAGTTTCCATGGAAATGTCACCAGACCCTCAACTTTTCTATACAAGTAAATGCCTCATAGGATTGGCATGCTCAATTTCTTTAGTCTGCGTTGTCTTTAAAAAAAACGACCAAGACCCTAGTGAACCCGGTGATACCTTAAATAAGAACTGGATTCAGAAACAAATAAATCTTTTAACTCGGTATATTCATTATCATAGTTTTAATCATCGAGTTAAGTGATAAAATCCCTCGAGTTCATTACATACTGAATTTAATTGATCGAAATAACAACGCTGCATACAGGTATGTATAGATTTCCACTACATCGAGTAAGAGTAGGCAATGGTGAACAAAATTATCTCAAACAACTTGGCACACGATGCTTAACCACTTACACAATAATCGCCACAGCTACAGGACGTAGATGGATGCTTAATACAAGTGACTTTAATATGAAATTGATCGATATGGATACACATCAATAACGACTGCTTCATACAGTTGCCTGCATAACTGCACCGCCCACTACTACAGTTTCGCTTATTTTCGTGACTTTCATGGGTAGGCCGGTCCGTTAAAGACACATGAACCAACGGAGAGCATTCCAGCATTACCATTTTCTATAAAAAAACGGAGTCATTGAAGTCATGTAGTCTTGAGATTCTTTTTGTTAAAAATTCACGAATTAAGACGCATTCAGTCTGTCTGAGTAAAGTTGTAGTGTCCTTTGGCAAAGCACAATAATCCACATTCCGAGATGGATTATATCTGGAGCCAGTCTCGAGAGCGATTAATATCTGATAAGAAATTGTAATGTTATAAGTGTAACTAAAGCAGCCTTAATCATTTTTGTCTGACACTTTCTCTAAAACACCAACAACAAACCTGTTAAATGCACTTCTAAAGCAGCCACAGGAAAATAAAATACAGACAAGCATAGGATTTAGAAAGCGCGGGAAACTTCTGGTAAGTTTTGTCCATAGGAATGTGGTTTCAACTCAATCTATAGATTGTTTTTTTCTTTTTTAGTATGGTACTTAGAATGTGCGTGTGGGGGGTGGGGGTGTGGGGGTGTGGGGGTGGGGGACCTTAATATAGATATGAAACCAAGTTAGGTAAGGGTGATCACATAAAGCGCTTTTCATATGCAGCATTGTACACTTTACAGATATTTTAGATTAGTGGTTCTGTGAATATTGTCAATAAAGTGATGTCAAGCGTTAATATTACACCCACTTATATTTACCGACAAAGAGACGGATAGAACCCTTCTGACACACAGCGATTGCTGCACGAAAGATTGCATGTTGTTAATGCATATCGAACAAATTGAATGTGAAAACAACATCCGCAGAGGATAAGGTTCGTCAGTTTGAAATATGTACTGAAAGAATAAAGAAAACGCAGAGTAACAAAAATGCAAAATCATTTTACTCCTGACGGATACACATTCCACTATTTACGTTGAATTGCTAATTCTTCCAAATATTGTACGGCTAACAGAAGTTCAGAGGGGTCATACACTGATAAATGTGGGAAATTTGCTCATGAAAGATAGTTCTTTATACTATTTTAGATAACGTAGGTTTACCCTGCGTTTGTGTTATCCTTCAGTATGATTTTGTCAATTGAGAAGTATGGCCGCCTACGAGGGTACCGGAACGGAACATAGCGAGAGTATAACTTTACGTAAATCACAAAAGCCTCTTGTCAACACTTGACATACAGTTTTTGTGTCAATTCTCTCAAACTAATAGCCGTAGCTTGTTTTGCATCGAGGCAAAGACAAAAAAAAATTTCAAATGGGCAATTGCGACTTATTAAAATCATATTCAATTACTAGTAATCCTAATTTAATTGAATTATTAATTTCTGAGACGACTCGATATATATCAAATCGTTGACGGCTATCGATTCTATTGTGACTAAGATTTTATTTTCAAATGCATTTTTTCGTCCAAGAGTAAATGGGAGATAAACACGGCTGATATTACACATTTGACGACTGTCGAGTTAGCTACAACACATTTGATTTTAACTTGTGAAAGAGAACTTTGTTCTAGAGTTCAAGAAACGTGACACAGATTATATGCTAGTATATCCAGAGCAAATTTGCACAGAGGACATGTATTATCAAGACAAGATAAACATTTCTAATTATACACCTTGGCAAAATATTACTACCTCAGCTGTCTGCTATCATCGTATGTCCACTTTCAACCATTTCTTTCACTGAAGTCATTATTTTGTTTTATTTACGTTAAATGTCCATTACTTAGACCAAATTAAAATTGTCTTTTAAATGTGGAATTGTAACAGGGAAATACAGTTTGAAACTGGCTTTTAAAACTTCACGATACGGAGTATTTCCCTTTTTGAAATACTGCTACAGAAAAACGGGTGAATGTTTTAGTATTTCCTTAGATAGACATGGGTGGTATTTTTGTCCTACTTTCGCTTTATTGCATGTTATAAACAGTCAAAGTACGTTTCACATCATTGGAATTAAAGTTCTTTCGACTACAATTCAAAATAGGCATGCGTATTCATGTACAACTTATTTACAGCCTCTCTCTTGGAGACATACAGAAAATTACAAAGATATTTGAAAAAAACTGAACAACCTACTATCGTTTTTCAATAGGCAAAATATCATTTATTAATTCTTTTGTTAAACTCAATTTTTTTAACACAATATGATCACATTCGATGCAGTTTGTTATAATTTTCCTTCTGAGAAGACGCCCGTAACAAATTATGGATTTAAAAGAAAATTTGGTTTGGTCTTAGTAATGGACCTTTAATGTATAGTTCAGCTGCTGTTTTACTTTACTGGTATACAACGATGAACACCAAGAAGAACGCCTGAGTCACGGTTCATATGCCTTTGATGAACTATAACACTGAGATGTTACGTCTAATTAAACATGAGGACTGAGGTGAATGATTGAAATAATAGTAAATTATTCAGGACTAAAACAAAGTTTAATACTTACTTTGTTTTGAAAATGTTTTGCAGATCTGTTATTGTAAGAGAAATCGGATAACAAAAATTAAATTAAGATTCTTTAACAAACCCTGGAATCAATTTTCGATCAGGAATTTAAAACAAAAACTGAAGAATCAAATCCAATTTAATTTAATTTCACATTGAAAAGCAACGAAAGCTTTAAGCAATCGGATATTTGCATACACCACCACAGGCCTCGGGACAGCAAACCTGACCGTTCGGACAGTCATTGTTGTTCATACAGTCGCCACTCGGGTTGAACACGTTGAATGCGCATGCGTTGACCATGTTGGTAGGTGGAGGACAACGGTCATCTACAATGTCAACATCTCTCGTTAAAAAAACACAACAGTATAATGTAAATACGTAATTTTACAAAAATAAATGTCATTAAAGGTAGAATCCGAAATGTTATATTTTAGCAGATTTGAAATTTATCTATGTTATAGTAAAACATCTGACTTTTATTTCACTGAACTGTCAGTTATAAACGTCAAACATCGAATTTCGTTTTTGTTTACAAATGTGTTGCTGTGCACCGCTAGTTGTCGATTTGCAAAAAAGTACCTGTACTTGTAAGTAACAATCGATGATTAATGGTATTTATGTTAAGTTGTAGTCATTATGCATTGAAACTCAACATCACGGAATCGTATATAAAATTACACCATGAATAGCATTGTTTACATCCATTTTGGCCGCGTGGGTAAAATGAAAAAAATGATTTTAATGTGCTATTTTTATGTGGGACTGGGGTGATTCTGCAAAATCAGTGTTCCCACTCCGTATTTTTTTCAAGGGTATACTTACCCCCTGGACACAAAAAGAAGGGGTACATCTCAATTTTGGGGGGTATGAAAATTGTATGATAGACAAGCAGCGACCGTTTAAAATTTTTACAAACCGCGGCAACCGCTTGTTATGAAACCATTTCGGGTACATTTCCCGACTTTTAACACTACTCGTAGTTGTTTCAGCACTTGTGGATGTTACCTCTTCACTTTGTTGTTGGTCATCATTTACTTTATTCGCCGTGAAGCGAAACACAATGCTTTGTCTGCCACATTTTTGCAGACGAAGCCCGGATCATTAGATTGGTCACACTTTTAAAGTGCTAATATTAATTCCCAGAGCATTCAAATATGAAACCCGTCTACATTTCATGACATCAACGTAAATCACAAGCAGTTATGCCGACCGATTGGCTGAGAAAGTAGAATTTCCATGATCTATTTTTAGAACATACTGAGGGATTCCAGCTGAACCTATTCGTCCTCAGCATTTTCGTACGCGTGCGATCTCGCACGTGGTGAAAATTATTTGCGCGATATCAATTTTTTTGCGTGATTTACGTAATAATTTACGAGAGTGCGAACACTGAAAATAATATGCATTTCATCAGTCGGTGATAAGTTGGGAAGTTAAACCAACAAACAACCAATATCCTTTCATTTTCCGTACAAACTATATATTGACAATAATGCGGTTACATGTACTCTCCCGTTACTCCCGTTACATGGATACATGTTTTTTTTACAGGGAGATCATTGGGTATGACATTGCATGTTGAAAAATTGCAGAAATTGTCCGACAATGAGTTTGATTTTGCATGGCAAGTTTGACAGATAGCTAAAATGAACGCGCATATCTTACTGTTGACATACATATTGTTTGCATAATCATAGGAATATGATGATATTGATGTTGAAAGTATTAGCGGCAAGCCTTGCGTAGACATATACTGTATATGTAATACCAATTAAACACTAATGACTAAATTGCTTAGACTAACGGACTTTGTACTTCAAAAATATAATATATATAGACATATGTGCCTTAGGAATGCCATGACATATGGAACGGCTTCTGTTTCAGAAAATAATAATCAAATATTAGGCTTATTATAAATTACCTGGACTATTTATACAGCACAATCCTATGGGTGCACCGGGAATAAGGTGGCGACACGTGCTACCAGATGGGCATGGGAACGGCACAATTGGTCCGCATATACCGACAGCACCATAATTGCAAAGACCATGTACACCTAGCAACAAAAAAATAAAAATAAATCATAGATAAACACGTATATATTAAAGGGTTTAAAAGAGCTTCATACTAAACAAAATATATTTTTGCTTCTTATATAACATTATCAAAGAACAACTTTGATATCGTCTGCAAATGAACATATATTATTTATCAGAAAAAAGAACACAATTCCCTTAAATATTACTTAAAACTTACTTACAAATGATTTACCCTGTTTGTATCTGCTGTCGAAAGCATTTAGCATTAAGCATTCGCGGTCATTAAGATTTCGGTACATTATCACTTACCTGACGTGACAACCAACAACACGAAAGCTGTAAATATTATGTGTTTAGATTCCATTCTTAACACATCTAAATGCAGTCTTACTAGTTTGTGTTTACTTGCAGGCGACGCTTTAATACCATATTACTCTTTATATACACCTGCGACACATTGTTTCATCACATACTTGGACTTTAAACATGAAATATTTTTTCAATACAGCATGTAAAAAGCTGTGATGCGGCGTATCCAGACCGATGGACAACATTCAACTTACCCTTGAAACAAAGGTCAAGGACATTACTGACGACATTTATCCACATGAACTCATCCCGATACTGTTTGTGGGCTAACTACTGAATTATTAAAATCCAGTTTTTCGAAATAACATTCTCCCTTCGATATAATGAAGCGGTCCCCATGCTCATTTCGAACAGCACAAATACACACCTGTTGGCAAGACAGAGTCCAGCGTGAGTTTTTTCATGTTATATGAATATTATCCACTTACCTTCATAAAACAAGATATCAATTATTACGCCAAACTGTCTATACTCCGGAAGTAATAATGACTTATATTTTTCTCACAATTTATGATAAGTAAACATGCTTAGGTTGGTAAAGCGTTATTAAATAATCATGCATGTCACCTTGCGGTTGGGAAAACACGTATCGCTTATGTTTTAAACACCTGTATTTGAACATCAATTACTGTTTTTACTGCCATAAAAGAGCCAAATTTAGAAATTTTTTAATGTATGATTCACAGCTAATGCATGTCATTTATGATTATGAAATATTTCTCTATGCATGGTACATGTATAAAGTTGTCTTTACCTCACGTGACACTTTGTAATATTTATGTTCAACAGTTATTTCGTGTGAAATAGTGTGTTATAAGTTGGATTTACAAAACTGTTGTAATTAGATAAAGGATAACACAATATGTTACCAGCTAGTATTACGGTACTTTTAATACACGGAAAAATAGGTTTTGGTTAAAAATGGAAAAGATCAAAACGTTGGGCCGTTTTTTCCCCAAGCGTTATCCTTATTGTAACCTTTACCATGATAGTACTTACTGATATTTCAATTGACTAGCCGCACAAGAAAGATAATTTTTAAAGTTAAATACATTTTAAATGTAATTTCCCCTACTGAAAACCTCAGGAATTACGAGAGCCGCCCATTTTAAAAGAAATGTATCCTGTTATGTGATAATTATTTGACGTTTTCTTCCTGTTCTTTACTGAGGGGGGGGGGGGGGGGGGGGAAAAAAAAAAATTTTTTTTTTTTTTTTTTTATTTTTTTTTTTTTGGGGGGGGGGGGGTTTTTTTTTTTTTAAAAAAATTTTAAAAAAAAGGGAAGAAAAATTTTTATAAAAAAAAAAAAAATTTTTTTTTTTTTTTTTTTTTTGTCCTTTTTTTTAAATTTTTTTTTAAAAAAAAAAAAATTATTAAGGGAAAAAAAAAAGTTTTTTTTTCAAAAATTTGAAAAATCAAGGACAACAACTCCAGTAAAAATCAATAAATCGGAACAGACTGATGATATGAGACATGTGTTGTTTGATCGAAATGCATCTAGTCGTAAAGCAGAAAATGAACAGGCATCATTAAAATTTGATAAATAAAGGGCAATAAATCCCCTACAAGTAACTGAACCGGAACAGGCTCATGGCATGCACATGTAGACAGACATGTGCATTTTTGTTGAAATGCATCGAGTCATAAAGCATAAATAGCCCAGACATTACAACATTTGATAGATAAAGGGCATTAAATCCGCTGAAAGTAATCATACCGGAACATGCTCATGATATGCACGTGTAGACATTGTACTGATCATTCATGTGTGGTTTGGTTAAGACATGTCGTTATATGATTAGGGAAGACAGTATAATAACTATTATCCCGTTGCAACGCACAGAAGAAGTTTTAACTACATCTATTATTAAAATCTAGCTTTACATCACAATTACATTAATATATACGCTATTTTCAAGTCATACAAACTCTCTATCAACAACATTTATAACATTTCCACTGGGCTACGCTTTCCGTCATAGGACTATGTGGGCCACATTTTAAACATGTCTGACACAGGTGTTGCTTCGGAACCGATATTTACAAATAGCTGTAATCAGCTACTTTATTTTCAGACATAATGGATTTTTGTTAACGAAATTATATTTCTTTTTTATTATTATTAGAGTGGTAAATGAAAGAATACGTTTTCCTATAGCGGCCGCCATTTTTGAAATGGCTTGTCTCGCGTAACAACAACGAGTACCTGTTGTTAAGGGGGGCGGAGCTACGATAAGGTTACGGAAAGGTCAATTGACGTATTCATTTTCGATATTACTTATATGAATTATATAAACTATACAAAATATAACACCCGTTATTTTTATTGAATTTATTCGGTTGTTTACAATTACACTCTTTGAAAAATCTATTTAGTGTGATTTTCATTTTGTCATTTACAGTTTCCTATCTTATTGTATTCATTTAGTAGTTTATTGGTAGTTTGCAGACATGGTTTTAATTCACTTATTAATAATATCTGTTCTTGGAGTTTGTGTACGTACCACAGTTCATGCAACGTAGAAATATTACGTGTCTAATTTTTCACGAACTCAAGCTATTTATAGACTCGCGCCCATGTCAGTAGTGTTTTATCAAATGTGTTCCAATTGTACCTGTAAGTTAATATTTTGCCAGACGGTCACTTAAACGAATTAAATTATGTAAAAGAACCACAGCTTACATATTGGCCTGAGGCAAACGTATTCTACTTAGTATGCCCATTTGGGTAAAAACTTGCGCGTTCCCGGGTGATGCATTTTGAGATATTTATAGAAAAACTTAATAAAGTCTTCTTGGAAGAAACTACAGAGCCTAGAGCTAAGACAGTTGCTAGTGGTCCTCTTAAAGAATTTTTTTTTATTTTTAGAATCGGCAAGGCATAGAACTAAGTTATTCGGTTCGACATATTACGTGGTGATCTTGTATCAAGTTGGTTCAAATCGTACCCCTGTGGACCCGCTTGAGTCTTTGCGAGGTTTGGGTCATTGTGGCGTTCAACCCGACCTTATCATTATAGGCAGTTGTATTCAGGTGAGCGATGAAGGACCACCATGTCCTCTTGTTTCATTAACTTGGGGGGAATATTTGATTCATAAACACGGAGGGAATATTTGATTTATAAACACGGAAGGAATATTTGATTTATAAACACGGAGGGAATATTTGATTCATAAACACGGCGGGAATATATAGTATGGAAAAAGGGATGAAAAATTAAAAATTTAAAATCTAATGATATAAAGATTCCAAATCAAGAGCTAACTGTTCTGACTTTTATTGATAATTTCCGATGGATTGGTACTACGGTAGCTGTTTTATGTTTAATCATTTTATTATCGTTTGTACATATAGTGTCTTATCTGTTCGTCTGTTTGAGTGTGTCTGTTTGATTCTGAAGAAGGCTTTATGCCAAAATATGTCGATTAATGTTTAAACTATTAGTGCGTTGATTTTCTTTTTCCATTTTATTTTTATTGTTTGATTATGTTGGCATACATATTTAAAAATTGACAATACTGTTGCACACTATTTACCAAAAAATGTTCTTGAACCACCCTGAAATGTTTTCAGAGCACGTCTATTTCTGATTATTGACTCCACTTCTGCTAAGGACAGCATAACATCCACAATGAATATTCAATTCTCACTAGTATAATTCTGATCTTTGTAAATCTCGAAGGTCTGAGAAAATTTCATGATAAGCCATTGATGAAAACCTAGGAAAAAAGACCTTAAAATTTATGTAAAATTTAAAAAAACGAATGCTTTCATTTACTCTGTATTATGTTACAATCTTACATACAAGTGTAGTAATAGCCAATAGTTAATGTGAAGTAAATGAATGCAGTTAAAAGAGGGACATAACGGAAACATGTACATACGCTGTAAACAAGATACATCGACTCGCTGGACTGTTTGCATAATTTTATAATACTAAAATATAAATGGACCCTGTAGAGTGGTAACAGGTTTTGTCAAATTTTATATGTAGTAGGAAAAAGTTTACTTGGCATGTCGAATTCTTATGTAATCCTTAACACATTGTTACCTTCTGAAAAAATAGGTTGAATGAAAACCAAATTGATTTAAGCGCCCTCAAGCCGTATTGCTACATATTATGAACACATTGTGTGCCACCTGCGGTTCAGGGTTCATCAATTGAGATATAAAAATCGATGTGGTATGTTAACAAAGCTTTACAAGAAAATGATGTAACAGGATAGCTTTCATACAACATGGCCAACTTTCTTTAGTTTAGTTTAAACATAATTTATTGCCAATAATATACATAGCAAATGGTTAGGGCCACAAGTGCTTATCACATTATAAAGCGGCTTTTCCAAATATATAATAATTAAAAGGAAGCATTGTAGCTACATATATAATCATTTACATTGTATCAATATGATGTACAGTTTCAGAATGAAAATTAAAAAGAAAACAAAAAGAAACGTTGTATCACATAATTATGCTCGTGATGCCCGCGCCCAGTGTACGACCCGAAAACCTACAAAAAGTAAAGTACTGTTTCGCGCTAAAACCTTCGAGCCCACAATCTTTACAGATCATGTTCAGAGGGATTCCTGCTGTGAACACGTTTTATCAAAATGAAATAGAAACTGTGACCTATATATTATTTAGAAGGTTCCACAGAAACTTGATTTTATAAGGTAGGTTTTTTGTACAATAAGGCACAATTTCTTGGCAAATCATGTACCAATTGCATACTTTTTTCTGACAAAAAAGAATAGAAAATTTGACCTGAAGAGTGTTTACAAGATCACTTAAATAATTTTATAATCGGACGGCAAGATCCAATTTCTGTAATTATTTCTGAATTATGTCAGTTATTGAAATACAATGAGCACTCAGATCATTTCAAATACAAATGCTGCATTGTACAGTCAACATAGTTTTTCTATTTTAAATGACTGTATACATAAACATGTTTCCCTGCTCTACACATGTATACACTCCTGTTAATAACTAAATAGGCTATGTAACTCGAGAATATATCACTGCTCACTCAGTGGAATAATTACGTGATATTACACCAAAACCAACAATCAACCTCTCAATGTCACATAATCCCGGCAGCAGTCTAATGTAAGAGCTGATTATTCTGGCAATTACGCAGACTTTCGGATGGTTCAGTATTGAACGTCGTTACCGCTACTTGCCTATATACAGTCTCACTTTGTCAAGCACGTAGTTATAACGTCATCTTGTCTATATATAATGTGACAAATGTTCATACTTTTAAGACCTTAAAGGACAAGATATAAAAATGCATTGACATAAAACAGCTATGGTGTTCAAAAGTTTGATACCAAACTATTTTTTTTCTCTATCATATTTATACTATAAGTTCCGCCCCCATACACAATGAAAATAATCAGAAATACAGAACCGTATACTGAGAGGTTTTTCTGCGACTCCAAATTCTGCGTTTTAGTAATAATGAGGTATGTTTTATTTCTGTGGATTTTATTTCTGTCGCATTAACTTTGGCTATATATCAATTTAAATTCTGCGGCTTCGAAAGACAGAAAATTCCACAATGTCTCGAAAGTTAAAGTGAGAAACATAAACGATTAAACAATATAAGATTTACAGTACTAAGTACATGTAAACAACATCTAGTCGATCCCCCTTTTGTTAGGACGAACTCAAATGCAAATCAGAAAACCTACGAATCTGCGAACGAAATATCAACCTATTAATAGTATGATAAATGTTGTTTACCATATAGATTAGTAAACAAAGTTCAAAATTGTATACAATAGATAAAGGTATGATTCTCACTTTATATATGGCGAACACAAGAAAATAAATTATATTTAGCGAGGATTTCCATGATTACGCATAATTTTCCAACGAGATAAGCATTCTGTTGAAAACATAAGCATTTAACAGTAAGATATTCAGGTTTCTATATCAAATCAATATAAGACAAAGCTAAACTATTAAACTCGATCTTACAGCCATAAGATACAACATCATTTGTACATCTATAGGTTTTTTTCGGTATGTACTAAAAAGATGGTTTATACAATAATGACATAGAAATTAAATTGTACTCTGATAAGCTTGACAGCAGGCCATTTTAACCCAATCGAAATGTTCCGATTGCATTGTAACCTAGTCATTGATTGAATTAAATGTAATCAGAATTGCCATGATTACTGATTAAAATTATCTGCCCTTTGATGACGTCATAGGAGGATGCGACTTGAGCAAGCGTGATTGTTGACCACTGCATAATTATATTATTTCATCGAAGGAACGCTAGATCTAGGTATTTTTGTAGCCTTTACAGCTTGAAACTGTAAACATATACCGTATAAAGATAACTTATTATAATAATAATAAATGAAATCACAGTGGAATAACGAAGACAAGTACATTATTATATGTTTGCGCGATTTAATCGGGAGCTTTTTTATACTTCAAGTTTTTAGCGACTGGTGATATGCAGTTGATATGCAGGTGATATGCAATTGACTCACCTAAAGTGTTTACTTTATTTATTAAGAAATCTACAACAAAGAACAAATAAAGGAACTGCTACAGAAAAGTTTGTCTTTGCTAACATCACTTTTCATAAGTGATTAAATGACTGGCATGAAGAAATCATTTTCAGTTTTCAAATCGTCAGTAGTGATGCGCAACAGGGCGCAGTCTTGAGTTTAACACTCGACCATCAATTTATATATTTTGCTACATACCTGTACACTATTCAAACAATTATTTTATTATTTTAAGGCAAAGACATTTTCTCTCTCTTTTGTTCAGATAATTCAGGGTCCGTGTAATATACGGATCCTGGATCATTGCAGGTTCCCAATTGTCAAACCAAATTTCCTACGTGTAGGTGGCAACTGTGCAGCCTCTTTAAATAAACTGTTTTTGTTCGATAATATTTAGAGGTCCCAAAATGGGAACAGTCATCCATGGCGTTGGGATCTCGGACACAAAATATTTAGTTAAGAAAACAAGTACTAGGTATTTTATATTTATAATTAATTTGTACAATATTTTCATCCTGGGAAGGGCCGTTTGCTAAGTTGAAAGAACTTGTGGCCCGACCAATTGCATTTTGTTTCGTTGTGTATAGATGTCATTATATTAACATATGTGTTTGTTGAAAAATAAAATATGATTAAACTTAACTAATAATCTGTTACTCTTGATTTGTAAAATGAGACAGATCTAGTAATATCAAGGCGTAACAGAGCTGCTTCTTAGATTTCATATTAGATTTCATATCAGTTAACACTAGTTTCACACTCAACCATAAATTCACATGAATGCTACATATCAATAACTGGTCACCAAATTTGTCACTAATTGGTTAGCTGTTTATGCGATCACTGGACCTTTCATAGGGGTTTTATGGCACTCTGTGTATTGTACATGATTATGCCAGAGGGCATTCCGTGGCCACCTGATGTTTTAAGACATGTACACTGCAGTATGTCATCAATTTATTGTTACACGCATCTTATTAAAATTGACAATGTTATTATCACTAATAGTTCACATTTTAACACGAAAACAGTTTGCTGTATGATGCAACTTTTAAGTTAAAAGTATTTATGTTGTACATTTATGTTGTACCTTTCATTTTAGTTTTCATTTCATAACCTCACATTTTTGAAAAGATATATTAATAAATTGCATGGAAATAAGAAGAAAGATGGTGTTTAAAAAAATTAATATTTTCTAATTATGTCATTGATTGTTATTTCAATAGGCCTAAGTAACATAATTAGTCCAGACATATGGCAACTTTTACGGTAAACGGACATTATCCCCTAATCAGGAACCGTCTATAGAGTATTCCTGTCCCATAGCTCAAACTTTTTTTAGAATATATATTAAATCTTTATTAGAGTCTCATCAATGTATATCACAAGACACATTCATAAATAGAATAACATTAAAATGATATACATTGCCATTCAATAATGAATTATAAGAGACTAATCATTAAAACAAAAGCACATTAGTTTACATATAAATACAAGATAAAGCCAAGGAGAAGCTGCTAATCGTTACATTAAAACCTAGTTAAATTTCACAAATGCAATAAAAAACTGAATGTAGAAAATGGTGCTAGAGCACTAAC
Organism: Saxidomus purpurata; assembly: GCA_022818135.1. Taxonomy (NCBI): domain Eukaryota; kingdom Metazoa; phylum Mollusca; class Bivalvia; order Venerida; family Veneridae; genus Saxidomus; species Saxidomus purpurata. The sequence continues at coordinate 31,488,214 of JAFMSR010000006.1, read as the reverse complement.
TAAAAAATGTTTTACAAAATCATATATCATCCCGGTCAGACCGTAGATAAACTGATTAGCAACTACTTCTTGGGAGCTGTAAAAGGAAGTGATTGATTTAAGAAATACAATGTACATGACATACATAAGTCATTATTTACATAGTTAAAACATCCTTCTATTTAAAATATTGTGACAGGTTTTGGCACATATTCTTATCAATGAATTATTGGTGAAAAGTATATTGAGTTTAACCTCATTTGATAGGCTTAAAAAGTTTGGCACTATTGAAATTGCTTTTTGAAATAGATGTTGACGTATATCATCATAATAATCACAGTCTAATAATACATGACTCCCGTCCTCGACTACATTACAAAAAAGGCATTTTCTGTCATCAACCTTTATATTTTCATATCTCCCTGTCTCAATTCTAATAGGAGCTACTCCGCAACGAAATTTACTAAGAGCTGCTCTATGTGTAGGGGGTAAAATAAGTTTGCAGTAGTCTTCTACTTTAAAATCTGTTTTAAATGTACAATAGGTTCTAAGCTTATTACGTCCCCTGCCATTCACACCGGTATATCTACAGACTGTATGTTTCCAATCAGTAACGTACTTCTGCATATTGCAACTGACAATATGATTTATAATAGTATCTTTAGGTACATGGTTAACAATAGATACATAGTTTGCCAGGTTAGAAGTAGCTAACTGTTGCCTAACTGTAAAAAACCAGTTTTTGCAAGACCTTAGACTATCAGATTTGGCAGCAGCCCAGAGTGCAATACGTTTGTTAATTCTTGATGAATTTGTATTACATATCCGTGCCCATAAAACACCAATGGCCTTCCATTGACGGACTACAGGTGGAACCCAAGCCATTTCTCCTGCCAATGCAGCAGTAGGTGTGTATTTTCCTACTCCCAAAAAGAACCTCATGGCCCTGTTATGTACTGCATTGATGCAGGAGAAAGACTTTGTTCCCCAGATAGATGCACTATAATTAATGACTGGCCAGACAATAGAATCATATAGCTTTGTAAATACATCGTACGGTACTCCGCCAGCCAACTTACATTTGGCAATAAGTAACCCGAGGGCTCTACTAGCACTCTGCGCAACTGCCTTAGCTGTTACATTGAAGTCAAGGTGTTCATCAATGACCATACCCAAATATGTATATTTTTTAACAATAGCTAAGTTGTAATTACCACACATGAACAATCTATCAGTACAAAGTACAGACGGTGGTCGAAAATGAACAACATTACTTTTATCGCTGTTAACATGCATGTCGTTAATATTACACCAGTCAGCCAGCGCAGTTAGCAAAACTTGTAGATCATCTTCATTTTCTGCTAACAAAACAATATCATCAGCGTATAACAAAATACAAATTTTCTCATCTCCAACATAGGCGCCAACATCAAAGCTTTTCAGATACAAAACTAAATCATTGATATATAGATTAAAAAGTAAAGGAGATAACAAACACCCTTGTCTCAAACCAGTCTTTATATCGAACCAGTCGGTATTAAACCTATTAACCCTAATGCATGAAGAAACAGATGAGTAAAGTGACATTATAGCTTTTAATATTTTCCCAGAAATACCAGTTTCTTGAAGTTTTACCCACAGTTTATCTCTGTTAATGAAATCATAAGCCTTTCTAAAATCGATGAAGGCCGTAAAGGTTGATTGTTTCAGTTTCTTTCTGGTATCAATGATATTAGTGAGGGTAGAAATTTGATCTATTGTACTTCTCTTCTTTCTAAATCCACCTTGCTCATCTGCTAACATTTCGGTATTATCAACCCATAGCTGTAACCTATTATTGAGAATACCACAATAAATTTTGTAAACAACTGATGCTAATGATATACCTCTATAAGAAAGGGGATCCCTAGGATCTAAGGTTGAATTCTTTGGTATTGGATTAATTACACATTTACCCCAAATAGAGGGCACAATACCTTAAGTTTATCAAAACAAATATTAAAGAGTGAGTGAAAGAATAATACAGCCGTATCATTTTTTAAAACTTCAGCATGTATGTTGTCGATACCTATAGCTTTTCCACATTTTGCTTTGTCTATAGCCCTTTTAATTTCCAATACGGAGATATAGTCATTAAAAGGCAAATTATTACTCTCATCTTCCAGCTCTATTTCGTCAGATTCATTTACATTTCTACCATACAAAGAACTAAAGTCATGTTTCCATTTCTCTAATACTTCAGACAAAACTGTCGACGTATTACCATTGCTTAAAGTAACCTCCAGTGGAATACTTTTATTTTTATAATGGTTAACACCCATTTTACCAAAAGACTTCCAAAACTTGTTATTGTCCGTATTACATTCATTGATAAGTTCGTTTTGCATAAAATACCAGTAAAAACGTTTAGCCTTTTGAACTTCTCGGTCAAACTGCTTACGTATATTAACAAAAATAGTTTTAAAATCAGATTTATCCCTTTTATTTTGGCAATTAGCCCATCGGCGTTCAGCGAGACACAAATCAGACCATAAATCAGACAACCTATCAGACCACCAGGGTTTACCAGGTCTACGTTTTTTATTCGAAATACCAATTTTCAAAGTTTTATATGGAACGCTTTTATACATGTTCTGTTTGATTACGTCACACCATTCATTGTATATGGAATCAATGTTATTCTGGGTACGCAGACCCTGCTCTAATTTATCAATAATATGATTGATTGATGATAAAGAATTATGATCACCCATAAATGTATACGGGATGCTATTGACATCGAATTTATCAAAAGACACTTGTTGAGCATTTGTAACCTCACTTAAAACAGATAAATTATTGCACATAATATCCCATGAAAGTAGAGAATGGTCGGGAGTACTTGTAGGTACTAATGTTGACACGTCCCCGGTACTATTTATAAGATCTGTAGTACGAAAAACCGAAAAATTCTGAAAGTAGTCAAGACTATCATACGGAATTAAACAGTAGTCAACTACAGAAAGACCTTTCACAGAAACAGAAGTAAAATCATTGTCATAGAATGTTTCTTGACAATAATTCTCACTAAACCATGCACTAATTAATTTAATTCATGTAAATCACGTTATTCATTTTTGTTTATTTCAAAGCAGAACAATTACAGCATCCGTAAACTTTATTCGAAAATACACCAGTTTGTTCTAAAACATTTCTAAATAATCGCCGACTTTTTTTTCACAGTTAACATATCTATATATATCATGATTAGGATAATTAGGTAGAAATTATGTATAAAATGATAAAATCGTTACCGATTACGCTGTAAAAACTTGTTTAACCTTATTGCTGTTTACAAACTATTACGAAGTAAGTGTCAGCGATGGTTTCATATGTGCAATATATCCTCGTATGACGTCACAGCCGGTAAGGGACACAACTCTTGGTCGGTAGGTTATCGATTAATTGAAAGGGTGTATAAATATCTGCAGACGACCGTACCTACATGTATATTAATCGTGCATTTCGTGAGATAATCTGAATTCTAACCCCGTGATTATAAAGATTGTTTTCATGCTTGGCTAAGTTTGAGCATGAACTATTTTTCACCGTTCGCTTTGTATATATCAAAAACGAAAGAAGTGAGTCAAAATTCCTTATGAGACCACGTGAGAGACGCGATTCAATATCAATTTGTTAAGTGTTTTAATTATTGATTCAGAGACCGAGTCTGAAACTAAGAAATAATAAAAAAGTTGTATTGCAAATTAAATGCATACTCAAAAGTTCACTCTTTACTCAATATTTCGGCCTACTGGCCTTCTTCAGGAGATGAAATACACAAATCGTTTTACATTCTTACATATAACGTTATTGGTATTACCGGAATTTATTAATGAAACCGGACGTAACGTCATAAGTGAACGTGACGTTACGCGCCAGAACTACTTCAATCTGCCATAATGGACGTCATTTACAAGCAACTGCGATGGAATCCAACTTTATTTTATGTTTTCTAGTGAATTATAGAGTTTTCTTAGTTAAATAAAAGTGATAATCCACACTTTTGAAAAAGTGGATTACCATTTTTATTTTTCACTGTTTTTTTCAATCTTCAACCCGGATTTACGTCAAAATGTAAACCGAGCGTAATTAATGTTGGAAACAATGCGACGATGACGTCGTTTAAATGACGTCATTTGCGCGTTGTTTTCTGATGACGTTTCCCGCGATTTTCGATAGTTTATAGAAACAAACTCAATAAAAGTAAAGTTTTAACTATAAAATAAACAGAAAAATTGTTGGCATCGGTGTAATATCACGTTAATTTCACTCCTGAGCACCAAAAGTTGTTATTTTCACCTGTGGCTGCGCCACTCGTGAAAATATTACCTTTGGTGCTCACCCAGTGAAATTATAACGTGATCTTCCACCGAAACCAACAATTAACCTACATGTCTTTGACGTTGCAAGTTAATAATGAAACCGGACTGAACGTTATAAGTGAACGTGACGTTACGCGCCAGAATTACTTCAATCTGCCATAATGGACGTCATTTTTGTTACGTATCAATCAATTCAAAAGACTGATAATTCAATTGCAGTTTTAAAGATTATTATATACTTTCATATTGCCCCGTTCACTTTACCTTAGAGAGTTCGTTCAGTATTCTATGGTACTGCACGTTGGTAAGGAATGATACTGAACGTTGGCAAGGGAGGGCGGTCCTAGCGATAAGATGTACGAACTATTTTATTTGTTTGCAAACATCGTTTTAATGAGGTTTCTATGTCGAAGTTCGACAGTTTTTTACAATTAAATAAGCTACGGTCTGAAAATAAAAAAGGAACTTTAATCATTTTCAAGTAGACGTAAAAGAGTTTCGTTTTTAAAAAGGTTGGAACTTTTTAGGGCACGCAATACCAGTTCTGGTTACGAAAGTTACTGGTACGTAGTTCAGCCAAGTATTGATAAACAAAAGGAATGATGTTTTGCATGTAGTCATAAGAAAGAAAAAGCATATTTAGGAACGTACATCAAGTTGATGTATTCACATTTCAAAGTACAAACCAAACGTGCATCCGTAGGAAAAGTCTTGCGTTTTTCAAAACAAGATGGCGGACGGCAACTGAAATTTCTTGTAATTGTTTCTCCTAATAAATGACGTCACGTATAAACAACAATATTGAATCGAGTCTATTAATATGCAATAAAGAAAATGTACATGGTGAAATAGTACGCTAGTTGTCTGAGAAATTTCAAGATTCATTTATTGTTTTTTGCTAACAGAATGTCATTTTTGTTCATATTCAATATGAAAGTATATAATAAAAGGTTATTGAACTTGTATGGCGAAATATTACTTGAAACTCGTTGATTTGGCGGGAACAACTCGCAAGCTCGTTGTTCCCACCAAATCAACTCGTTCCAAGTAATATTTCACCATACAAGTTCAATAACCTATAATATTGAAAAAGGAAAACGGTGTTTTTGACCTTGTAATAACATTTAACGGCACAACAGTCGTTGCATGTTTTAGGGTAAATACATTGTATAAATGTAAAATGTCAGACAGGCAATATGCATTATAAATAATTGCTTTCCCAGAATGTTGTTTGAAACTCACGTTAGCAGTGTGTATATTTGTAAAATAGCTTATATTTTGGATCCGGAAAGAAGTTACAATACAATGTAAGTCTCTAAATATGTTTTTGTTTGAAAATAGTATAAAATGTACAGTTTTGGAGTAAAATAATCTTGTTATTTTAAACAGTTCTGCAACTTGTAGACTTAAACTAATGTAATACATTGCGGGATAAAAAGACAAACGTACATGTATATGTATATAGTGTGTTATAAATTCGGACACGCTGGCATTATTATTTTATCTTTGTTATTTATTCAAGGTTTTAATTCATTTTGTAAGAAATTGTTATTGTTTTAGCATTGTAGAAATTGTTATTCCATGTGAGGTTATCCATAAAGCAAATATCATCATTATTACTCTATATATTGTTATTTTTATGGTATGTTCGACTTTCTGATAGTTTAAGTCGTTATTAATGTTCTACACTCTGACATTCTCAATACAAAATGTAAAGTATATGTTTAATACGTTATTCAATGTGTTGCTATGGTGTTGTAAATTTTGTCAGTTGCATTAATATGTGAAGTGACAAGAGTAAACCAATCTAAATGACAAATTCTTCCAAAATATTTCTTACACATTTTTTAAATTTACTAGATATGTAAAAGATATTTACTGAAAATATGAGTATATGTCATAATCCTAAAACTTAACAAAGATGATTATGGTCATTTATAGTCACCTTTACATAAAGAATAAACGGAAAGATGTTACGAACGTCATTAGAGGTATTTTGATGTGATGAAAATATTACATTTTCTGTTTTGCTGAATGTTACACGATAAAGAGTAATAATAAATGCTGTGTAGATGTATTTGCCCATTGGAGAAATTGTAAGGTTGAATTATTAAAGATTTTACAGCAGACGTCTAGTACTTAGGAAATATGAGTCCGGTAAGTTACTCAGTATCATATCTCCAAATTTTGAGAAAAAAATATATATAAGAATTGGTTGCCTAAAAATATTCAACAATGTTTTAAATAAACAAAGAATCGTCTAACTAAAAACATTGATACTGGTATCAGTATTTGTATTTAAAAACTAATTATTTCGTTGTCGTTTTTGTACAATGATCTTCGTTTATTAATCTAGTTTTTTTAATCCATAAGCTCCTGATATTATGATTCCATATAAGACTTTAATAACAAATGTACACTGTCAAGAATTTATCATGAAATTAATAGTATCAGCATTGTCACAATGAAATGTTACAGGGGTCAATCTCTGATTATGGCTATCATGGCCAAAGATTTGAGGGCCATTGGCCAGAACGTTCTTGAGTTGTCGATAGGAAAAGTTTCTATTAAAGGTCCATTACTTAGACCAAATTGATTTTTCTTTAAAATCTGGAATTGTAACGGGCGTCTTCTCAGAAGCAAAAACATCAAATGTGACACTATTGTGTTGAACATTTGAGTTAAACAAAGGAATAATTAATAAATTACAGTTTGCATTTTCAAAAACGAAAGTAGGTTTTCCAGTTTTCAAATATCTTAAATTTTCCTGAAGTCTCTGAGAGAAAGGCTGTTAATAGGTTGTACATGAATAACCATGCTTATTTTGATTTATAGTTAAAATAACTTTACCTCAAATGATGTGCAAAGTAAATCTCTGCCTGTTTACAACAGACAATAAAGCAAAAGTAGGACAAAAAGACCATCCAGGTCAATCTAAGGAAATACAAAAACATTCACTCGTTTTTCCGCAGCAGTATTTCAAACAGGGAAATACTCCACGACTATTGTAAAGTTTTAGAAGCCAGTTTCAAACTACTTTCCTGTAACAATTCCAGATTTATCAGAAAAGCCGATTTGATCTTAGTAATGGACCTTTAATTAAATGGTACTTTTTCTTTTGACTATTTTACCTTAAAATAAAAAGGGGTTCATCTATTGGTCATGAACAAAATGCCTAGACAGTTTGAGCATACTTGTTTCAACCACTCACGAGTTACTAATCGGAAACCGTTTTTCAACCTAAGGTTTCCACCACCTTAACCTTGACCTTCTGACGTTGATAGGAGTAATCTTCCTAAGGACCATCTGTTATTCTGTTATCGATCGGAGATCATATGCAACTTAATGTCCTCTGACATTTGACCAACTAATATTAGCATGGGTTACCTACTCTGTCATGACCAATTGATTGGAAATCGTTTGACTGTGCAAGATCACTGTAACCTTGACCTTTGACCTACCGATTTCAAAAGGAAAAGGGGCTATGGCCGATCTTCCATTTCTCTATCAAGATTGAGAATGCTACGCTAAAAATATTATTTGATAATTGATCGGAAACACTTTTGTAAACCGATAGACTGGCCGACAGAAGGAATTACCCAAATACTTACATTAGAATTATCTAAAGAAATGCTAAAAACAATACAAAAGAAGTGATTGGAGGAATATTTTTTAAATGATTTTCCTAATTATCTCTATAGTTATGACAGTGCAGTCACTAGTATTCCGCATAAGGTCATTTTGCGATAGTGGGGCCGCCGTGGCATAGTAGTAACGCTTTCGCCTGAAGATCGAAATATCCCAGTTTCGAGCCCTACTTATGTCATGACGGTAGTTACCTTATGCAAGAAGCAATCAATTCAAAATTGCCTCTCACAAACTTCGAGGTTGATTCCATTTGGAGTGAGTTTCGACAGCGATTAACCTATTAAGTTGTACGGACTTATTTTGAGAGTAAATATATTGGTATTAATAAAATGTAACAAAAAACACTAAGTATAGTGTTGAGTCTTGTATGACTCCCGTGGAGTGCAATATAGATTGTTCACAGCTTTTGAAGCCCGGAAATGTAGTCGATGCTACATTCAGTTCATAGACTTCAGAAAAAATTCTTGGACTTTCATCTGGTACAAATGTCCAAGAGCTAATATTCTTTATCGTATGTTGTGAATTAGAATTCATTAAAGGTCCATAACTAACATTAAATCGAATTTTCTTTTAAATCTGGAATTGTACATGCAACGGGCGTCTTCTCAGATGGCAAAATATGACATACTGCATCGAATTTGGCAATATTGTGTTGAAAATTTGAGTTTAACAAAATAATTACTAAAGTTTTTTTGCATTTCCAAAAACGAAAGTAGGTTTAAATTTCCAGTTGTCAAATTTATTTGTAATTGTCCAGAAGTCTCCCAGAGAGAGGCAGTATATATGTTGTACACCAAAAAGCATGCCTATTTTGAATTATAATTAAAGAACTATACTTCCAATGATGTGCAACGTATATCTCTGACTGTTTACAACATGCAATAAAGCGAAAGTAGGACAAAAAGACCATCCAGGTCAATCTAAGATAATACAAAAACATTCACTCGTTTTTCAAACAGGGTAATACTCCATGGCTATTGTAAAGTTTTAGAAGCAGGTTTAAAACTGTATTTCCCTGTTACAATTCCAAATATAAAAGAAAATTTGATTTGGTCTTAGTAATGGACCTTTAATGTTATTGTTTGCTGTGAAAAACAACAATAACAACACAACGTATACAGCACGCGTATACTGAAAATAGCAAACTATAGAACGACAATAGCGTTTTAACGAGAAAAATGTGGAACATACCAATTATAACCTCGCCATACAGCAAAATACTAACTTTTGCAATGTGAATGACAAAATACAAATTTGAATGACAATAACACATTAACAAGATTAATATTAAACATTTATTAACAAAAACAAACATGAAACATGTATGATACTTAAATATTTTTGAGAATTAAATTAATTTACGTTTGACATAAATATATAAACATCAAGGTTAATTTATGTTTGACATAAATACATGAACATCAAGGTCGAACTATGCATGCTTAATGGAAGTCTAAGAGCATACTTTAACTTGTAAACGTTCGGCTTCATTCCAAAGATATTTCCTGGATTTTAGAAACTATCTGAATCCTGTCTATACGTTCTTTCATCCAATACATATGTACACCCACATCGTGCATATCGCAGCATAATATAGCAGATTTCTCCTGCAGGCATATTACATGCACAAAACATTTTAATTAGTGCATTGTAGATATTAAACACCGGCCTAATTGTAGCAACCAAGATTATTTATTTATTTTTTAGGGCACAGTTGAATTTCACTTTGTCTGCAGATGAAGGGAAAATAGTAGAAGATTTAGTTGGACCTAAAGGAGTAGCGGAAGTACAGAACAAAACTGAGCCAACGTTTCAAGATGAAAGGACTGTTGAGGATAATAATTATGTAATGTTAGAGCCACTAGCAGTACATATGGACATGATATTCAATCTGAAGTACACCGTGCCGCTGTATGGTTACGCAGCTCCACCTCTAATAGCTTTCACTATCATACTCAACTCTCTGTGTGTCGCAGTCCTTCTTAAAAAGCACATGCGCTCATCTACAAACATTCTTCTTGCTTTCATCGCACTTAGTGACATGTTGACTGGCATTTTGCCACTACCAATTTTTATATTTTTCTTTTCACTTGGATATTGCGAAGACTTCATCCCTTTCGGCTGGTGTTTACCGTTTTCAGTGCTTCATGACATCACGCCTGCCATTTTGCACACAGCTTCCGTTTGGCAAACAATGGCCCTTGCAGTTCAGAGGTATATCTATGTCTGTCATCCACTAAAAGCGAAGAGATGGTGTACCGTTCATAATGCGCTGAGAGCTGTCATTAGTACTTATGTAATGGCCTTTCTGATACATGCTGCAAGATTTGTCGACTTCAAGGCAATTTCAGTGAACGTTCAAAGTCTTACCAATCCTACCACAACGTTCAAAGGATGTTTCTTTGATTCACGCATAAGACAGTATTTGAACAATAATTACAATATTACAAGTGTTTCAAATATATTGTACACTTTATGACAGTCATTTTTAATATCCCCAAGAGAGTCATAATCATGACTGCATTTTAATCTTTAGTTTAATGATAATAACAACATTGATAGAAGTGGTATATTTATGCTAAACTTATAAAATCATACTAAGACATTCTGCAGGATTACAAGAAATCACAAAATAGTAGACTGAAGCTGAGAACACATATTTTGTATGGAAACAATATGACCAAATTTACCTTCAATCGCTCATCTTAGCCAGACGTATTTCAAGTTGTCAGCGACTGGAATTAATGTCACCAAACGCTGCTAAGTACTTTAAAATAGTACTCTATAGTAATGTGTAGTACTGTTACACTTTATAGTACTCTGGTGATTAAGTATTCCACAATACTGTAGGGTGTGGTGATAAGAGAAGAGCTTCAACGGGAAATGTGAACAACGGAGTGCGGGCGATGGAGGCCAGACAACGTCAGCTTCAAATGTACTTACATGCGAGTATTGAGCCTGTGCGAAGCATGGATAGAATGCCATTTTTCAAGTTGATGCTTGGCTTTCCGCGTCTCCTCTACCATTAGTGTCTTAATCAATGTGAGCTCTTCGTCATAGGTAACTCTGCCCAATTGCTTGTTGCTAGATCGTCGTTTGAGTAATTGGTTTTCCAGTTCATTGTCATAAACACTACAATACACGGATACCCACCGAAGGAAAACTCGCCGCTTTTCATTGAGCCTGATAAGTTTTAATGCATGGTATTAATTGTAATTTGGATTAAGCTAAGGCTTCCGGGTGCTAGAGCATCTGTAAAAACATCACCTGTTGATGATCCTTTATGGTCGTCAATGCTGTATGATAACTTCTTCTTCTGCTTTGTAGTTGATACAGTAACAGTCTGCTGGAACACATGTATGCTTTACCTGTCTTTCCCCCACAAGTCATGTACATTATCGAAATACCATTAACACCATCTTATAAAGCAGCTCTTGCAAAACAATGTATGTACTCATGTGTCAGTCCGCTTTTCTGATGAAAAATCTTCTGGGTTAATGGCCTGTGTAATGTTCAACTACTGATTGGAGTCAAAGCATTGTAGTTTCATACCTTTATGGTCCTGGTAGTCCCGAGATGTTGATCTTGTCTACATTTGTCAACTTCTTGGATATATGGGCAAAGCTTCCCCTGTCAGACGGTTCTTTGTAAGGGCCTCTATGGCGATCTAACAAGCAGTGATGCCTAAGAATTCCTCCATTTGTTTTTCAAACCTGTCATATCGGCAGCAGCAATAGCATCCAACATTTAAAGAATGTTAACTTATTTGTCACACTACCACCATGGCTTTAATGTGAATCGAACGCGGGACCTTCCGATCCAGGGGCGAAAGCTCTACCACTGCGCCACGGCTCTACTTTTACTGTTTTCTTAACAAAGAAACCATCTGCCTTCATATGCATATCTTTAAAAAGAGGTTTGCTTTAGCTTCTTTCATATCATTGTGTGGCTCTCCTGGCTCTAAGTCGAGGTGTGGGGTGTCAAAGTTCAGAACCTGGCGCTAGTTCTCACTGAAGTGTACTCAAAGTTCCAGCGTTTTGCTGTTTTTCATTTCTAAGCTTGTCATGAATATGGTCAACATGTAAATTTAAAAAATGCAGACAAATTTCTTGAAAAAGGCAATATTGCCGAAAATTTGAATTAAAGAGTTGTTTTAAATAGAAGAATAGATATAATAGTTTATAGTTGCGTTACAAAATGTAACCATAAAACTGCTGACTACTAACTTATGTATCTGCCGGAAAGCTGAATGGTCTCAGTCAGCTTGTTCAATATATGTACAGTCTGTCACGCTAGTGGACGTCTATTAAAAAAGAATACAGGTCGTGTGGATCACAGTTAGTCACTGTGTCATCACAAAGTAAAGCTGCACGAAACATTATAGATGTGAGATTCAGTGAAAGTTGATAAGCTGGTGTCCATTTATATTGTAGCATACATCAGCAATTCATATTACATTTAGTGAACACATAGTATTCATATTATTTTTCATGATTTACATGTAACAACATGTTACTCCTGAGTAACACGATCTTAAGTTTTTCTAGATTTTCATATGTACATCCTGAGCACGTTGTTAGATTAACATAAACAGTAGATATGCTCGATTTTTTCTGAGCATCCTCTAGCTGATTATGGGCATTGTCTAGCATATCTGCGATGCATCGTCTGATAGAATTGAAGGTCGGACTATTATCTGGAGCGTCTCATAACTTTGTACATACTATCAGAAGCATCACCACAGAGTCAACGCAGCGTAAGGGCGTTATTTTCAGAGACTAAAGGAAAAAAAGAACATGTAAATGCAAACAACTGATTGCTTTCAGTTGATAAAATATCGTTTGGAAAGTAAACAGATATTTATTTATTAAGTACTAAATTAGTATAGTGGGGAAAGTTTGATTACTTTTATATGGCCTTTTCGTCTGAGATAAAGGTAAAACTATTAAATGTACCTCAGAAAAATGCAGGTACCTTAGAATAGAGAAACTTTAGCTACATTGTATTACAGCCGCTCTGGACAAATATAGTAGTTAAGGTCGACGTGGTATACGTTCAGTTGTGTAAGAAAATGTTATGTGCGAAGGGAGACAATATGCATACATTTCTGTAGTACAATTTAATTTTAAGCGGACAATCTACAGGACGTGTTTTAGGAGTAATATATTCGATTATATCGTATACCTGTCATATATAGACTTAAGTTATCCGATTGGCTGAGAGCGGCCACGTGTCGAGTCTGCACAAAGGTATGTGTAGACCCCGAGAATAGTATATACACTAACACACTATTCTCTAGCTCTACACATTTTTTGTTGAGGTTAAACATTTGAGGTATACGATTTAGTTTTTATATGGGAAACGACATTATACAACAAAAGACTAATACTGAGGTCAACATGTAATTTTGCGGACCTGTGAAAAAGCGATATAGACCAAGAAAGAAATCCAGTGGAGTAATATACACACAGTTGTATAGGGTAATACAATGTTTGGGGTAGATGTCTTTCCGACTTGAGGTACCTCTCCATATCCGAGTTATCTACGGCAGCATATGGCCGTACACCGCGGGTCATCGGTTCCCACAAGGTTACACCATACGACCACAAATTGAATTACAATTGAATCAAGACCCAATAATCCGTCGATACATTGATTGGAACAAAATTACCTTTCACACCGAAACAGCTGATTACTAGACAAATTTTGTAACAATTTAAATGTGCTTGTAGGGTTAACTTTGTGTCATGTATATTTTTGTGCATCAAATGTCTAATTATTACTCTGTTAACAAAACTCTTCCACCAGATGTGACCAAAATAAGCCTACTTATCCGTACCAACACGTCTACGTTGTTGCCATCTATTTGTTAACTTTTTTTATTCAAGAACGATACTAGGCACTGACTCAATCCGATTACATAAATAAAGTAAATGCATTTCAAAAGGTATCAGGATTATATTAAAGAGGTACTCCCTACATCAAGCAGATTATATTCTCGAAACATAGATTATGTGTTCAATGAACGTAAAATGATAATTAAATACAATTTCAAATAAGAACCTATTACTGTACATTTTAAACCGCTAGTTTTATCAATAATGACTGGGACTTTTAGGTTAAGTTATAATACTTCCAAAGATTATATTATTTATGTTTTGGAGGTTATTAGTTTGGCATCAGTTAAAGGGTATGTCCCTTTAAGAAATGCATATTTAGAAATTAGATATAAGTATTTCTAGTTCAAGGAAATTAACTGACAACACATTTCTTTTAATTCTTACCACATCAAATTTCTCGTTGAATACACGTACACCACCCGAAAAACTATCAATGGCCATCCATTTGACAGGCAGTTTGGCTCCCTTACTAATCGCGCTGTAGTATGAAGTTTCATAAACATCACGTGAAAGTCCAGAGTCCTCAACTTTTCTTTGTAATTTGCATCTAACCTTAAAAAGAATTATCAAACATTTAGAAGAAAGATTCTGGCGTTTAAAGAGGTACTCCCTACATAGAGCAGATAATATTCTCGAAACATAGATTATGTGTTCAATGAACGTAAAATGATAAATAAATACAATTTCAAAGAAGAACCTATGGCGAAAAATGCCTCATTTACCACAATTAATCAATATAGAGGCTTTCTGTAATAAATCGCATCTACCCATTAATTGTACAACAACAACTCTACATAGATTATTGAATGGTTTACGGCACTGCAGTATATTTTAAACCGCTGATTTTATCGATAATGACTGGAAATGCATAGCTGAAACTTTAAGGTTAAGTTATAATACTTCCAAAGATTCTATTATTTATGTTTTGGAGGTTATTTAGTTTGACATCAGTTATAGGGTATGTCCCTTAAATTCTTCTTAGGTAAGGTGTTGAATTCCAATTTGATTAAAACATTATGTACATATTGGGTAGAATAACACGCTGCTCGCTTTTGGTGAAAACTATACTCTCTGAAAATAAAATATTTAAGAACGAATAGTCATTTAAAAATATCTAGGACCTTTTTAAATGACTATTCGTTCTAAAATATCTTATTTTCAAATGGATACATTTACATTTTTCACATTTAGCGGTAGTCAGGCTTAAATATCATATGTACAACATCTTGAAAGGTCCAGTAGAAGAAAAACGGTTGTAACTTACTATGCAGTGTTTTCACGACTAACTGTTTTGGTACTGTCAATGTTTTATCATTTCTGGTGTCAACAGTTTTAAATTATTCGTCACATAGACACCAATTCTAATACAACCGGCTGCTTTTCCTATATCAACATATAGGGAAAAGCCTGAATATTTTTACGATAAAAAACAACTCCTTTTTCCAAGGATGACGTGGTGTGACACCGGTCAATACTTCCGGGTCGTTGTACCCTAGGAAGTAGTTCTTTATAAATTTGAAGTCTCCATTTTAGAGCTGTCTGTGGATGGCTTGGTGAAATGTATGTTGTATTTATTGTTGTTTTGTAAGTATTTGGCCATTTCTGATTACTTTGACAGTTTTTTTTTTGTTTATCATCTTCAGGACTACATTTTGTATTGGAAAGGTCAAAATATTACTCCGTGCCGGCAACACACAATATGTCGTATCCCTTGCACATGTTCCCATCATCGTGTCGTCTGAACAATTGCTCATGTCAAGACGGAAAAATTGAGTTTCTAATAAGTAAATGCTTAAAATACGCATTTGCTTTAAAATGTTTGCACTATTGTGAAGCTGTAGATTGATCGAAACTTGCTAATAAAGCGATTTATCTTAAATATTCCGAAATATTAATCTAAATGTAATAAAAACAATGTTTTACGTTTAGTACTGCATGGTCATAAAACTATAGTAAGCGTTGTGATAGCCTTTGAGCTGTATCCAATGATTTTTCTCATAGTTTGAAATTCATTCTCTATTGTAATTATGGTTCTCATATTTGTCTTTTTTTCTGATAGATGATAATCGCTGTATAGATTTTTTTCTCGCATACTAACAGGTACATGTACATGCACCAAACATACGCAATGATATTAAATCATTACAAATTCTTGAGGATTATTATGGAAAGCCATGGCCGTCTTATCATGACTTGTTTGCTTATATGCGGTACATATTTCATTATATGCAGTAGGTCTTTTATTATATGCAATAGATATTTGATTATATGTGGTAGATAGTTCATTATGTGTGGTACAAGTTACTTTATATGCTGTACTTTCTTTGTTATATGTAGTACAACTCTTCATATATGTGGTGCTAATGTCTTTATATGCAGTGCATTTGAATTTGTGTGCGGTTCAAACACCAAAATATGCAGTAGATTTGATATTGTGTGTAGTAGATAAAACATTATACGTGGTGCTTTTTACATAATATGATGTACAAACATAAATATATGTGGTAGTCATTGTGTCCATTATGTGCGGTGCTTTTTTCCTTATATGCAGTGCAAATCACATTATATATCGTACTTTCGTTAATATACTCTGTAGATCTCACATTATATGCTGTACATGCGATTTCTTTATATGATGTGCTTCCAGCATTATATGCGGTAGTAATTTCTTTATTTGCGGTAGTTTCGTCATTATATGCGGTAGTAACGTCGTTATGATGAGATGGTTAGGATATTTCCGAAAGATACCGTAAATATCCGGATTATTACGAATCCGGATGTTTCACACGAGTAATTATTGTGCACAAATCTTCTGTATATATTGGTGTTTGTACCGCACACAAATTCAAATGCACTGCATATAAAGAGAGTACCACCACATATAAGAAGAGTTGTACTACATATAACAAAGAAAGTACAGCACATAAAGTAATTTGTACCACACATAATGAACTATCTACCACATATAATTAAATATCTACTGCATATATAAAAGACCTACTGCATACATGTATAATGAAATATGTAGCGCATATAAGCAAACAAGTCATGATAAGACGGTCATGGCGTTCCATAAATAATGCTGAAATCGGGGTGTATGTGATCTAAAAGGGCTCTTAACTTAGGGTCTTGCTAGGAACTTGCAAACTTAAGGTGGAAATCTTACCTTCTGAAGTTATCACAAATACAGTACCGCCAGCGTTTTACTTTCCGCGTTTTCGTGAAAAGAAAACCGTCATTCGTTCGTTTACTATGCGGTAATCGTTATACCGTGTAACCGTGAAACGAGAATTCCCTTTTGCGCATGCGTAGCGTAAAACGAGAGCGTAAATGCGCCGCGTTAAACGAGAAAACGACAAAGCGCATGCTCATATAGATTCCTCGCCAATTTAGGGCTTATTCATTCATTTCGCCATTCGTTTTCACCATTCTCAAGGCTTTACCGTCCAATATATTCGGTCGAAATAGTGACCATCGTTTCGTAAATGTTCTAACTGAGAGCATGACTGGTCACACTTGTACATTTGATTACATAAACAATATTTAAATGTACAAATTTCGGAAATGTTAATAGCTATTTATGACGGAAAGTAAAAACATTTCAACATCGTAGTTCATTGTCTGAACACTTTCCGTATTCTAAAAATAAATAATCTGGTGATAATTCTATTAGTCCCGCACAATACCCGTGGAATAAACCGGTCCATCGAGCACTTTTTATTGGCTACACTGATTCGGTTCCCGAATATCGTTTCACATTTAGAGTCACTCTGATTTGCTACACGGCTTAAACCAAACTGGAAACGAGAACCGTTTACGGTGCGTTTACCGTTAATCGGTAATCAAGATCTCACGGAAGTAAAACGCTGGCGATACTGTATAAGCTGTACTGTAGCCCTGTTTCTACAAGTCCATGCCAACAAAACGTCCATTTAGGCTAAAGGTACCAATTGTTTGTCGCAAAAACAATGGTGAGGGGCGAGGGAGAGAAGACACTTCACGGTCTTTTTCCTTTCGTGATAAAAATCAACTTGCAGTAAGTTACAATTATGATTGAAAGTTTTGTCTGGACGGAAAAACATGAAAAAGATAATTTACGATAAATGTTTCATAATTTTAAAACACTTGATCATGATAGTGAAGTTATGAAATTACGTAAAACATTAAAGAACACATAATATTTTGACACTGGATAGATACAGTTAAAATATTAAATTCGGGTCGGAATAAAAGATAAAACGTAAAGTGAAAATATTGTAATATATTACATGTAATATCTATATTGGACTGATTCATTAGATTTGGCCAATAACAGCTAATTGTATGTGGGTGCCAACAGACACACCCATGCCAGACTAGCACAGTCAGACTGTACAAATGCACAGTCAGGTAGACTAACCTGTCACAAGCAGTGTAAGAGTTGAAAATTACAATTGGAAGATAAATAAATGCCGTTGTATTCGACACAAACTTGTTGACCTTTTCAACAACACCGCAGACATGTTCTAATGTTGTTTGGTTTAAACAAGTCTGATTTGTTTTATTATTTGGGATTCATGGGAAAATATAGGTTAAGAACCTTGTTGATCTTGAATATGTCTCATTTATAAAAGAGTGATTTGGACTAGCTAAACTGTCTTCACCTCAAGAAAAAATGGATTGAGCTGAATCAATGGTATTTATCATAGACCCTGTTATCATACCACTTGACCTTTCGTAACATTTCTTCATCTCAAGAGCTGTTTTCCTTTCCTGGATATTTTACTTGAAGAACATGTGATATCGACCTGTATAGTTGAATATTCCTGATCCATTGCTTTCTCAAAAATAGACAAACTTACCGTTTTAACACAATTTTCTTGCTTTAACACATTCACATTTTCTCCTATTAGTTCCTTTTTAGTTTTTCTCTTATTCCCTTCTTCATTGTAACCTTTGAGTAAAGTAATTAAGTCATCCTTTTTAAGATTTGTACAGAATAATATATTTTGCAAAGCTGCTGTTCTTAGCTTTAGATGAGAAATACATTTATCTGTAGATTTTCAGATTTGATAAATTGAAATGTTACACTTTTTGAATTTTTCTTTTCACTCCTTTCAACTACTTTGAAAGTATTTCTTAATGCCTTCCCTATCTCCTTTTGTATAACTCTATGGTAGTCCTGCCTAAATTGAGATGTAAGAACTGTCACAATCAGTTAAACAATTTCAGGCAGTCTTAAGTAGTAATACTCACAAACAAGCCAAACACAATCCTCAACAGATTCAGCATGGCGGTCCATACTTTCAACTTGTATTTCATTTGAAATGGTACACTTTTTATAAATATTTCTAAAAGTGATGTGTTTGATAAAAAGGAAACATTCAAAAATCTTGTCATTTATGTTGGTCAACCCTTCCCTCAAGTCTCATACAAAGTCTCCTGGTATTTTGTCTTGGTTATGATCTCAGAAGATGTTAATATCATACCATCTAGAACTTTAATTTGTTGATTTATATTGTCAATTTCTGCTTCCATTCCAGGAATAAAGAGGGGATTTTTCATTGTGGAACACAGATTATGTCTGCACTTTGCAATACAGAATGTGCCTACATACCTCTCTACCATTTCAGCAGAAGACACATAACAATCCGACGCAGGGAAGATACTGTACACATTATATTGTCGTTTACTGTTAGATGCATTCTCCTCTAGGACTTTTGATTGAATAACAAACATTAGAGAAGTTAGTATATGTCTGAAAATGGAACAGAGTCAAACATTTTACACTGATTTCTGTATTCTTCAATATCTACTTAATTGTGTATGGAATGAGGATAAGTGTTTAATTGCGTATGGAATGAGGTAAAGTGTTTCTTTAACATCCTGGATCTGCATTACAACATTCTTGAAACATATTTTTATAATACAATGTCATAATGGGACCTTTGTTTCTCATTATTTCAACAAAGGCTACCTTTGCGGTAGACTCTTGTGGCGTGTCAATAAAATTACAGTCGAGTTACCAATTTCCGTGATAAACGCTTTCGAGAAGAATATCGTTTACGCAAAAATAAAAAAACAAATCAAGAACACATCTTACCTTTTGTAATCCCGAATATGCCTGGAAAATATTCTTTGACTGTTAAATTGTGGACGTTGCCAATTTTATACATGTATCGAAACAGACAGCTGCAATAACAGAGACCTTATAACATTCAAATTTTAGTGATTTTATACTACATGTTTTGTATGTAACGTTTTATTTTATCTACTGACATATATTTACAGTTCTACTGACTGTGTGAATATCTCTCCTTCTAATTACTCTAATAACTGAGCAATAAATCAAGTGCGTCCAGTGTTTACAACGATCGCACTGTGTCCACTTATCAAAACAAAATACTCTGACAATTTACAAGCTCGTCAGGTTGAAATTTTCCATATATAAACAACATTTTTCGTCGTCCTTTTCATCAGTAAAATCATGTTCAGACGGAACTGGTGTGTCCAATTTAATGAGACCGCCAGCCCTTTGAATGCCAGAAGTGGACTGAAGGATGCAAGTATTAAAGGTCCAGTACTAACACCATTTCGAATTTTCTTTTAAATCTGGAATTGTTACAGGGAAATACAGTTTTAAACTTGCTTCTAAAACTTTACAATAGCCTTGGAGTATTTCCCTGTTTGAAATACTGCTGCAGAAAAGCGAGTGAATGTTTTTGTATTTCCTTAGATTGACTTGGGTGGTCTTTTTGTCCTACTTACGCTTTATTGCATGTTGTAAACAGTCAGAGATATACTTTGCACATCATTGGAAGTAAAGTTCTTCAATTATAATTCAAAATAGGCATGCTTATTCATGTACAACATATTTACAGTCTCTCTCTGGGTGACTTCTGGACAATTACAAAGATATTTGAAAACTAGAAAACCTACGTTTTTGAAAAGGCAAAATATACTTTATTAATTGTTTGTTAAACAAAAATTTTCAACACAACATTGTCACATTCGATGCAGTATGTCATATGTTTCCTTCTGAGAAGATGCCCGTTACAATTCCAGATTTAAAAGAAAATTTGATTTGGTG
The DNA here is from genome assembly GCA_022818135.1 of Saxidomus purpurata. Classification (NCBI taxonomy): domain Eukaryota; kingdom Metazoa; phylum Mollusca; class Bivalvia; order Venerida; family Veneridae; genus Saxidomus; species Saxidomus purpurata. The sequence goes on along the minus strand of JAFMSR010000006.1, from coordinate 31,467,254 downwards.
TTAGTTATGGACCTTTAAAACACCCGCGGTTACAAATGCACCAAGCATTTGTAACCGCGGTGTTTTAATACTTGCGGTGGGTAATCCTGCATCAGACGGCTTTACTGGGACAAGAGTAGTGAAAACAGGAGTTTCGCTTTTACCATTGGTGGGTTTAGACTTTTTTGGAGTAGTTACGGAAGCCAGATACTCCTTTACCTTTTTGCTTGTGCTATTGTCTTACCCCCAATGATTTTACCGATCTACCTCCGCTCTTGCTTAAACGGCGGTTGAAAGAGTGGTCTCTTTTTCTAAAAACAGAAGTAACGGAACTACTTGCTTCGTAAGTAGAACTTGCCTCTACACTACATGTATTGACTTGATATAATAACTTGGTTGTTTTCAGTCATACTAGTTTGAACTAAGGGAACAGCAACACACATTTCATCACGATATTGGATTGTGTCATCAGAATCAGATTCTGCCTGAAAATCTTCAGGAATATCAGACTGACATACATCCTCAGTGAAACGAGACTGAAGTTCTGATCTAAGTTGGTTTGTTTCCAAAAGATCAGTGCTGATGGAATCTGGGCAAAATGGATAAATACATGTACCTGCTTTTTTGAAAGCAGATGCACATTTTTTACTGAAAGGGCCGTGTTGTAATCCTTGCAAGCAATTGAAGCAACACTGTATCGATCAACTACTTTGCCAGTTTCCCTTTGAAACCTGCTACATTCATTACTGTAAACCTTAGAAAAAGGCCCAAAACAGCCAACCTCCATTGGTTGTAGAATATGGGACGTATGTGGTGGCAAAACATATGAAAATTTAATGATGTCATTGTCTACAGCCCAATCAATAATACTGGGTGATATATATGAGCGATGCCCATCATACAACAGAAGCAATGGACGCTTGCCAACAGCATAGTTTATAAAATGTGTTTCCAGGTAGTTCTTAAAAACTTTTCTATTCGACCAGCCACTTTTAAAAACGGTACCCTGAGCACCTAGTTAAGCATCTTCCAACAGTTCAGAGCTCATTCTAGCACCTTAAATATAAAACAAAATGATTTTTTTATCCGCATTGAAACAGTAAAGGCAACAAAAATGCAAATTATATGTTTAATTCTCCCCTGCAAACACAAAATATGGTGGTATTTGTTGTCCAGGGGCATTCCCATAGCCAAGTATGGTTGTCTCAGATGTAATAACACTCGTCGTTCTATCTGCAGGACCAACTACAAAGGAGGGTTTGAAATTTTGCTGAACATACTTTTCATCAACGTTATAAACAGATTCAGGGATTTCTTTCATGATGTTTGACAAGGATTTCATGTAATTCCGAAAAATAGTTCTGGATACTTTCCTTCGAAGTTGCCCTAGCTCTTAAATCAGACACCGTATTTGGGCGTCAACTTTAAATCGGGCAACCGACCTAGCAATACATAGACCCACTCTTATATGGTCTCTGTCTCTTCAACCAAGGCCAGAAACAAATTCCGAAGCTTCATTTATCACCTCTGCCCTTGTATACGGGTACCAAACTTTTGCCACTTCTTGAATGTGATCAACTAGCCTAGCTTCCTCGAATTCAGTCAGCAAAGGCCCTGGTCCTGATCTGTTTATTGTAACACAAATTGTTTTAAACCTGATAGTTTCTGGGTCTACATGTCCTAGTACACGATCTCGTAGCGTGTGCATGGGCACATTATACACTTTGGATGCCTTCTGTACAGAGAGATCACCATCAATTACACCCTCATAGGCCTTGGTTAGAACAGTTGGTGAATATTGTCTGTATCTGCGTTTAGCTGGGGTGGGCTGCCATATACCTATAGGAACTCTTTAAAGTGGGGAAAAACATCAACTACAGACTAATCATTTCCTGTATTTTCGAACAATTTACCACGAAACTTTTATATACTAACAACAATACATTAAACATATATTACTCTATAATGCCTTTAGAGTGTCCGGTCGTATAAGAAGGAACCCTTTCCTTCCATTCCGTAAATCAAATATCAGCCTAGAAACCAGTCATCCAAGGTCGTGACCTATCTGTCAAAGATGTAAACAATCGGCTGTTAGACGGCCTCCCAGATTGATGTATGATACAAATTTGAATGAAAGAAGACGGTTTAATTATTGCATTATCTTGTTTATATCATTTTATCATATACTGAATATACTGAGAGACAAAAGAAACGCAACTTTTATATTTTCTTACTGTTGGAAAGAAAAGGTCAATGTATAGTTTTTCATTAAAACCTGTATAATACGTAATACAGTTTAACTTCCTATCTGTGTGCTTTGATTATTCATTCAGAGAAAATTTATTATTTATATTATGTTTCTGCGGTAGGCGAATACTTTTTTGTACAGGATATGATAACTTTCAAGTTAATATGTTAAGTTGCGTTTCTTTTGCCGGTCAGTATAGTTTACAAAGGGAACGTACGCCTCTTAGTGCTATGCGATGCATTTTTTGTCACTGACAGCAAGTTGACGTTTCTGAAGTTGGCTTCCGAGGTATGACATCAGAAAACAAACCATAGCGCGAGCTTTATTTCCGGTATAACGAAATGAACGGTATCACGATTTGAGGTTACTCGATGGGTTTTAAAGCAACTCTGAGTAAAATCATTTGGTCCAGATGAATATGTATGTACTCCACTGTCAATATTGTCAGCATGTTTTAAAAAACTCTCAAATAATTCGTTGTCCTAATCTGAAATGATAGTTTCGTCATCTACATTTTTGGGTGAGCATGTACTTTTATGGCAACATGACAAGTCATCCAAAAATGAAACAGAACAATCAAAGGTCTTGTAGAATGACTTTACTTGTTCTGGGTGTTTCCTGCATACAGATAGTTTGTGGTTTATAACCCGGAGTCCATCTACGGAGAACGTCCTACCCACAGCGACCCCGGTTTGACTAGGATTGGTGGCATTTTAACAGTCGACATCAAATGCATGTAAGCCTATACCCTGAGCTTTGTGTATAGTCATAGAATATGCAAGTCGAACTGGAAATCAGCGTCGTTTTGCCAAACAAGTATTAGCAACAGGGTCGAATTTTGTGAAAGTATATTTATACACATTGGTTTCCTCCGGTTCGCCGTCGAAACAAAAACCCACTCTCATATAGTTTTCATCAATGTGTACTACTAGCCAAAAGCAAGGCCATTCACATGTCTATCATCTAAATTTCTCAAAAGTGAAACCGGGGCTTCCACTTTAATACTTAATCTTTTTGGAGCAATACATTTGGTGAAACCTATCGCCACTATCATCAGCAGTAAATACTCTTAATGAATTGTCAACTTCCTGTAGTCGGGAATAATTATATAAATCAACGACTTCTTAACGTTCATACAACCTAACAACATTAGTCGCTACCTCTGGATCTAATGGTCTCGATAAAATGTTCATCAAATCATTTGTTTCTGCACTTGGTTGACTCTTTTCTAAAACGTTTATGCACGAAATTAAAGTTTTGTCAGACTGTCTGTGAACGGTTTGATTAATATGGGGCAACACTTCTTGAAAAAAAAACTGGCTTTAAAACAGTAATTCCCGGGGTCTCCATAAAGTTCATCCTGTATTGGTGGCAGCTGGAAGAAATCACCGCTAATGATGACTTGAATACCACCAAAATATGTATTACCTCTTAAACATCTATACAGATATTCAACACATTCTATGGGAGTTTATTTTGGCTGACCATGGAAACCGCACCCTAAACTAAAGCGTCTCTGTTTAAAATTCTCATCTTTGTCGCATGATATATTTCATATGTACTCACTAAGTGAAATCTTCCTTTGCTACCGTAATGTCCGTCTTCCAGACCAGCAATTTTATGTAATGTAGTGGCCCCTAAACCACGGTTACTGGAAACAAGCTGAGCTGCTTCACACACCCTTTAACAGTAAACTTGTTTCCGTTCCTGCCTGTCACACTAACAATATATATTACGGAAATACCGCATTTTCCTAAAAATACGGAAAATATACAAACCTGTATATTGGAAAAGTACAGAATCCCTGTATTCACGAAAGATAGAACATAAATATATTTAAAATAATATACTGAAATTCTGACTGAAACTCTTAATGAAAGAAATGAAACTTTACAACCAATTTAATTTTTAGTCATTTTTCACACATTTTTCCGGAGTTTTTAAAAAAATACTTTCAACATGTGTCACAGGATATGACAGAAAACAACTTAATGTAGTTGAAAATATTTTTCAATTGTTCATGTACATGAGGATCAAAAACCATTCTATTTTCTACTTAAGAAGGACTGAAAAGTGATAATTAGTGGTTTTTAAATACAGTGTACTTTGGTGGCCATGTTGGACGCCATCTTGCAAAAAACGAATCATGATGCGTTGTCTGACCCTGATGGCATTTATCTAAACATTTGGTACCTGCCAAGATTGTATTTCATTTAATAGCTATGATAAAAAAACAGATAGAGAAGAAAAACACGCGGTATCTGGTACAAGATACCCTCTATTACTTTATTAAAGCATGAAGAGAGCCAGACCTTGTAGTTTATAACAAATCGCTGATTCAGAAGTGAAACAAATGGGAAGTCGTACATACCACATAGTGTCTATTTATAAAAATAATCTTTTTTCTTTAGATTGATGTCGTTTTAATAAAAACGAGAACATTTGGCGGGAATCAGAATAGCAGAGACACCTAGCAGCAAATATTTAGCGCGAACACTCTTCACAAATTAGTGTCGGATTGTCTCTCCGCTTTCGTAATGATTAGCATAATCATGTCTAAATGATTAAAGCACGATATTGCACACATGACCGCACTTTGGTACTTCCGTACTTTGATTATTGTAATAGGACTGCTCTCCGTTAATTTATTACCATTTTGTTAGAAGTGGGTGGGGTTAATTGATTTACATACGCATTATTTTCAGTTTCCTTGCCAAGAACTTGGCAATTCTATTATGTTTGCCTGGATTTTCACAGATGTAGTTATATAGTACTTGAAATAAACACCTGAAAACAATCGATCAATTGTCATTGTTGCTATGGTAACAGGTTTTGAAAATTTGAAAACTGGCTATTGTTGTTATTCAGGTGTGTTTTACTTTACAAGAATCGCTGGTGTTTTCTTTTTACATATTGATACAACATATTCAAACTGGGTCAAGCTGAGTCGCAAAATAGTTATATACTAGAAAGGTATAATACACTCAACCGGTTTAGAAACGCAAAAGCGGCAAAATATTTATTTTAACAGTGTTAACGTGTTTCAAATTTATTCAAATTTCATACACAACAAAAACAATATAAAATTGAATTCTTGTAAAAGTTTCAATAATTCATCGCAAAAAATGACTTAAAATAGAAATAAAAACAATAGCGTCATTCAAATAAAAATGTTCAACAGGGGAAATCTTTGCGTTTCTAAATCGGTTAAGTGTAGTATTCTGATGATGTTGGCCATTTCGGATAACATTGAAAGTAAAAGTACATTAAATTCTGTATATAATGAACACCTTGGGACGATTTATTCCTTATATGTATTTACCTAAATTATTATTTTGTAAAGATAGCGTGCATTATCATCTTTTAGTTCTGTGTACGTCTTGAAAAGTGAAAAAGATTGTTTATAAAAAAACACTGTTTATAAATACAATCAGTCATGTTATATGAATGTGTGCGACTTTTTCATATTAAGTAGACGTATATACATTAAATTACTTTTCATATAACAAAGACCCTGACGTACAAACGAACGGACATTTAAAAAGAAAATGTTAATACATATCTCCGCCTTAAAGAAGGACTCCTTATTAGAAAAACTTTTACATGACATAAAGTCATCTTGTATCAGTGTATTTTATGAACTTCTTCTATCGTTCTCCCAGATATTAAGGACTCGATGGAAGGACTATTTATGACAAATAAACATTCAACAGGCTACACAACAATATTGCAGAACAAGTTATTTAAAAAGACAGTTACGTAACATTTATATATGGAATGATATTGAGGTAAAAATTACACAATGCCTGCTTACTGTTACAATTTACTCATTGACACTGCTATTGTGCTTATTGGTACAGTCACTATGCATGCTTGCACTTTCATCACGCTTGTTGACAATTACACAATGCCTGCCGCTGGTATAATTTACTCATTGACACTGCTATTGTGCTTACTTGGTACAGTCACTATGCATGTTGCACTTTCATCACGCTTGTTGACATTGACACAATGCCTGCTTACTGTTACAATTTACTCAGTGACACTGCTATTGTGCTTATTGGTACAGTCATTATGCATGCTTGCACTTTCATCACGCGTGTTGACAATGATACCATGAGCGCTGGAAGTTACAACTTGTTTGGTGTTTAGTCCCTGATGTCTATATGGCTGAATGACAATGTAATGTAGCGTAATTAAATATTTCAACATGCCGGGACTGTATATAAGCTTTGATATTTCAACATTGCACAGTTATAAATGCTCCTAAAACAAAACACACGATGTGACCAACACAAAATGAAAGATGCAATAAGCCACTAAGCAAGTTGAAAGTAAGCATAATGTTAATTGCAAATTGCACATCACATTTTGATACAAGGGGGGGGGGTTTTTTTTTGGGGGGGGCACTTTTTTTGTTTTCGCGAAAGACGGACTTAAATTAGCTGTTGCCTAAACCGTTTCCCATCAGTTGTGTCCCTTTGTTTCAATTAATTGCAAGTTTTATTTTATTTTTTTTTTTTTTTTTTAAAAAATTTTTTTTTTTTTTTAAAAACCCCAAAAAGGTCACCACCTTACCTCCTCATATGACACCAGTACTGGTTTTTCCAGGAAGTGGACTCGAGAGTGACTCGATAAGCTACAAGCTTTTTTTAACAATCGAGCTAAATTAAATTAGTATAAACTAATCTGGAGAGCTGTCTAGCTCTGAAAAGTAAAAAGGAGAGGAGAAGTGTAGGGGGTGATCGTAGGTTTTTAGCCACTCCCAACCAGCCTTGGGGGCGGGGGGTTGGTTTGGGGGGGGGGGGGGGGGGGTCCCTCTTTTTCCCGGGGGGGGGGGGGGGGGGCCCCGGGGGGGGCCTTTTTTTTTTCTCACCCAGGGGCCCCCCGGGGGGGGGGGGGGGGGGGGCCTTTTTTTTCCCGGGGGGGGGGGGGGGGGCCCCGGGGGGGGGCTTTTTTTTTTTTCACCCAGATTTACTTTTAATGGTGTCAAAAGTGTTTGACGGACTCATTCGGGGAGCATGGAGGGTCAATCTGGAGAGCTGTCTAGCTCTGAAAAGTAAAAAGAGGGAGAAGTGTAGTGATTGTAGGTTTATAGGCCACTCCAACAGCCTTGCTTGTGTTAACCCTTTAGCGACGTGGTTGAGTGTCCGCCTTCAGATCACGAGGTCCGGGGTTTGAGCCCCAGGAGGGACCTTGGTATTTTCTCACCCAGGATTTACTTCAATAGGTTTTTTGGGCATAGTAGAGTAGTATACCGTCGGAAGTGCTATTGCGCAGTCTGCACTAGTCAATTGCAATCATTGCCTTCACACCGTTGGGGAACTCGGAATGGCGGGGGAAATTGCCGTGTTTTTAGCATCCAGCTTTCCCATGCAGGAGTTATGTTATGTGTTGTAACTGAGGGGCGGAGTGTTAAAAGAAGGATTTGACATTATATAAATATAGTGAAAATGAAAGTGGAAATCTGTTGTTTTTTTAACATTATACATATTCGGATATCCACGATAATCTTTCCGGCAAATAATTATTCAAATTACGGAAAAACACGACTAGAACATAGCGCTCCCCCTGTTATCAAAATGTGACTTATAATTTTGAAATGACATTATTTCTATTATTAGTTCTATTTTACCTAGTGCCTGATAACGTTTTCCATACTGGTTGATCACTTCGTGTATTTTGTTCTTGGATGCATTACAAATTAACCAAGATAACCACAGCATGATGAAATAAACCATTACGCTAGATTGCACTGTCATTCAGTCAAATGAAAATATGAAAAAGGCATCATGGCCTAAACAACATAAAAGTTGTAACTTCCAGCAAGCATGGTATCATTGTCAACAAGCGTGATGAAAGTGCAAGCTGCATAAGACAAGCACAATAACAGTGTCACTGAGTAAATTGTAACAGTAAGCAGGCATTGTGTAATTGTCAACAAGCGTGATGAAAGTGCAAGCATGCATAGTGGCTGTACCAATAAGCACAATAGCAGTGTCAATAAGTAAATTGTAACAGTAAGCAGGCATTGTGTAATTTTTACCTCAATATCATTCCATATTTATATGTGTATTGGCATGCTTCTACCATTACATAAACAGATAAATCAAGGAAACAATGAATATTTCTATTTTTAGCGCTGTTGCAGCTATTTGTTAAGTCTGCTGAAACTGTTTGAGCAAGATAAAAAAAAAACATATAACTCAACATTTGAATACATAATTTTTACCACATTCACGATATACAAGTCAAGTATGATATATAAAAACCTAAAGCAAATAAACGTTGCAAAAAGCCCTGGAGATATGTGAAGCACGCAGAACACATTTTAATATTATAACGGACCTTAACTGTAAACTTTTTTGTTTCTGGTTTGCATCTTATTTCGTGCAATCCAGCCTTATGAATTAATGTGGAAGTAGAAACGTTATAATCTGAAATTAGTACCAGAACAACACAACACATAATTGCTGCTAAAGCAAACAAGACAAGGAGATAACAAAATGCGGGCGATGACATTGAAATCGTTGGTGAATAGATGTTTGCTGATAGTGCTATGTGTAGTTTCTATTTATTTTACCATTTGGAATTTTATTTGGACCGAACAGACAGATAATGGCATAAGGACTAAAATTGGACTTTTATTCCTCAATAATTCTTGTGTATCTAAAAGCAGTATGCAGGCGAATTTTCAACTGTCTGACGAAAACTATGAGTATACATTTTATGTGAGTAATGGAAATGTTGATAAGAGTATTCGTACCACAAAAATAAATGTAGAGAAGAATGTTATTTACGTACAAACCTCAGCAATGTCAATTACAAAAACTGTCAATCAGTTAGCCAAGAAAGCTTATACTGACAGCATGGATTATTTGGTTTTAATAAGCGACGACGGAGTCTGCGATTATTTGTATAAAGACAGGACAGTCAATTTTGTACAAAGACTGAAAGCTCACATAATATCAAACGTTGGTGTTGTTGTAAATGCATGCACTAACACGGAGGAAAGACAAGGACAGTGTACCAAACTTGTTATTATACACAAATCTCACATGGAAATATTCAATACATTCTTTCCACGACATCTTGATTTCGGAAAAGCTATGAAATGGATAGTAGATGTTTATAAACCATATCATATCACTTACACAACACCTCAACAACTCAACTCTCGGTTTCAAAGCATCTGGTTTGAACATGAAAACGAAAGCATGGATAATTATGTGAAATTGGCGAGAAATGCAATAAATGGCTTCATATTAAACACATATCGTGTATTCGTAGTTTCCTATTCCTTGTACGGTTCGGACACTCGTTATACAGATGGAGCCATCGAAAATGCAGAACTCATTCAAAGTATATATCCAAGTTGGAAGATGTGGATATATCACGACGATACCGTACCAGAGACGATACTGACTAGTGTTTGTAGACAGGATCATACAACATGCATTAACATTACGGGAACAGTGCTAAAAAACAAGATGTCTTGGCGTTTTCTGGTTGCCTCTGTGCCTTTTGTATCGCGGTACGTTATCAGAGATATAGATTCAAGATTATCTGTACGCGAGAGGACTGCTGTAGATGAATGGATTCAATCTGGAGAAAAATTCCACGTAATGCGAGATCATCCATCACATTCGTATCACACGATCAGTGGGGGGATGTGGGGTGGAACAAGAGAAGCTATTCCAAATATTAAATACTTACTAGAAAGTCATTTAATAAATGGTCAGTACCTACAGGATATGAACTTTTTACGTGATATTGTTTGGCCAATTGCTCAGACATCGATATATCAGCACGACTCTTTTTCATGTAATCAGTTTGGAGGGGGTCACCCATTTCCAACACATCGGATTGGTTTAGAACACGTTGGAGGCGTGTTTATAAACGGGTCTCTGAGAAAAGTAGATACTGATATTCTTAAGTCAGCCAAAGCCCCAGAGCAGTGTATCCCTAATACACTATAACATTTAACAAAATATGACGCAATGGCTTTTTCTTATGCAATTTCTTATCATTTTGAGTATTCCGCCTTAAACCTATAATTATCAGTCTTCCAACCCTATACCATAATTTTATTGACACCAGTAATTCATCATCAGCCATTGCTATATGTGTTATACATATCAAAAGTGAGTATCGCTGAATATAGAAACTACGTGTACATAACTCAAGATTCATCAGTTGTCCAGTTTTTAATAACTGTCTTTTTTGCATTCTTTGTAATTATTAACTTCATAACATGCAACGTAGACAGCTGGTTGCATTGAGGCACATCATTAGAATACAACAACAACAATTAAACTTAAAAAAGTATACTTAAAGGATGATTTATGTAAGTTACCGTTTATATTTAAAACTGAAACTGAAAGCATCAAAATGTATGCATTCTTTTCATTTATAGCTTGAATGGGGCAATTTCTAACACTGACTAATATAAAGATTTTCTCATTTTTTGAAAGAAATATTGTTTCTACTAAACAGATATTGAACTAATAATATAGGTAAGAACAAGTGATTGTACAACATGTGTAATTTCATGGATGATAGCTTTAAAAATTTCAGTTCAGTTAATGCATGTAAACATGTTTCGATATCACTTAAAGATATAAGAAATTGATACATGTGTCAAATTTGATATACAACATCTGCCTAAGGCTTTTAACAGTTACAAATTAACCTGGTACATTTTATAAACATAATTTACACGTATTTTATATTTTTAGTCCTCAGCTGTACCTATTTGAAACTTGTTTCTTTATACATTTATAATATACATTTATGTACAGTCATACTATATATTATACACTGACCCAACATGAAAACGTAATAATGGGATTTACTATGCATGAGAAAGAAACACCAATACCTCACAATGCATGATGTGGAATTCAATCATTTGTAAGAATGTCAAACTTTATCAGTTGGGGAGTGCGTAAAACATTAAAAATCATCACAGGGGCTGTCAGATATAAGGTCATAAATTCCCCTTTATATTCAATTCAAATGGAGGTAATTTAATAATTTTAATCTAAACACAGTTGAATTTTCTAGTCTTGACATTAGTTTCTCTCAACTGAGAGCAAAAGGAATATGTTGTCTTGACAAACAATTTTGTTTTTGATTAACTGTTAATTTTCACTATATGAGTTATCTCCCTTTATGCATGATAAATTACTTTGACTGTAAGGCCTATTATCTTATTAAGTTAGTTAAAATATATAGCAGTATTTTTTCAACGATTTATTACAAAAAAATTTTAAAGTCTTATTCGTGAAAAAAGCGACTGTGAGTGGATACAAAAGAAATGAATATGTCAACATTGTTTAAGACGGAACAGAACATGATTCTATTAGTACATTTATTTTACAATATCAAAAAATTAAAAAAAGATCCTGGGACTTTAAATGCTGATTTTTTTCTTTGAAAATGTTATTGTAAAATGGAAAATCACCGTCACCAGTGGAGAAATTTGTGATTTCTTTTTTTGTGGGTCGTCGGGAAATTCGTGATATATGTTTGTCTACGCGGTAAAATAACATGCATATGATTGGCTACGGAGGGTCGTCTTTTCCGTAATATAAATACGTTAGCTTATCATAATGTAATTATTTTAGCGGTAGAAGCTATTATAATGGTTTGAATTCTACAAGTACCGGATGCTCCTCTGTTGTCCATTAAAAAGCAATCAACATATGATTCCTTTTTTTTTCCTGCGTAAACGAGCAGTCGTCGAAAAGGCGGCCAACGGATAAAGTAGTCCAGAAGAGAGGTCTTTATATACGAGGTTAAGGTCATCATATAACTCAAAAGCAAATAGTTTCAAAATAAGGCTTTTACGAAATTAGATCTGCATGGCATTATATAGACCGAGAAAGTATGTAAGCATCTATAGACATTCATGTTTCTAATTATATTTGTTCTGGTCAAACGCATCACTAATGTGCAGCACTTTACACTAGAACTTAAACTTAGACCATCAAACAAGTGTGTAGAATAAATTTGAATCCCTATTAATAAAGATTATAAAGTTTTCTAAAGTTTACAAAACAACTTGAATAAGGTACAAGACATTAAACATATATATATATACTATTTATAAGTTAGTTCAATTTCGTAAAACGACGACATAATAGGTTTCTTTAGATGATAAGCATAGCTGCAAACGTCTTTAGTTACCAACACTTTCGATAGTTCACATATCCTCTATTCATAGTTGTTTTCTTGTGTTTGCCCATTGTTTTTTGTTGTTTTTTTTCTTTTGAGGCCCCATATGGGTAACCCCGTTTATTGCATATAAGGTTTTAAACAAAATTCATCAAATAAGAGCATACATATTATCTTATACTACTACGATTACACTTTTTAACAGCAAGATAAAGTATAAATTAGTGTAGATTTTTTTTTTTAGAAATTTCTTATTAACAAAAGTTTTCTTTCACTACTTTTCCCTAGGGTTTGAATGATTTAATAGAATGATGCAAAAAAACATATACCAGAGGTAGTTATCTAATGAAGACAATTTTGATTATTTAACTTGCTTATTTTTTAAAATCAAAACAAAGCAGAATAAATGTATGAATGTCAACTTAATATTTTTTATGAAAAAGATACTCTAATGATGTTTGTATTGTTGGAAAAAAAGCGTTGCAAGATGGCAGAGTAAAAATATCGAAAGGTGAAATACAAGACTTGGTTAGGGATCATAGTGCTTGAAGCATTTATCAATGTAAGGGAAACAACTCTTGCAAAGAAATGTGTTTTTTTCCTTGATTAATATTAACATTATGAATGACTTTGCTCCTATCATTTCATATTGACTGATACAACAAAAAACTAAAAAAAAGGAGTTAAAAAAAGAAACAAGGTCAGTAAGAGACCACTGTGGTTCGAACTTGGTTTACAAAAAAGGCCAGGCAGTGCAGTGCTGGAAACAACGGACATCAAGTTACATGTAACTATCATTTTCAAGAAGAGTCAAATATTCTCTCCACTTTTCATTGAATTTATTTAATTTGTTTTCTTTTCTTTGCATTGAACAACTCTGTTTTTAACATTACTTTAGCATCATATTCAGATAATTGAATTGATGGAACAGTATTCTTCATTTTGCATTTATATATAGATAATTTAGCCACCATAATTATATTTATTGTGGCTTTACTAAACAGTTCTTTTCCCAAGATGACATCAGGCTTGGACCAGTTCAAATCTAAATTATGGATGTTATCCTTTATCCATCTTTTTACATTGTCCCAAAATATGGCAGTTAATTGACAATCCCATAGCAAATGTGCAACAGTTTCACTTTGTATGTTACAAAAAGTACACAGGCTGTTATTTCTAATATATATATATATATCTACATATTATGGATAGTAAGGTTCCCATTTCTGTCTAAAAAATCATTGGCCAAAATAACACCATTTCTTAAGAATCTGGGAAAACATACACTTGTTCCCCGAATTTTAAACATATTGTTATACCAGACAGGTAAAGCACAAAAATCCTTCCATGACTTTGGGTACTGGGAACTTAATTGGGTGTAACCTAGCAGAACATCCTTAAAGAATTGACAGTGTTTATTTTGTGTTTTAAAAAACCATTACCAAATTTAGTGAAATTATCTAAAAAGGGGCATTGATCTTTAATCATAATAGAGTACTCTGTGTTGTAATTCATCAATCTTCTGAGCCAACCTTTAAAGCAGACATAAAGGTCACAAGATTAATCATTCTCAATCCTCCATATTCATATGATTGGGTAATAATGCTGCGTTTAACTTTATCAGGGCCTGAAGACCATGAATAATTAAACAAGATATTTTGGATTTTTAAAATAATGTCTGTACTTGATAAACTCATGATGAGGTGATTTATTTTTGGTAGAGCTAAAGTTTTTATTACTACATTTCTGCCAAAAGGAGTGATTTTTCTTTTTGACCACAGCACAATAAGCCTTTTAATTTCTTCTATTTTCAACAAATAGTTAGCGTCACAAATATTATTCAAATTTAAAGTGAAATTTACACCTAATAACTTAAATGATTCTGATTCCCACTTTAAATTAAATTCTGGATATAATCTTATGTTGCTATTTTTAGTTGAGCCAATCCATACTGCTTTAGTTTTATCTATATTAATATTTAAAGCTGAAATTTTAGCATAGAATTCTAAAATTTGCATGGTACATCTTAAAGATTGCTCAGACCCATCTAACATTAAAGTTGTGTCATCAGCATATCATAATTTTATATATCAAAGCACGTTTTAAAACAGAAACAAGTGTACTTATGTAAAGAACTTGTAAAGTACAATATATCGTTTGTTGACAGTTCTTTAGTACTTTATTTCATTATATTAAATATATCACGATTTTAAAGCACTTTACAACTGTCCAGAGATTAATAATGAATTTTCCAAGTTTGTGTACATGTCTATTTTGAGTTTCTTCCCGTCTGTAAGCAGGGCAATGATCTTTCCTTCATCCGACCAGCAGTTGGTGACTTTGTCTTTAGATGACAGTTTTTCAAGCAGTCTAGCGTTTTTCAAGGTTAAATTTTCTCTGATAACATAGCTAGTACCTTTGAGCTTTTTCCTAACACTGATGACTGAAAGTTTATCTGTTCTGCGTACAAACTTGCAGATCACTGGCCTGTTCCCATCCTTGCTAAACTTCCCCATCCTATGAGCTATGTCTATGTTTGCAACATCTAATGTTACTCCTAAGTGATCCTTTCAGAGTTTTACAAAATTGTCTGCAGTTTCGCTGGGTTTTTCGTCTTTATCCGTATCGTTCATACCGTAAATACGGATGCTTTTCCTTCTGGTGTACTGTTCCAGTTCATTTGTCAGAAACTCACTGTATTTGATTCTGTCATAATTTTCATTTATTTTATGGTTTAGCTCTGTATGTCTTTTTTTAAGTTTATCATTTTCATCTTTCAAATTTGTTATTTCTTCTTTATACCCCCGAAACGAAGTTTTGGGGTGGGGGGGGGGGGAGAGTATATAGGAGTCACCCGGTGATTATTCGGTCGGTCGGTCGGTCGGTCAGGCGGTGGTCTGTTGCATTTTCCTTGTCCGGAGCATAATTTGAAAACTACTAGTTGGAATTCAATACAACTTCATACAATGGTCAAGCACGTTAAGAGGAAGTGCAGCGCACAAGAACCATAACTCCATTTTGACTAATTACAGAGTTATTGCCCTTTGTTAGTTTTCCTTGTCCGGAGCATAATTTGAACACTACTGGTTAGAATTCAAAACAACTTCATACAATGATCAAGCACAATAAGAGAAAGTGCAGTGCACAAGAACCATAACTCTATCTATAGTTATTACAGAGTTATTGCCCTTTGTTACATTTCCTTGTCCGGAGCATAACTTGAAAACTACAGGTTGGAATTCAATACAACTTCATACAATGGTCAAGTACATTGAGAGGAAGTGCAGTGCACAGGAACCATAACTCTTTCTTGACTCATTGCAGAGTAATTGCCCTTTGTTACTTTTCCTTGTCCGGAGCATTACTGGAAAACTACTGATTAGAATTCAATACATCTTCATACAATGGTCTAGCACAATGAGAGGAAGTGCAGTGTACAAGAACCAAAACTCTGTCTTGAGTATTTACAGAGTTATTGCCCATTTTTACTTTTCCTTGTCGCAGAGCATAACTTGAAAACTACAGGTTGGAATTCAATTCAACTTCATACAATGGTTCAGCACAATAAGGGGAAGTGCAGTGTACAAGAACCATAATTCTATCTTGACTAATTACAGAGTTATTGCCAAGAACAATATCTCTATTTTAGATTTTTTGCAAGGTATTCTGTTGCTACGAACTTCCTCAGTTTATAAAGCAGTCTTTCGGGGGTATTAATCACATTTAGTGATAGCTCTAGTTTGATATGACATCACTCCTTGTATTTCAGCTTCTGAATCTTTCAGGCTGCCCTTGGCAGCTCTAATATTTTCATAAAGCTTGTCAACCTCTAATTTGAACTCATGAACGTGGTGGGGGTAAGAGTGAGGTTGGGTGCGCACCATAAACCGGTTTAAGCTCCCCATGGTTTTTACCACTGACCGTTCCAAGGGGGGGCCCCACTGTGTTCCTTTAATGTTCGTTTTGTCCCCGTGTTTGCTTTGTATAGCTAGTGTGTGTTTGTAGTGTATATGTGTGTGTGTACATGATTGTTTGTGTGTCGTGGGGGGGTGTGTGTGTGTGTGGGGGTGGGGGGGGGGGGGGGGGGTGGGGGGGGGGGGGGGGGTGTTTGGTTTGTTTTTTTTTTTTTTTTTTTTTTTTTTTTTGTTGTGTGTCCCCCTTGGGGGCGGGGGGGTTCTTTTTGGGGAGGCTGCGTTTTTGGTACGTGGCATTCCCTGTTTGATATTATTTTTGTTTTTATGTCAGTTTTTAACGTATCAAGTTTGTCATTTTAATGTTTTTCACTCACCAAGCCTTGTTGTGTTAATGTAGTCCTTTGATGCCAGCTCGTTTACTTTTTTCTCAAGTCTAGTCACTGCTTTCATCAAAACTTTCAAATTGGTGTCTTGACCTTCCTCCTGAGTTTCTCTACATTTTGAAATACTTTCCTTTGTATTGTCTTAAGCTTTTTGTTGCATCATTTCGTCAATTTTCACTTGCTTATCCATTTTTCGGCTTTTCACTACATTGTATCCTTTCTTTGTTTTTCACTTTTCTGTTCCTTTTTACTTCTTTCTGTATTACATTTAATACAAGAGCCACCTACGGATTTACTTCTATTTCCACGCCTTGACATTATCACGTTGTTTAATCACTTCTTGTTCATACACTCTACAAAAAACAAGAGCATTAATTTATCCACAAAATTAGCAAAAAATACTCATACCTTTTTTTTTACTTTTTCAGTATTGTTACGCCTTTTATGTCACTGTACTCCGTTAAATGAAAGAAATCTGACGCCGAAATGTCCTTAGGCGGTCGTATTTTGCAGTTCGATTTTGTTAAATTATGTATATGGTCCTGGTAGATCTCTTTCAAAATTTAGCAAAATTTTCTTCGAAAATTAATTTGCTTCGGTTTACAGTTTTCGGTATCGATATATTCATTGAATTGTTCGCTAAGAGTATATGCATGTGAGCATATCGTCGACATTTCAGCAAGAAAATAATACGTCGCAATATAATTATGTTCGATGTTTAGTCTACATGTATAATTTTTTATTACTTCTGAAGAAAAAAAACTGCAATGAATTTAATGAAAAAAAAGAAGAATATGTAGATAATTTGTATTTCATTTGATAAACATACGATAATTACTAATATTTTTTTAAATGAGAAATTAAAGCAGTAAGGCACCTTCTGATGGGCTAAAACCGGGTGCAAAGAATGACCAAAACAACCGGAAAAGACTGAAAAGGGACCGAAAAACAGTTTATGCAGACCGAAAACTAATTTTTTCAAAAGATCATGTATAATTTATAAGGACAACACCGTTCACTTTTTCAGACTAACCCGTCCACTTTTCAAGATTACTCCGTTCACAAATATGTCATTCTGACTAAACCGTTCAAAGCACGTTTTAAATAATCAAAATTTTCTCCAAGAAAATTAACGGATATGTCATATTCGCCATGCAGACAGTAAAAGAGGTGTTTTCTGCATTATTTACTTTCAATTCTAGGGACATACTTAGCACTGATCAGTGTCTAAACGGTAAGTTATGGTCGTCTCCTCGATTCGATTTTCATACAGACATGCACCGCTTTTGTACAAATACTGGTGTTTCGAATGCATGTCTCGCATAATGCCAGTATCTGTGCTAAGGTTTCTTCTATCCTGAGTCGGCGTGTACTCAAATTCACCTTAATAAAGAGTGTAAAAATACTAGAATTCAGCAGAAGTAAAGGACACCTACCTGCGACATGTCTCCGTGTCCGCCATCGTGCAATGACTACACCGTTTCGGCTACATGACAGTGTATATGCAATGTATAATTTACTATCAACCAACACAGTTAACAGTTTATGTAACACAATCTTTATTTTTAAATATTTACAAAGCTTTACCCTTCTGGCGAGGTTGGCCAAGCATGTTCATCACGTGACCTCTGTCAAGCAAGTTATACCTGCCGGTATGGATTTTGTTGTGATGTCAATTGTCTTAGAAACCGGACTGAAGGAGGTTCTTGCAATTTGTCTACAGGTAGGCCGGCTTGTCAAGTAGAGTACTTGTGCATTGATGGTCATTGTTGTCGAAATGCCCGAAAAGGTGTGACCGTCAGGACTGGTGTTAAGGAAAACGTGCTCAAGAATTTAATCTTGCACAATTTGATACACTTACAGATCTGGTCATTGTTGTTTGAAACCAAAGTGTCCAGATGAAAGACTTGCCACTGGCACTTGTAGCACAGTCTTAGGAAAACCTAATTGTGAGACTGGATACAAATGTATCAACAATTACTGTTGTCCTACACAGGCTACAACTACTAAAATTCTATAAATATATTTTATTATTTAAGCTTAAGTAATCAGGTACACAGCATCGATCTTAAATCCAGTAAAAGCAAATTTATCTATCATACAATAATCACATGTATAAATATTTCAGAAGAAATAGTTAACGTGACCTTGCATCACAGATTCCATTAACTTCTAACTTCTTAACGAAGATAGTTTAACTGTGAAATGAAATGTAGTACAAGAAAAGAAGTTTGGTTCAATGAATTCCTGTCGTTATCTATTTCTTGTTCTGGATTGGTGTTACGACAAGCTAATACGTTTATGCTGTGCCACGAATTATTTGCGGTTTTCTGCATGTTTCGTAGCAATAATTTATTTAACCTTAACATTAGGTTAAAATAATTAACGTTGACTCATTGTTTAAGTTAAGGCCATGTTTTATATCTTGTTAAGTCGCAACCAATTCAGACAAATTCAGACTATTTAAATGACAACATAACATCAAGATAACCGACTTAGTACATCGCCTGTCGTCTTAATGCATCTGGTATGTTTCTATTTCCCCTAATTGTGTCTATATATATCAAGGACGATCTCTAAGCGGATAGCATATCATATATATAGTTAGCATGTTCAACAAAACCAGATTGAAAAGATTCTTTTAATGGTGTGTATATTGTCTCTCATCACACGACGTTTTAAAATGTCGTAAATATCCTTCAAATTTCAGAATATTTTACTTACATGAAAATAATATACTAAAAGTACCGACTGATACTTTTATTAATTATTTAAAGCCACAGGTCGTGTGTGTGTGCGCGTGTGTGTGTGTGTGTGTGTGTGTGTGTGTGTGTTGGTGGTGTGCACTTGGGGGGGGGGGGGTTCGTTTTGGGGAGGCTGCGTTTTTGGTACGTGGCATTCCCTGTTTGATATTATTTTTGTTTTTTGTTTATTTAATAATACAAAGATCAAGTTAAGCCGATTGTGGTGTGTTTCCGTAATTTATTTTGTCATCTCTGTAGGTTTAACTCGTTTAGCCCGTCCTTTGCGTTGACATTGAGTCATGTATTTTTAGAACTGTCACGTACAAAATGCAATTTTTACCCTTGGTATACTGATCAAACCGTTATGTTTGAAACAAAGACAACGCTTGTAATGGGTTCTTTAAGGAGACAATAGCTTTATGGTTATGTTATAATTTCGCAAGTTTAGTGGTTTATCTTTGTTCAATATCTATATATGTATCACTGCCCTTTAATACGCAACCAAACAGAAACCCAAAATTTATCTACCAAGATTTCCAACACATAACAAGGAGATTGTGTTTAGGGCATGATGAATATATTAAAGATTGATGCAATGTAATACATTTCATAAGCGACAGAAAAAAGAATAACAGTTTTCGTTAACAGCAAAACAGACTGACATTATAGATAAATGAGACAATTTTACAAGGGTTGTTAAGAAGGATCATAAAAATTCTCATCAATTAAGTGATTCGCATATGTATTTCTGTAGTTCACATAATAAGGAACCATGTCTTATAAGAACGTATATTTCGTTGTTTTTAAAATCTAACAAAAACACAATTTGTATTTCCAGTTCTTACAAGTCCTGTTAAATTTGAGTTTGAAGCACTGGTATTTATACCATGATTTTTTGAATTGCAATATTCTCTTGCTTTTACATATGCGCGTGTTTTATAGATGCAAACCTAATGTATAGTGGTAATAAAAGTGCTTGAATTTTGTAAATCAGACAAAACAAATGGAGAATCTCTATAAATCAGTCACATAATCGAGTCCCGGTTAAGGTGCATATGTCTCTAAACATGTGACATTTGACGCCCTCTTACTGCATTAAGATAAACTTGACAGGATAATTTTCTATGACATGTGGCTACATATCTCTTTCATATACATAAATACTTTAAAGATAGTTCTTGTTTCTATATGTTTCGGCTTACATATAACAAGTCCGTTGCAGTTATTTGCGCAACTTTGAAAGACATTCCTCGCTGCAATTACAATTGTTATGATAAAAGTTATTACACTAATTGCTTTTTGATTGATGTGTTGTTTGTTAAACTATACCCCCGCTAACATTTGTTTATATTCAAACATACACTTCAAAGTCAAACCTATGCTTCCCCTAAAATACAAGACAAGACTAAACAACAAGACACATTGCTATTAGCAACATACGAGTTGTCGAGGGATCAAACATTGCGTACACTCGCAAAAACAATCAGATTCAGTAAGGTTCACGCAAACAATCAGATTCAATCGGGGTTAACGCAAACAATCAGATTCAAGGTCAAAGCACACGAACAGTCAAACACAATGTTAATACACACGAACAATCTTTATTCGCATCCACATTCAACATAAAGTACATATTAACAAACAGACTCAAGGTTAGCACATGCATGAATTTATTTATAAGTACACAATAAGTAATCAAGCATAACGTACATTGTAAGTACATGCATGTAATAAGATTCAATGTAAATACATGCATTCAAGCACAACATAAATACGCGCGAGGCATTGGGCAAAATGTAATCGTATTAAATGTTAGTGCACGCAAGCAATCAGGCTTAACACATATAATAAGCAAGCAACCAGACAGTCAAATAGAAAGAATACACATCTAAGCAGGCACAAGGTAAGTTCATGCATGCAATCACATTCAATGTAAACAGACGTAAACAGTTAAACACAACGTTATCACACGCAAGAATAAAGCACAGCATAAGTTCTTCCAAGCAGTCAGGTAAACACACGTATGTAATCATATTCAACGTTTACAAATGAAATTAATCTGCAACAATTTGAACACACGCAATCAACCAGACACAACATTTACAACACATACAGTAACTAAGAAACTACAATCGGAACATCACTCGGCCTTTTCCGTCGTTTTTTCTACGGAAAAGGCCGAGTGATGTTCCGATCGTAAGAAACTATCGAAACTAAAACTCACGTAATGAAAGTAACTCATTACAGAACTATTTTAATATACAAAGTGTACGCACGAACACATATTATACACGACACTTTTAACGTGAAGTATACTTAATTACGCATTTATGAAGTCCATTATAATTTAATAATGTGCAAATTACCTGATGTTTTTATAATGATACACATTTTATAAATGATTTGAACTAGACCTGACAGTATGTGTCTCCCGAGAAAGGAACATCAAGAATGAGTATTACTAATCTTAATCTTGTGATTATCACAATACTATTAGCATTATCAATTCGGGGTATGTATTAATATATCGATATTGTTATTTCAAAGTGTATATCAATCTAAATAAATATTTCATTTTTATTTTTTCCAGTTTTTTAATGTGAAGACATTTATATAATGATTTAAGCGTTTAATTGGATGTTGGACTTGTCCATATATTTTGTTGTGTTACCTTTCATCACAAACATTCCGTTTATTTAATAAGCAGCGTTAATCTTATATTTCTAAACATATCATATACAACACTAAGCATATTATACTATTGATAACTTAAAGATAATTTAAAGAGACACTCCCAAGAACTGATGTGAAATTAGATATGTTCAGAAGCTTAAATAATAGAAAACTTGCAAGTATTATTAATTAATATAAAGTTTTAAGATATATATTCCAGTCATTATAGGTAAAACCAGCGTTTTAAAATATTTTGCAGTACCGTAAAACATTACATAATCCAATAAAAGTAAATGTTGTTGTTGTTTAATTAATAAGTGGACATCGATGTATTATAGAAGGTGTCTCTGTTGATCATTTGTGCTAAAAAAAGACATTTTTCGATACATGTTGCTCTTTAAAATTTTATTTATTTGTTATGTTACGTCCATTGAACGCATTATCTATGTTTGGAAAATACAATCTGCTAGATGTAGGGAGTGCCCCTTTAAAGAAAGGGTTTGTTGTCAGTATCAAGTGCACATATCTGTAAACAAAATTTATTTTTTCTTATCTTTGGACGACTTATGTACTTGGTATGAACTGTATGTTGGTACAATATATGCCTTGGAATATAATTGATAACATTTGTTACAGTAGTAGAAATCAATAGCTTCATTTTGGTCAGCACCTTCTTGTTGGCTATACATTTCTCAAATATACGCGGATATTCAGTGGTATACGACGTTGTACTAATCGAGATATTTACGTTGTCCGACAAACAAATTACTCATAAGTTAATGCTTTGAAATTATTCAGTTATATGATTAACTAATTTATCTTGAAAAATGAAGGACGTTTCCCTGTTGAATTTCAAAATAGGCCTTTATTTCAGCTCAGAAAAATATTTCATTCCCCCTAGTTTTTGACAGGTCAGTAGTCGTCTGTATTCCAATGCATCCTCGATATTCCAATGCATCCTCGAGGTTGAACCTTGACACAATTTTGTAACAAACTGTTTGTAATAAAAAAAAATATATTTTTATCATATACCTTATAATGTTTATCTTAATTTTCTTGAGTATTTGTGCAGTAAAATACAACACCCCGTATAAAATGTTCCGCACCAGATGAAATTAGCAGTATCTTAACAGTCCATCGTGTAGGTTGTACACATATGCATAAAATCAACAAATATTAATAATCATGCACTTAAACGCAAAATGTCGTTTTGGGTGGGACAATTTTCTTGCAGAAAACATTTTATATTGTTATAATGTTAGAATAACAGTAAAGCTGAAATGTAATGAAAGTGTGTTGGGCACGACCAACTTCGTATAGTTTTACTATACAAAGCTTAATTATAGAATACCCATTCTATGATATTACCTATTTGAATTTTTAACTTTTTTCCTATTTTATACGCTTTGAAACTAAAAAAAAACATAACAAAACAGATACAATTGTATAAAGAGAAGAAAATTACAATCCTTACAAATTAATGGTATTAAAGTGGATTAACTCGGTTCAGGCAGAACGATACTGTTTTATATAGCAAGTAGATACTTGTACAAGTTCCACTGCGTGTACGCGTATTTCAAATTGTAACAAACATCCTTGTAAGAAAATACCACTTCACAGTATAAACATGATTTATTCATGCACTGCAATTCCCACCCGCTATGTTTTTGATTCCTTAAAATGCGCTTAGTCGAGATTGCGAAAGACGTAAAATGTGATGAATTATATTTTGCAGAAGGACAAGGGCAATGGAAAGGACCAAAACCTGGCATAAGAGAAAAGGAATGCCAGTGGGGATCTGTAGGAGTCTGTAACAGATTTGCTCACTGCCCTGAGGGAAGTTTTTGTAAAGGAAATTCATCAACAGGGACCGCACTGTGTTGCAGAATTCATCAGGGTAAGGGTATTGCAATTTTAAGGTCTGATGAGAAATTACTCATTTTCATTTTGATATGTTATACGCAGTGAACAGACACACATTGGTTATATAGTTATTATCACCATAATCACTGAAACGAAGCAGATAATTATGTTGACTCGAGTGGATGTCATATTTTAACATTACGACCAAATTAAAAGAAATACTTTGAAAAAAAATGTGAAGTATCTTTTACCAACTTGCTGCTTTTATAAGGATTATCTTTAAAGATAAACCTAATAAAAAGATGCGTTATAATTTGTTGACAAGGATAGTCAAAATGTGTTTCAGTATGATATTGTATAGAAAGAAGCCTATTATGAAAGTTAGGATTCTTATGACACAGTTAAACTTCATAGAGTGACCATTAAATCTATATGTCAACTTAATTTGAAGTATAGTGGTCACTTTGAAGGGTAAACTCATTTGGGGGAAATTACTTCCTAATGCAGTACTGGGATCTATCCTCGGATTGGATTAAAACATTAGTATTTGTAGTTGCATGAGTTTAACACCCGTTTCAATCGGAATTCAGTCATATTTACAGGCGGGCAGTTTACATAACCGTCGTGCCTATCCTCCGTAAGAATCTTTCATAACTTTCATAACTTTCTCGTATAAAGGGACTAAATCGGTAGCAAGGCTCGAACCCATGACTTTCAATTTATGAGAGGTTACAGTAAGTCAGCGTCTCTAACAGCTCGGCCATAGAGGGTGGGTTCAATCAATTAGTTCGTGCACTTACTTAATTAAAAATAATATCATGGTTTTCCAAATGCTTATCATATATCTAGAATTTTGATATTTTCCAAAAATGAAAAACATAAACTGCGATCTTCTGTGCACACCGATCTTGTTTTACAAAGAATACCTCGAACCAATTATTATAAAGATTCATTCTTGTATTTTAGCATGAAAGTTTGGAATGATATTCCGTTTGATATTTAGAGGAATTCCTGAGCTCAAAACATTTAAATACAAATACAAGAACTATCTATTAAGTAACACTTAACAACTACAGTTTGGACAAATTTTTTGAGTGTCTGTCGTATCAAAAGAAAGTTTCAACAATTTAAACAATTTTTGTCTCACTTTTGCATATCTAACTTTGCCAAACAAATATACTATTTGAAAAATATGATTGTTCAATTGAAATGTATAACTAGCAAATCATATTTTGTTTCATAATGCTTTATCGACGGTATGTTGTTGTTGTTGCATTTTAATTATTCTTTTATATTGTCGAAGGCCATATGAAAATAAAATTGTTCTAAATTTAAAATTTACTTCTACAAATTATTTCCGCACTAACTTTTGGTCTAAATTTTTGAGTGTCTGTCTTTAAGTTATCAAAAGAAAGTTTCAACAGTTTAACAATTTTTGTCTTACTTTTGCCATATTTAACTTTGCTTAAAAATAGACTTTTGAAAAATATGATTGTTAAATTGTAAAATGTATAACTAGTAAATCATATTTTGTTTCATATTTCTCTATCAGCGGTATGTTATTGTTGTTGCATTTTAATTCTTCTTTTACATTGTTGAAGGCCATATGAAAATAAGATGTATTTTGATTTACATGTATGTCTGATATGTAACCTTCATGAAATAAAGATTTTATTATTATTATTATTATTATTATTATTCTATGACTTGGAAATATTGTGTTACACGAAATGGCGCAAGGGCTACATGTATGCATTGTCACTAATGTTAAGTTGAATTTTATTATTACATGTAACATGTCGGTCCATTAGAGAATCAAAAAGTAATATAAATTTCATTATACATTAATTTATTCAGATATCAATGTTTTTTATGCTTTAGGCAAGATATTTCGTACTGTTATGCGCTTTTAAATTTAATTTTAAAGAAATTAGCAACATAAGCAGAAGACACAATGTCACGTTTACAACAACAACAACAACTTGGAATATAACAAACAATATTTTATAATATTTAGATCAATATATTCCACAGGCTGAATGAACTGATATCGAACCTGGAACCTTTTACGTACAGGGCAGACGCTCTGTCAACAGTTACCCTACGACCGACGCAATGAACAAATTTGCGGATATCTGCACTTATGACGTCTTTATCAAACTCATGTAGGCGATAAGTGCTAGAAAATGTAAATCCGAATTCACGTTTTTTTTACCACATTCTGAACTATAAACAAAGTAATTACTGTAAAAACCCAATGCCATTGCATCACCAAATGACCAATTCACGCAAGTGACGACAGTTTACATGGTCATGCACGCACGATTGAAATTACGGCATGAGACTTTCCTTTTCGATTTCCCTATAGATCTATATTATTCTATAACTTAAAATGTTTATTTCACTTCAATTTATTTAGGCTACAAGGTGCAAGACAAAACCTATGAAATTTGAAACAGAAATAAAATCTTTTTTATTGTTTAATACGTTCATAATTTCTGATGAGTTTCATATTCAACATTGGTTCCTATATGTGCAAGGGCATTTTTTTCAAATTTTTCAAGCTAGATATGGAGTTGAACATTAATGATCAAACTTATTGGAAACATTGTTCTGTTCTTATTTTTATAGTTTTAACGTTGCGTTAACTCTTAACTAAAAAAAAGATGACGTGTTCAAACAACTACTTTTCATTTTCTTCTACAGAAATATGTGAATTTAATTGGAAGATCCATATGAATCGTGAATTTATGTTTCAGTGTATGGCCAAAGTTATGGCACAGGACAGTGCTTATGGGGAGCGATAGGAATGTGTAGAAGAAGCAACACCTACTGCCCTATCGGAAGTACATGCCAATTTTTGTGGCAAACGTCAAACACTGGACTTTGTTGTAGAGAAAGCCCAGGTTTGTTTAATTTCAGTTTTTTAGCACCATAGGTACGACAAAGTTACTCTGCTCGAACATTTGACTACTCAGTACAGCACTTTAATCAAATATGATAAACTTGCAGGCTTGCAGCGGAGAGTAGAGACATGTATATTCTCCTTGTATACACAGATTACTTTTCGTTCAAATATACATAATGCCATATAAATGATAAGTACGTTTAATAATTAACCGATCATTTCATATAACGGATTAAACGCTCCTTGAGCTGTAAACAGATAATTTAAGTTGATATAGTGTTTGATGTTAAGCCTTATGAACTAACAAAGTGTGTTTGCACTATAATTAAATATACATGTACCACACACATACATATAATATGACAGTGAAGTTATGATATTTCATAGAATCCATTTAAGGTTCTTAAAACCAGCTGAATTATCATGCTCACAACAGTAAAACTAAATATGTATTTTCAAGGACTTGGAAACAAACACTTTCGATTAATTTTAGACACAAGTACAAATAAGTTTAAAATTTTGATAAGGCTTATTTAATATAATTATGTGAAGACGTGTTGCTATAATGTACATTGTAATTTATAAACTCTTCATTGTTGATTTCATGACAGCTGTCCTGCAAACGCTTTAAATATACATGTAGCAGAGAAAAAATGATCCTCTGAAATTATGCAGTCCCTTTGACGATGCTTAATGACCTGTCGATCTAGATTTGTCAACTGCAATTACTTTTTAGAAGCAACATAGGCATTTTGATTCAAACAATCACGCTGACGTCATCAGCGATCACTCTGCGTTTCTCTTTTCTTAGGAATATTTCTAGACTAGAACCACAATGTTGTTAATACTGAATTTAGGTCAGTTTATTTTGCCTCTCAATCATGATAGCCGTGTCGTCTTCAAATATGTTTTTAAGATTAAAAAACTCTTCCTGGTGTATGAAGCTTCATAAAATGGTTAATAAGTATTGCAGTAACAGTTTACGAAGTGCATGCAGATTTCATGAAAGAGTTTTATAGGTTTCTAAAAGGCAATAAGCGGGCAAATACATGTAGTTACCTGAATTTACCATTCATGACTTTAGTTATATCATTGTCATATTTAGTATTTTCTTTTGATGGTTCTCATTTTTGATAAAATGAAATGAGAAGACTAATCTTAAAATCTTAATTGTCCTCAAAAGTTTAATATCTGCCTTACATTTCTTTGTTCTATATAAGCGGATCGTTTTGTATCTGTAGGCGTCTGTCCTTCTGACACCACGGGCTCAAGATGTTCAAAGCAGAATCCTTGCAAGACAGGCTACATCTGCAGAATTGGAGTATGCTGTAGGGAGCCAGTTTGTCCAAGAGGTTGGATTGAGGGAGGCATGTGTAATTTACTTCGGTCAGAAAAATGCTCAGAAGGGTTTGAATGCATCAATAACCAGTTCTGTTGTCGATCTACATTCTGTCCATCAGGATCGGTCGGTCCTGAATGCTCCAAACGAAATCCTTGCAATGCAGGATATTCATGCAGAGGTGGAAATTGTTGTCGTGAACCGGTGTGCCCACCAAACTGGCTTGAGGATGGAGTGTGTAATTTTACACCTGGACATTCTGTCTGTGCGGAGGGTTTCGATTGTAACAACGGTTTCTGTTGCAAAAGACCTGATCCTGTGAGTTGCCCTTATGCTGATAGTGGACCTCGTTGTTGGAATAATGAAGAGTGTAAATATGGCTACGAATGTAGGGCTGGCATCTGCTGTAGAATGTATGAAACGGACAAGAAATAGTGTCCGCGGTTGAAGTATCTTTGTGCTTGCTATTTAAGACTGCATTTTATGCAACAAGCGTTGCTTCCTGTTTTATTCATTGATTCTCTAATCAATTCGTATTGCAATATAATTAAAGATTTAACAGACGACTGACCTAGCTTATAACATGTTGTTTGACAAAAAATACATTGAACACAAAAAATCCTTTTATGTCACATTGTTCCCTTTAGATATTGATTATTTTATGTCAGATATTGCTCAGCTTTTCAACTGAATACGAAATCTTCATATCAAATTCAAGTCGTTGTAGATGTAAACATACTTTACCCGATATTTCACAGCAAAATATGCCTAATACCATGAATGTAGATAATCGACAGCTTCAAAGGAAATGTATCTTAGTCCTCAAGAACTATCACGTTAAGCAGTGATTCAATCTGGTATATACATTAGGAAATTTGCGATTACAATGTTAAGAAAAAATGTTTTGGCAGGAATGCTTGTATATTGTGGTTCTTATGATTGATATATCTAACAATGTGGGGGAAGGGTACTCATGAACCTTAACTAGGAAACTTTTCTATGTGAAAGTGCATGCATAGATCGAACGGGGAAGTCCGTGTCTTTCTCTCAATTTTCATTGATTGCAGCTAATTCCTTTAGAAAGTTTGATTTTAAAGTGTTAGCTTTCGTATAAAATGATCTGTCTTTTTATCTAACCTGGCACAAAGTGCAAGTCTTAGAGTGAGCAATTGTAACAATTCTTCTTCCGTCGTGCATCATACTCCCTACATCCGTCCGTCCGTAGGTCTATCCACCTTTGTTCAGATGGCCTTGGCTAATGTTGATGAAATATAAGAAAAGTATCCTGGTCAGAAAACACATCGTCTAAAGATTAGATAGTTGACTCAAAATTGACCCC
The DNA here is from genome assembly GCA_022818135.1 of Saxidomus purpurata. Lineage (NCBI taxonomy): Eukaryota > Metazoa > Mollusca > Bivalvia > Venerida > Veneridae > Saxidomus > Saxidomus purpurata. Next base: position 31,437,685 of record JAFMSR010000006.1, on the reverse strand, counting down.
ATCTTGGATTAATTTGTCTTGCATAGAAATCGTCTTGGAGCTACGGTATTGTATGCGAATTAATGTAACTTTATTAGCAGTTTTTCACAAACGAGACATTTTTCGATACATGTATATGTTCTTCGTGAAAAACATATTAACCAATTATTTACTTTACGTACATATAACACATTTGATACATTTGGACCAAATAATCTTAAAGGGACATACCCTATAGCTGATATCAACTAAATAACCTCCAAAACATAAATAAAAGAATCTTTGGAAGTATTAAAACTGAACCTAAAAGTTTCAGCAAGCATTCCCAATCATTGTCGATAAAGTCAGCGTTTTAAAATATGCTGCAGTACCGTCAACCATTCAATAAACTATGTAGAGTTGTTGTACAATTAATGGGTGGATGCGATTTATTAAAGAAGGTCTCTATATTGATAAACTGTTGTGAAATGAGGCATTTTTCGTCATAGGTTCTTCTTTGAAATTGTGTTTATTTATACGTTCATTGAACATATATTTTATGTTTCGAGAATATAATATGCTAGATGTAGGGATTTTCCCTTTAAACAGAAGAATAACTTCACCTTTACCCTTTTGAGGTATAATTACTAACATTGAAAATGTAACGCAGCAAAGGGCATATTATATTTAAATATTATTTGTTGTCAGTGAGACAATATAACATGATAAATTATTAAAAACATAAGCATATCAGTAATTTTAAAAGCAGTTTACAGAAGACGCAAGAACATTATAATTAATCTTCTTGACCTTTATTTAAATAAATCATTCTTCTATGGCTGTGCTGTTTAGGATAAACTAATTCTTCCAGCAAGATATATGTCAAACTGTGTTACCAATAAAACGATTTGAAAGTTGCTTACGTCTGTTTGATTTATTTAGAGCAACCGTATTCTTGCCTCATTTGTCTATCCAGAAATCCCAGACATGCTCGATTTGGTTGAGATCAGGACTTTAAGCGCACTAGTCATCAATGAAAGTCATTCCTATGTTCCATAACAAAGCCAACATCTCATACAGATTTTTCTTACAACAAGTAATATTAATTTCATTGATAACTGGCCCGCTAAAAGCCTTAAAAAGAGGTGGTCAAACTATGCAGGTAGGATTTTTTTAAAACTTCATCAGTCGGAATTTCCAACACTTGCTTTGTGGTCCAAATATAGTCCAACCTCTCTAAACAACACCTTAGAAGAGCAAAACTCTCTCTACAAAGACAGATGTTTTATTTCCCAAAGCAGCAAATCAACAAATTAACCGCCCGAGAGCAACAACCTCTCCTTACCAAACAAAAATTGATATTCCCTTTGTTGTTGTTGTGGAGAGGTTGAACTGTACCGTAGAAATTACAGAAAACAGAACAGAGAAGAGAAGACATTTTAAACAAGTTTATACATGTACATATTTAGTAATCAACAATGATATACGTCCGTTTCATCAACATTCAAAAATAAATGGTATTTCTCCCACCAAATCAAGAAGCAGTATATAGGTTTTTACTTTTCGGATTAAATAAACGAATGGAACAAATATTAATAGCATTCATTACTTAGTCGGTCAGTTAAATTTGCGTAAGCATGAATTCATGAAAAAGTTCAAATCTAGGTTTAATTACGACTGATAATCTGTGACCTTACAGGCGAAAGCTGCATGCAGTTTTTAGGGAAAGATTAATACATGCACGTTGAACACACACTACTGACACATGAAGCTTCAAGCTCATAAAATGATTTTTTTCACGGACACGTGAATGCGAAAATTAAGATATCACTTGTAACGTCATTATGAAAGACATACTCCGACTTATAATTCTTATCTAAGTAACAATTAATACTAGATTCATCGGCATGCAATTGTTACAGTATACTGCAGTTGTTTCACTTGCATGCTCATTAATCAAAATCATTAATAACGGTTTTATTCATTGCAGAATATTAATGATGTCTTGTGGTTTGTAACTGCATAAACACTTGTGATTAATCACCTGTTATTAAGATAATTAAACAGAATACATCATTTTTCTTGTGAAATAGTGTGTATGCACTTTTTTAAACGTGGGTTGCAAATTTTTTTTTTTCAAACATCACAACATGAAGCCGACAGAAACTAAATGAATGAACATTATAATTATCAAAAAATGATACAAGTTTTCTAAGTTTGATTAATATTAAATAAACTGTCGATTATTCTTTTTTATTACGGACCATAAACTGCAGTGAAAAAATGTCGATAATAAGATGCGGCGTTCTATGTATTATTCTTATATGCCTACGGTTATTTCTATAGTCAATTCGAGTGCATTAATATGATTAAAGCACTCGGAAAAGTAGGCGGAGTTTCGGACATGGAAGTAGCTCCTTCCGACTTTTCTAATTTACTCCCGCGCAAAAATAAAATATAGAAATGGAAATAATATCAGTATAAATACATCAGTCGCATGAAAAAGATTTAAGAACCTAAATATTATTTTTGATTGCGTTAAGTAAGCCTTAGAATACCCTCACATTGTTTTCCTTAAAAAAGGCCAAGAAATTCAGGATTAACAGTAATACAATGTTTTGATTCCGGGAGACAAAACTATGAATAAAAACGTTTCGGCATTTAAATCGATTGACTGCTTTGTTAGGTTCTGAATCTGACGTCATCTGCATAATGTCAGTCAGGTATTTCTTTTTTATATTTTATGTATTAGATGATTAAACTAAAATAAATTTGAATAGTATAGTTATGTTTGATATCTTGAATGGTTGCCCGAATAGGGGAGTGAATTCCAACAGCTGCTATTTTTGCTGTTTTACACATTTCCGCCGAACTGAAAAAAGGTCCGTAGTAGTTACGATAGTTTTCAAAAAATCGGCTTCTAAGAATCGAAATATTTTATGTCTTGGTGTGCTTTATTGAAATGGAAGCATTTCCCGTCGGTAATGTGCCTGCGTAATAATTCACTCGGGCTTCGCCCTCGTGAATTATTCCGCCAGGCACATCACCTCCGGGGAATGCTTCAATTTCGATAAAGCACTCCAAACCATAGATTATTTCTTAATTAATACTATTACAAATAAGTCTTTTCGCAAGGTGAATATAAACACAAACATGTAATGATAAAACATTAACATGTTGATAACACGTCTGTATTAACGCGGCACCGATGCCACGTGAATTTTCCGGCTATATAGGATGCTACGGAAGCGTATAATGGTCGCCAGTTGCTAGATATTTATGTAGATTTGATGCGAAAATATCGCATCATGTTTGAAATCTTACGGGAAAATGCAAGATAGTAATAGAAATATTGCATGATAATTGTAGCATTCGTTTCTTAAGAATCAGCAAGTAAAATCATTTTGAACGGTATAGTTATTGCATGAAAGATTTATCTTGCTTGTGTAAGATAATTTATTAATGAAGATGAGTTAATATTTAGCTCCGACATCGGTGAAACTAGAGTATATAGCTGGTGTAAATGTTCTCTTTTAAGCTCACCCTAGCTTGCTTGCCTGCCTGCCTGTCTGTGTGTCTGTCCACAGTTACCGTCTGAACATTCTATAAGAACAATTGTCATGAAAATTGGTTAGACTATTTTTCTTGATGATCTCTCGACCAAAAGTTGAAACCAGGTCACGCGGGGTCAAATCATAGACCATGTCAAATAATAAAAAATATTCCAAATATTGTAGAAACCACATTTGTACCCAACCAAACCGTAAACTTGTATAGAATGTTTGTCTTGATAAAATATAGGACAAGAAAGAAACTATATTACGTGTAATCAAAACCTAGGACACCAGGTAAAAAAATATAAAAACCTCATGATAACTCCAGAAGCCAAATTTGCACCCAATCACCCTGGATGTCTTGATAAATGCTATGTCAAGTTTGAAATTTAGTCACATCATAAAATCTAGATCACATTGTGAACTCATAGAACATCAACATTCTAGAATTTACATTTTGAATCAAATTAATCAGAATGTTTGTTTTGATGACCTCTATGTTTAGTTTTAAACTGGGATTCGTGGGGTCAAAAAGTAGGACACCAGGTAAAATAACAGAAACACCTACGAACTCTAGATGCCACATTTGACACACCGGCATCAGTCATATTGAAAGAAAGTTTGTCTTGGTGAACTTTAGTCAAGACCGAAACTGCGTAACATCTGGTCAAAAGTTAGGTCACTTTGTACATTGATTTTAAACCTACGTTTGGAATTTGTTTACCGTTTCGCAAAGAGATTAAAAAAATTGTCAGCGGTTGGCATTGATCATGACTTTAGACCTACTTTTTGTCTTTGGGACAAATAGCGATATAGGACCATCTTGGCCCTCTTGTAATTCATTATAGCCGAGGGCTGTAGAGTAAATGATTGTTTTCGGTTTCAGCTTTGCGCGAGAAATATAAGTCAGATAAGAACAGTATTTGCCAAATAATATGTGTCCTATTCGGGAAAAAAGTTTGTTTAGTAATAGTTTTAGCAAGATATTATATTGTGATTGCTTTTTGACGTCTAACGTGTTACGAAAACAAACCGCTCTGTTTTTAATCAATTGTTTTATTTTATCATGACATAACGCACAATTGCAAAATATTATCAAGTAAAGTCAACATATTACCACACACATGTCTAGTTGACATAATCAGTAACTATCGACCATTATACGCTTCCGTATAAAATAGACTGGAAATAGTGCATGAAATATAGTATATATATAGAAATGTTTTTTCTTATCAGACTAGTAACTAGTCTAGATTTCTTCCACCTTCGATGCATTTCCTGACTAAGATAGAATCTAAAAATCGGTATTTGAATACTAGAACATGAATGATGTACAGATATATAAGTATGTGTGAAAAGCCAGGAAATCAAGGATAAAACGTGTAAATGTACCTTTTGTGACACAAGACATTCTGTTTACATCCAGTTTGGTTCAGATAATTTTGAAATGGTTACTTTTAGAAAACTACATTTTAACGAAGTTAATTGCAGCATCGATCCGGAAAAAAAAATCAAGTGATGGCGAAAAACTAAAAATGTTTGGCGGAATTTTCTTTCAGGCAGTTATCATATAACTTACAACAGTACAAGGAGCTTTCATCTTCAGATTTAGAATATTGTGTGACATTTATGGCAGAAAAAAATATAATTTCTTGTAGGTGCTAAAGCTTTAAGAAGCCCTAAAAGGTAAAATCAGTGTATATGCCACTGTATTACCAAGCTGTATCATTCAGTAAATTCCTTGCAGAAATAAGTTAATAAAGTATCTCAACATGCAATTAAGCGAAAGTAGGACAAAAAGACCATCCACTACAGGTCAATCTAAGGAAATACAAAACATTCACTCGTTGTTTTCTGCAGCAGTATTTCAAACAGGGAAATACTCCACGGCCATTGTAAAGTTTTACAAGCCAGTTTCAAACCGTATAAAATTGGATTTTCTGATTTTCCAATTGGAAAATGGTAATTTTTCATGGTTTTAAATCTGTCTACAAGTTTCAAACATAGGCGTATCTCTTTGAAATTTAAAACATTTATTCCTTTGATAAAGACCTTTGCAGAGACATATAAGTCATAGTTATTTACCAAAAGCTTTTCGATTTCAATTTGGAAAATTTTGGAATTCCAAAAATTCGCTGGAACGTGTTATATCCCTTTATAGCATGTTGTAAACAATCAGAGATATACGTTGCACATCATTAGAAGTAAAGTTATTACGATTATTCATGTACAACCTATTAACAGCCTCTTTCTGAGAGACTTACAACGATATTTGATAACCGGAAAACCTACTTTCGTTTTCGAAAAGGCAAAATATGATTAATTAGTGTGCTTGTTAAACTCAAATTTTCAACACAATATGGTTACATTGTATGCAGTATGTCATATTTTTCTTTCTGAGAAGACGCCCGGTACAATTCCAGATTTAAAAGAAAATTCGATTTCGTCTCGGTGATGGACCTTAAGCAAACTAGCCAGTTTATGCATAAGAAAGCACATCCGTATATCGGGTATACAGGTTATTTCAGCCATTTAAAACTATGAATTTCGAGAAAAGTTTACTTTGTTTAACATCATAACGTGAAATATAGTAGATATCTTTTCTTTTAAAGGCTTGAAGACTAATATATGACTTGTTGTAGTAGGGAGAATGTTTTTTCAAAAAGACGTAAAACGTGCCCTTTGTTTTAAATTTGAATTTGCTTCAAGTTCATAGTTATATATGAGTTAATTTCCACGTCAGTATTTGGCCTTGTAATGACCTACTAGACGGATTTCAGTGAAATTTGGCAGAAGTTATATGCCAAAAGCATAGTTTCGCTAAAGCTCATGATAACTCGCTCTGATTAAGGTAGAATGTGCCCCAATATTTTGTCGAATTTCGTCTCAAATTTGAATTAAAGATACATGTATTTCATTATAATACGATTGCAGAGTTCTTTTAATAAATGTCTTGCTACTAGCATAGCTACTGACCGCGGTGCTGCCAGTTTCTGAAATAATTTCGCGTTGATAACATCATCATGATTTCACATGGCAAATGGGAACGCTCAGTGTTCATTTCCAAGAGGAAACAAACTTTTAAATTAGTTAATTTACGATATATATCTGTGTTGTTCAATAAGAGCTCCGGATGTCTGCAGATACAACAAAATCATAGCATGTGATAATCTTCTACTTCCCCACCTTAAAACGTTCACTTATATTCTAAATTTCATGAAGTCACAAGAAATCTGAAAGTTTTTTGTGGATAACTGAACATGTACATACGTAATTAAAACAGTCTTGTATTTACGAATTGATTTATGACCTGTAATACCACAACGCTACCTCGCAATAACCATTCTGTTTTGATAGCATTTATCAAATACAAAACACTGAAATACGCAATACAATGTGTTTTTCATTCTTAATTGTAAAAGTAAATTGACAAATGGCAGCATGCTTTATTTCAAACAAACTACCTATGTTTTCAAGCCCGCACACCTATCTTTTGGCTACAGTAACTGGCATTTTTAAACAATTTTGCTAAATAGTCAAAGTCTATGCACAAAACTGACTGGAGTATTGCAGTAAGGTAAAACAAAAACTCCTTAGATTTTCAAATTTTGTTGGATACGAGTATGCATGGTACTCATACTGGGGTCTTGAAATCCCACGGTCGGCCGGGTATAAACAATAATAAATGAATATATGCATTTATGCTAAAAGATAGGGGATATAAGGATACAATTTACCTAATTTTGTCCAGAGACATATGACACGTATAAAATTACAAGAGTGTAGCAAAAAATTAAGTAAGGGCATCACTACTGATTATGGTAATAAGTAATATATCATCTATAATGTAAGAAAAAATGAAATGTTTTACCGTGTACTTTTTGAGATATTGAAATTTTAGAAATAATCAAGGTCAACTTTAAATTTTCAAATTTTTCAAGTTATTTTACAGCATGATAGAATTATGTGCAAAATGACATGTTTGAAAGAATTTCAATTTAATCACTAAACTAAAGAATAAAATGGCTACCATGGGTACTGAAGCCAGATCCTCTCAATCTCAAAGCGGACACTGTACCATTGCGCCACGGAACAAATGTGCACATCCATAAAATCCAAAGTATTCCAAATAGTCCTAAATCAGGAAGTACTCTACCTTAACAATAAAGTAATTTCTAAAATAGGAGTCCGTGAAAAAACTGTGTGATTGAGCCAGTTAGGTATGAATTATTCTGCAATCGTTTGAAGATTTTTGACTGACTTTTGTAATACGGTCTTATCGTATGTTATATTCAAACAGCAGAAAACATGATAAACATTCGTGTGTGTAGATATAATAAGATCTACCACTCAGGACTGAAATGCCTCAGAAGTTGTTGTGTTATGAACAGTGTTTGAAAAGAGAATTTATACTCATCTTTATACTTATCGGTTTGAATTTATACCAGTTTTTGTATGTTTATTTATGAAAGGAACCGATTTAGTTTCGTTTTCAACAAATCATCGATTTCTTCATATGTTTTCCCCAATTGTCTTAGTTCTTGCTCATTGAATTGTATCAAATGTTCGATTTGGGTTTCCACATCACAATACATTTCATTCTGCCGTACAAGATGATCAATCTCCTCAAAAGACATTTCCGGTCTCTCCACCTCTGCTCTTATACTCCTCATCATCAGCACCAGACTCTCGACTTTATCCCTTTTTTCACTAAATTCTCTAAACATGATCGGTGTTTTATACATCACAATCATGGCGTCACGTAATTTGTCACATCCTAAGAACATCCTGCCCCTTTGTTTTAGGAGGTCACTAAGTACACTAATCAGTTGCTGTTTCTGCTGATTGTCCAGTTTCCCCGCAAACAAATTCCTCTCCGGTATCATGTAACTTGAAAGATTTGACTCACAAACACATTTCTTCAGATATTGAAGGCAATTACATAATCTGTCCATTATAAGTTCCTTGGTAAATCCACCAAAACCGTTTGCTTCACACATCCAAAGAGTAACGTTTTTCATTATGTAAGAGGTCATGTCTTTACAAACTTTATTTAGAGATGATTTTGATATTTTCTTCAAAAGAATGTATACTTTTAATTGCGCTTCATTTAAATTTTGCATCAAGTGCAATTCTGCAAGTGAATAACAAATTCTCCATTCTCTGTACATATTCTGAGAACCCTTAAATCCGACTGGTACTACATGTCCATCCAGAAGAGATACTTTGTGTAGGGTTTCAGACGAAGGCCATCCTTTGGATCGAGGTCGAGATCTCCAACGTTTTAAAATATCCGAACAGAAATACCTGAAACAGTATACAGCATCAAAGCTTGAGTATTTGTCAGATGTTGGTGTAGATGGTCCACTTTTAGGTTGTATTGTCCGTTTCATGTTTAAATGTGTCTGTCTGTCATTCTCCTTCACTGCATCAATGAAGAACTCACTGGAAAGATAATCTGAACCTGACTCAGACTTAAAAAGGGATGAACTTATTTGTTCTTGAAAGCATTTCCCATCAAATCTCAAAAGTTTAAGTCTGGTATATCCTGGTGATGCTGATAGTGTCTCAGTCTGGAACAGTGTGATTTTCTCTTGGTTGATGAAATCTTGTGGATTATCAGTACAAACAATGTCTTTTATTATATACATAAAGTCCGTGTCACTCTCGTTATACAATGTTGTTCCTTCACCTTTACCACCTGTCGTGACCGATGTGCAAGCAGAGGTTTCATGACGATTATATATATTGTCGAACTCTGTCACCATTTGTTGTCTATGTTTGATCATTTCATAACTATAACCAAGTCTATCCATTAACTCGGAAACATAGCGGGAATATTCCTTCGAAGGAACTGTATCTATACCGTCCTCATAATAAACAGGATTTTCGAAGAAAGTTGCAGCATCTATAAAGAAAAATACAATATTTTTTGGCATGAAATAGATATATTTATTTCAATTTAGATATTTTATGTCTTACAGTAAATAGGAACGAGGTCGTATTATGATGTTGATGGTAGTAAATTTTCAGACCCATTTACGCCCGAACTGCATGCAGGCTGGTTCTAAACAATGATTGAATCTTTTTGTTATGTTCATATTTAAGGAATAACTCAATTTGTTTAAGAAAGAAAGTAGATTTAGTTATATGTGTTTTCTTTTAAAACGAAAGTAGAAAAGATAAAGTTAAATTTTAAAGAAGTCTTCCGGATCAATGTTAATGAGTATTAGGTTTGGAGATTTTATGACGGATGATGTTACGAACTAACCGTATTTTCAATTTTAGGAATAATTAAATCTGTTAAAACAATAATATATTTGGATTTCCCGTTTTTGTTTAAAACGAAAGTAGAATAAATCTATTAAGCATATGTGTTGCTGTTTAGTGTTATTCGTATTTAATCTACTCACCAACAGCAGGACCAAAACTCCCATATTCCTTTTCACTCATTTTGTCAAAGTATGAATTTGGCTCTTATTCCCCTTTTGACGAAACGTATGAGGAAGTTTCGTTATCGTACTTAAATTGACACACTTAAGTTGATACACGACTACAATATACAGATAAAATGTGCAAGTTTAAGGTATCAGATCAGGGTCAAAATATAACGATCCTGATCAATTGATAAAATATGTCTTCCAAGTTGTAACAAGTGCAAGCTAAGTACAGCTGTTGTTTTCGATTTAGTATACTGTCATACAGAGACGTTATACGCTATGAAAAATCCGACAGTGGAAGATCCTATTATAAATAACCGCTACAAATAGGGGTGTACAGTAACTAAGTAGCCAGGTATGGATGGATAAATACAACGTCAGTAAGTACCTGTTAAGTTTCATTTGACCTTTATGTGTAAAGTAATAAAGCAAATACAAACATATTTAAATATTTTCGCGTTATCATTTTAGTGGATAACGAAATTATTTCATGTTTGTGTTATCCATTCGCGAAACGATTTCGCGTTTCTACTTATACATATTTGAATCTGGCGGATACGTAGATAACGCGAACTGTTTTCGTATAATCCACTAATATCTGGTAACACGATATATTTAAATATATATGTTAAAACAAGATGCTGACAATTATTGTATGTATGGAGGATATAACTGGGCATTTCATGTAAAAATAAAAAAACATTTTGAACGAAATAAGTATGTCAAACTACTGGGACAACCCCAGCATTAATATAATAAGCTTTCAATCAGTCAAGCAAAGAATTTTAGATATATACAAACAATCTTGGTATTCAAACATAAACAATTCAAATAGACTTTCATCATATTCTATTTACAAACACAACTTCAATATGGAAACGTATCTGAACTGCATACAGGTAAATAAATATAGAATAAGTTTGTCAAAATTCCGATTATCAGCCAACAATCTAGCCATTCAAAACGGTAGACATACGAATATCTCACGGAATGATAGAATCTGTGTACAGTGCAACATGAATTTCTCCTCGTCTGTCCAAAATACTCAGAATTACGTAAGCGATATTTTAAACCTTACTACTGCCATTGGCCAACATTACAAAAATTTGAATCCATGTCATCTAATTCTAATAAAATCATAAACAATTTAGAATTTAGCTAAATTCTTATGCACTGCCTTCCAAAGAAGACAGGTTACTTAATGACATGTTATCGAGTTTTTGAAACTAGTTTAATACAGAACGTAGTTTTAGGTTTTCAGGAGAATTACTGATTGATCACAACAAGAATGTATTTTTAGGTCCTCAGGAAAATTGTTGATTAAGACAATATCATTACTTTTTGCATGCGTTATTATACTGTATATGTAAATTTATTATTATGCTATAAATTTGATATATGCTGTTTTATGCCAATAAAGATATGTTATGTTAAGTTATGTTATATTTCTTGTTACCTACTCAATAAATAGCAACGCGAAATCTTAACAAGTTAGTGAAGTCTTAACAAGTTAATCTTAATTAGATAAGTAGTGGCAGATGGGAGCTGAGAGGACACAATAAGTGTTACGATATTTAACATCGGCAGGAAGTTAGCAGTAGCAGTGAACAGTAGCAGTGAGCAGTAGCAAAATTATAAAACGTGAAGTTGGCAGTAGCAGTAGCTGAGCAGTAGCAGTAGCTGAGCAGTAGCAGTAGCTTAGCAGTAGCAGTAACAGTAGCAAAATTATAAAACGTGAAGTTGGCAGTAGCAGTAGCTCAGCAGTAGCAGTAGCAGTAGCTGAGCAGTAGCAGTAGCTTAGCAGTAGCAGTAGCAGTAGCAAAATTATGAAACGTGAAGTTGGCAGTAGCAGTAGCACAGCAGTAGCAGTAGCAGTAGCAGTAGCTGAGCAGTAGCAGTAGCTGAGCAGTAGCAGTAGCTTAGCAGTAACAGTAGCTTAGCAGTAGCAGTAGCTCAGCAGTAGCAGTAGCTTAGCAGTAGCAGTTGCTCAGCAGTAGCAGTAGCTTAACAGTAGCAGTAGCTTAGCAGTAGCAGTAGCACAGCAGTAGCAGTAGTTTAGCAGTAGCAGTAGCAGTAGCAGTAGCAGTAGCTTAGCAGTAGCAGTAGCTATTAACTATATTAGCTATAATACATAGTAAAACTCCCAAAATATGACCATTTTAAGTGAAAATTGTGCAGTTTAGCATCAATTTGTACAAAAACTATAACACTTATTTTAGAATCACAAACAGGATTGAATAAAACAATCATTTTACATTTTAGTGATATATTTTATAAAGAAAGAAGGAAAAGGTATTTTGTAAGATTTTTTCAGGTATGTAATGGTATTTAATAAGGTTTTGTTTAATGTACTTTCAACTTTAGTCGAAGATCGGTAGCTTCCGTAATGCTGGCCGAACACTTCCGAATGCTTCAGGTATCGATAAGTTTTATGACCGGACATAACGTAACATTTATCATCCGATGATTATGTATATTGGGTTTTTGGATCGATTGATTTATTCAATTGGATCCAAAGTTAACAGAGGATAGCTTCCTTACGGCCGAACTCTTTACATACAAACAAGTAGTTCCATATATTCCGTTGTTACGAATTATACTGCCCTCTGTTTTAAAAATAAATCAATCGATCCAAAGTTACCAGAGGATAGCTTCCTTACGGCCGAACTCTTTACATACAAACAAGTAGTTCCATATATTCCGTTGTTACGAATTATACTGCCCTCTGTTTTAAAAATTATATAGTAACAGATCTAAATAATATCAAAACATTTCAGAATAGCATAATATTATATTGTTGTTTTTCTTATAATTTGTTTTTGTTTTTCTTAAATCAACGAGGTATCTGTTCTGTATAGAACTTTTTTCCTACGCGGTTTTATCGCCAGACCGGTGTGACATGAGAAATGTAAGACCCGTGAAATACGTATCGCTACACCGGATACACTAAATTCAGTGTTTCCGCGAGAGCGCGTTTTCTGCGGTTTTGACGCACTCATTTTGTCAATGACGCAACAGAAATAACAAAGAGCGTCTTCAATGACGCAATTAAAATGTGTATTGTTACTACAAAAACAACATTTCAAACCTCTCAAAACGCTTCGAAATGCAAGATAAATTGTTGATAAAATACGCTTCCGGTATGGGATATGTCTAATTTTGACCCTATTCCGTCGTCGTTGTCGTCTGATTTCGGATCGACCCGCATTTTGTACCATTGCGTTTTTGTGTGTGTTGATTCTTATGATACCGTTTTCATAGATCGTAGACGCATAACAAGAGATGGTCGACGAACCTTAATAGGGGAAACAAAAACGTCTGAGTGATTTTAATGATCATTTTGTCATCATTTCGCTCAGACTGTCACTATTGAAAGGCGTTTAAGTGTACCAAATGATATCCAAGATTAATGTCTATGGTTAAATGCACTTACAAAAATTCGCTTTGTAGATAAATTTGACTTTTGAGATGCAGTGACAAAATGGAAAGCGTCCAAAGAGGAACACCAGTTGCCTTGCCAACTCTTAGATTACCCACCACTTTGTGATGTATCACATGCAAACTGAATAAAACTCCTTAAGCACATAGTCAGGCCTTTTACTGTTTTACAATAAAGGGTATGGCCCTCGGAATTTCTAAATGACACCCAAATTCTGATACAGGGAATTGGCACCCAGGGTCTTCCTCCTCTATGAAAGCCGGAAGTAGCAATATGACCTTGGGTGCGACGTTCAATCCGAATTAATTCGCATAATACAATCAAACTAATGGGCATATCCTGTAACTTTTGAATGACCTTTAAAGTTGTTCAAACCATATATTTTCAGTTCAGTTTTGTCAAAATCCATTTATCAGTTACCATTCACAGCATAATACTTCATAGGGTAGTTGAACATTGTCACTGAATGACATAATGTAAGCACATGGGTTCCTATCTCAAAAGTAAAGTTTACACAAATGGTGAAAGGTCAAAATTTGTGGACAGTTGTGTCTCCAGTTTATAACTTTACTCGTGCAAGGGTTGTCCTGATATTCACACATGTATGTGTACAGTCTATGTTGTCCTGATATTTACACATGTATGTGTGCAGACTGTGTTGTTCAGAGACAATCGATCCTCCAGCACTTTCAGTCCTTTGATTGTTTACTTGACAAACTGGACCAGAATGAATAAGGCCAAACTTTTCATTGAAACCGGACATAGCTAGGTAATTTAACAATTCAATTCAATTCAATTCAAATATTTTATTAGAGTCTGTTCAATTTACATTACAAATTTTATCATAAAAATCATATACATGTATATTGTATGACTAACACATTTGTAAATGACCACTCTATACAGAGTTATAAGAGACTATCACAGATAAATTAATATACAATGACATATTGCACCTTTAAATTACAATTAAAAATTCATAAGTTATATCAATATATTATATTATTATTTACATAGTAAAACAGAAGAACTGATTTTACTTCCACTGTAAGAAGTATCCCAGCACTTTATGTATTAAGACTATTTATACAGTACAACAAACAACAACAATCTTTATTAGCAATATCGACATCTGACATGTCTATGGCTAAACAGTGTAAAAGTCCGGTAACCATTGCTAATCTTTAACTAAAAACTGCCATAGAATGAAACAAAAGTAAGAAACTGAAAAGAAAAACGGCACTACTGCGCATGTAAAAATAGCCTTAAAAATCGAATATCACCCTTGATCAGATCAAGGATCAGCTGATTAGCAATGATTACCTAAAGTTGATATTGTCTATATTTTCACTTTACCCTATTTAACAGCGAAGATCCCTGAGATGTTCAGTGGTTGGTATTATTAATACTATTATTTAAGAATTGGTGTTAATTTGTAAGACATAAAAGTTTCAATATGTATGCATTTTTATTTTTTTTATTTTTTGTTGACTAAATGCTTTTACTTTCACGGATATATTTTGATAATTTCCTTCAATAGCTGTTACAAAATCACTGCGCAACCTCTCGGACCTTCATGGCAGCTGATACATTTTGACAATTGCAAAAACTGAAAAATCCGCTGTAGCTCGAGCCCATTGAGGTGAAGGTACGATCTACGACATGATGTGTAATCTAAACATATATATTTCATGTTTTGATGGTTGCCTTTCGCAGTGGAGAATTTAGCGAAAATCACCATCGGAAAATGTGTGACATTTTTCTGGGTTGAGCGAAAATATTCGAACTTTGTTTGATGAAACTCAAATGTGAAAGAAATGGAAGAGTTTTTCGGAGCAACATGCTTGTTTTCATATAGCGTGTGTTGGGAACCTTGTCTATGGTTAAGAGTTATGAACAAAACAAAAAAACTTATGGGGTCAAAGGTATGTTCCTTCTACCTGTGGGTGAATACATCACCCTTTGCATGAAACTGCAATGGTACAAAATAAACTGACGCATACGTAATGCAACAGTTACATACATTTCAATAATACATACCTAAATATTTATATGAGCAAATTTGTTTATTACATTCGGTTGATATTAACCTACTCGAGAATTAAACAATCTGGACTCACGGGCAGGTCTTACCCGCAAAGAGGAGGTCTGAACACGACGTAAAGAAAAGTTCGCCCGCAGAACGCATATACAATGCAGAAGATGAATTTATATATTTTGTACATTGTAGTTGATAATGTACTTAAAAAGATGACAGCGATACTGTTATATTTTTAGAAGTTACAAAATGCAGTACGAACGTGGAAGTGTCATAGACTATATAAATTTGTAGATAATCGCCATACTATAACTGTTTTTTACATTATTTTTAAATAGTATTGTATAATAATTGAGCCCTTGCATGCGAACCCTGTCTTAGAGCCATGAAAGGTAAAATTGAAACAGTACACACAACAGGTGATCACAGTTTGACGTCGTCGTGCATGAGACCTAAACCCCATGCCGTGGAGAGTATTCGTTCGAATTACTAAACGAATGACATTTTTTATAATTAGATATTCCTGTTAGTTGTTTAAATCATAAACAGTTCAAATTGATCCGTTTTAATTTCATAAAACAAACGAGGTGTTTTAGACGTTATCAACCATGGCATGAGCGGATCCGTGGCGTAATAACTGATCCTCAGCCGCAAACGACCCTAGTGCTGTGCTATGGTGTCTTTGAACGGATTACCACTCTCCTGCTTTTTTATGTACTTTGAGAAGATTGACAGCATGATAAAAATGATTTTTATTCAAGACTAAGTGTACCATTAAAAATGAGCAAATGTTTTACCAGGCAGGACACTGTGTGACAAATAAATTTAAGATTTTATTACTTGCAGTCCCGGCTAAAATCGCTGATGGGAAATTTGAAACTCTTGATTATTTTAAATAGAGACCGTGACGGTAAAACATTGTGATTTTTTTGCATGCTGTTCCCAAACTGTTACAGATCATTATGAGTATACAAATAGTCATCCCCCATTTCTAGAAAATGTTTATTTTTCTTAAAAACTTTGATGTTCAAAATTGAACACACGAGGATCGTAATACTATCTGATTATTTCATAAAAGTGTTTTATTAAATAACTATTGTTTATTGGCTCTAATACTCGTTAACTACCCGACGTAATAAAATAAGAAGAGCTATCATAAAATTGAAAGACAGGGCCAATAACAAAAAATCAGGGCCAATATCACTTATTGGACCGGTCCAATAAAAGATTGCTGACAAATGATTGGCTATTGAGAAATCTGAGCATTTTAATAGGCTGATGCGTTCAGATGTTTAGTTTCTCGAAAACGCAAATGGCCGCCATCTTGAAATCTGTTGAAATCAGCCTTGAAGATTGAATGGCAAAATTGAAAATCAACTTTTAATCAATTTCTGCCTGAAAACCCATTTAGAATGATAGAAAATGTTCCAACAAAGAAATTGAATACCCATATCAATATGTTTATTTCAAAAATGAATATGTTTGAGGTATTTTTATTTACAGATCTGCATGTTACTGTCTGTTTGTGACGAGTTACTGCCAGTGAAGATGATAGCCTATATACAATGAACATTTTAAGTTTGATTAGTTATTTAATAAAATTGTCATTAAATGAGTGATTTGATATTGGTCCCGTCATTTGTCCTCTGGTACTCGTATTGGCCCTCGCCCTCCGGGTTTGGGCCAATACGAATGCCCTCGGACAAATAACAGGGCCAATATCAAATCACTCATTTAATAACATATATTATTATTCAACTTTACAATATTACACACTGTATTAGATCAATTGCGCACTTATGAAACAGGTAGAGCTAATACAAAGCATAACTGAGCCAATATGAGAAAAGCAGGGCCAATACGAGAAAACAGGGCCAATATGGAATTCAAGCATTCTGATTGGTTTAAAAGAGAGGGCCAATACGGAGAAGTCACTTCCGTTAGATTTTTAAACGACGCCATTTTGTTTTTTAGACTCCTGCTGATATCTTATTTTACTAAGTTAAATACAAATAAAATTGTTATTGTTACAAGAACATTTATATTCTTGTTTTTTTAGCCAAAATTGTAAAGTTGAATAATAAATTATCATTAATCAAGTGATTTCAAATTGGCCTTATTTTTTGTCCTCGGGCAGTTGTATTGGCCCTCGGCCTTCGGCCTTGGGCCAATACGACCACCCTGGGACAAATAACAAGGCCAATATGAAATCACTTGATTAATAACATTATATTATTATTCAACTTTACAATATTACACACTGTATTAGATCACATTATTATTATTATTATTATTGTTACAAGAACATTTGTATTCTTGTTTTTTTAGCCAATATTGTAAAGTTGAATAATAAAAGTATCATCAATCAAGTGATTTCATATTGGCCTTGGGCCAATACGACCGCCCTCGGACAAATAACAAGGCCAATTTGAAATCACTTGATTAATAACATTATATTAAAAAACTTGTTGATAATATGGTAAATTGTGTATAATTCCTGAATGTAAATATAGTTGTTGTTACTGTGATACAAAATGTGTACCAAATTATTGGATAATAATTGAAATACATGCATTTTCTTATCTCTCGCGTGATGTCATTTTTATGAATAATTCCAAAATGAGGGTAGGGTTATTCAAATTCAAAACTGAGTTATTTCACGGTAAATTTCTTATAAAATTAGTTTTTAGATCCTGGAAATGATACAGATTAGGAAAATATTTAGCCTATCATGTTTGAATTGGTGCCAATTATGGGTCCACTACCTTCAGTATAGAAACTGTATGTTGAAAACTCATTAACAAAATATTAATATGTATATAGTCATTAGAACTTTTTGAAAGTTACAAGTAATGAATATTGATTATTGGAAACTTCCGGAATAAGAAAACGTAGCAGTACAATGTATTATAGAAGACGGCAACATCTTCTTCGATAGCGTTTACACAGAAATATCAGCAAGAAAATGTTGTGGTGCTGTAATTGCATTATAAAAGGTTAATATTAACTAGACCAGTGTTTCTCAGAAAAGACCTGTGCCGCCTGCTATAACGCCGTTAGCAGCTTTGATGCTGTGAAGTCTCTTTTTATCCATCGCCAGAGGCGGAGAGATATTGTTTTGGCGTTATCCGTCTGTCGGTCGGTCGGAATATGTTGGTGCCCTCGCCCTAACGGGCTCGGGCATCAACCATCCCTCGGGATTCTGCAGATGTTATAACACGAAAAAACGTGCGTTAACCCTACATTGTGATGCGGACGCTAACACGTACGACAACGAACAAAGCGGTCCGAACGTGTCATGTTTCATCATATCTCGATTCAGCTAGACCCGAAAATACATATTTTTAAATAGATATAGCAGACATTAATTTCATTTTGCAAGCATAAACACAACGAAACATGATTGTGAGTACTCTGTTCGTACATGTATCTTCAAATTCGTTTTTAATAGCATACATTGTCATTTTAATTTATTGAACGTTTTTGCGGGGACTAAAATCGTACTCTCATTTAAGACTTTAACAATTTTAAACTGTAATAATTCTACTAGAATAAAATTTGTGACAATATTATTTAATACAAGTAAATTCAGTGAATTTATATCCTCCGCCAAATGCAGAAAATAGCTGAAAAAGAACAACTGGAAACTGTATTGGTCTGCCTGTTTCAGGGAAAAAAAGCATTTTAAAAATTTCACCACCCCACTGGGGCCTCATCTCCGAGGTGATATTTTTTTCTCTTCCAGTTAAACAATTATAGGTAGTGCGGTGGTCGAGTGGTTAACGCTCTGGACTACCAATCCGGAGGTCCCCGGTTCGATTCTCGACCGGGGCACTGGAAATTTCAGAAACGCTTTTCAGTATTTCCCACCTATCTGAGATGAACTGGTTAGAAATCCAGAGGTAGTCTTGCGTGTATCGGTGCTATACACCGGTCATATAAAAGAACCAAGGGGTCTATTCGTAAAAGAGCTAGGGTCTGGTACTCGGATTCCCTTGTATCTGCTTCAATAAGTCTTTAGAAAAAGGACCACAGCGGAAATAAGAGCTTGTTTTTAATTGTGTTATCCTTGGTACTGAAAAAAACATACATACAACTCTGGATATACTAATCCAATCTTGATGAAAGTTGTCTGTTCGCCGCGGTATTATGCTATTGTACACTTATTTTAAGTTTCATGGAATTCTATCCATTGGTTCTTGAGTTATGACTCCGGACGGACGGACCGACAGACGGATAACGCTAAAACAATATCCCTCCGTCTTTGGCGAGGGATAAAAAGAGAACGGTCTTCTGAAACAGTTAGTCAGCCCGGTTAGCTCAATTGGTAGAGCACGAGACTTGTAATCTCGAGGTAGCGGGTTCGATTCCCGGGGCTGACCAACTAAAATTACTAACAGTCTTTCGGATGAGACTAAAACCGAGGCATGTTAAAGAACCAGGGGTGTCTCTGGAATTGGGACGCTGTCTGTATCCTGCACTATCCTCCGAAACATAAAATAACTAACCTCTTCTGGGGGCGTTGGTCATGTGGGAAACCGGTACCAACGATAAAAACTCTAATATACGTATACGAAACAGTTATGAAGTTGTAATATTCAACGTTCTTCAGGTGTTTATGTAAACAGCAATTTAATTTAAAAGACAGCATACGTTTCTGTAGGTTATCTTGTACATAGCTTTAATTTACTAATTAAGAAAAGTTGTCAGTGTAGTACAGTAAAATGTTAAAAGGAAGGATCCAATTTCACAATTATAAGTTTAACAACATTAATAGGACAAAGAAACGATTGAAAAAATAACCAAAACACCATGCGTAAAAGAATAACGTGCACACGATTCTCATTTATTGAATTAATTGTGTAACTTTGATGAAAAGGAGTTGGGATGTTCAAAGCGAATGAAGTTTGATGGACTTTCAATTAAACTTTGAACTGTTCCAGTAATTTCCTAGCACAATGAGAAGACACAGATAGACATCATGGGGTCATGTGAAACATTGAAATAATTACAGTTGTCTTCGCTAATATTTTGTCAGTAGATATAACGCCATTATGAGAATGAATGACTGCAAACAACGCCACTTGTACAACAAATTATTTGTGTTCACCAAACAACACATACGGTTTAATACACGTGACTATCAAGAAATAGACTGTTATTCATGCTTCCGGTGTATACAGTTCTTGTATGAATTAAATGCTATACGGTATGAAAGACTGGCTGCAGGTCCGACTCCCGGGTATCTTATTCGGCTCAACGCCGTTTATCTTTTTTAAATATATTTTTGTTTTATGTTGAATTAGCCACAGCCATAACTCTGTAGAAAATAACTCAATCAGAACTTGAGGAAAATATGTACATCCTCTATCCTTTCACTTTAATGTAAATCCAAGAAGAATAGCCAAGGCAAGAACTTAGTGTTAAAATAAGGGAATTGCCACAACTCTGTATAAAATGTAACAACCAGAACATGGCGACAATATGCATATCCCAGTTTGTTACTCATGTATTCCTTCAAGTTTAGTATGAATAAAACAAGCAGTTATGGAGAAATAGTCCGGACAAGAATTTAGTGGTGAAATTATCAAAGGGCCATAACTCTGTACATACAGCCGTTACGTGAGAAGGCTATGCGCATCTCTACTTAATATAGGTTTGTTCAAAATCCAACTAAGGGTTCAGGATAAATAAGCGGGACACGATTTCGGACTGACGGGAGTGACGGTGACTATTTATATGCCCCCCTGCTTTTCTTCCAGAAGACAAAGGATTATAATTAAGATGAAATGTAGAAGACCCAATGAACTATTTTATATAAAGTTAAGAATGATGCCATGTCTTAGAATAATACAGGTCATAACGGTACAATTTTGTGTTTAATCTCACGGCTAAGAAATGGAAGGTAACCAAACTTCAAAGACACGTTATGTTAAGAAATGAAAATCGTTATAAATAATTGAAAACAAAACATTCTGAAAAAAAGAGTAGATAGTCCTGTGCATGTTATTACCAGCGGGTGTTCAACATACAAGCAAACCTGTGTTAAGCTATACCTTCAGAAACAAAGATATGTTTAAACATGTACGTCTTCCAATTCTCACATCACTGAAATGTTTCTGCACTTTCTGTAGACACCGGAAAAAGTTTATTATTTTTAAGATTATTTTTAAGGCCTGTAATTTACAATTCGGTCCTGCATATACATACATATAACGGGAAGTATGGATTAAACTTGACGTACTCCTTCCCAAGTCAACTTTACCTACGATGTACAAACTTTAGGAAAAACTTCCTTTTTTCACAGTATCTTATAAGTCATCTCTGTTAAAAAGTTTAAAGAATGGGTAACTGTTAAACACAGGTTTACCAATATCATTGAAAAGAACTGCCTAAAAGAAACACGTAAAGAAAGAAGTCATACAGTGTCCACTTGACAAACTCATTCCCAGATGACACTGAAGTTTTTAGTAAATTATTACTTTCATACCCATCAGATTCACGCAAAATATTATTGTAAAAAACATATATTTCACAGGTTCGTACAGTTTAACATGTCACATCATAGCATGTAATTCTTAAAATAATCTTTTATTCCCGGGCTGCCCTGACATTCGAGAAATATTCAAAGGTATGCCACTATAATGAATTACATTTTCAATAACATATACTATCATTGAAATCAGACGGGCATATCCATACTAAATTATTATTACTTTATTATGTTACACGTCAATGGATGGTCACACTAGATATTTAGCTAGCTTTGTGTTAAACCAGTCGTACAGTTTTCTGGCTACTTTCTTTTAAATCCCTATCTTATAAATCATCGATAAATTTCACGTGTTTCTGCAAAACACATGATTACATTGATGCCATCATATGGACCATAAATTTACCTTTAAATAATTGATACCAAATTAGCCCAACTAATTGTGCACCAGTGCTTTTTGCTTTATACGACGGCCGCCCTTCGCGACAGACATCTATGTAATATCAGTTTGTAAAATTGGTCGGTCTTGCAGTCGAAATATTAAGGCTTATACCAAATATGCGTACGTGTAAACTATAGATTTTCGTTTATGGTTGTCTTTCTTACACGAGAAAGAGTCATGCTCACTGGTTTTGACTGAGTATATAACTAGATATTTAAATAAATATCACATATATTAAGTAGTAATCGACATTATTAACACGAAAGTCAGTTAACTAACGTGTGGCAGTAATATGTCACCATAATAACCTGATATCTTTTCAAATATTATGCAGAAGTTTACGAAAATAAATAAGTGAAACGTTTTCCGAATTGCGGTCACTGTCATCATTACACAGATCAAATAAGACCACTTGAATTTGTTAGCGAATATGAGATAAAACTCTATGCCATAACTACGGAAGCGTATAATGGTCGCCAGTTGCTAGATATCTATGTAGATTTGATGCGAAAACATCGCATCATGTTTGAAATCTTATGGGGAAAATGCAAGATAATGATAGAAATAATTACATGATAATTGTAGCATTCGTTACTTAAGAATTAGCGAGTAAAATCATTTTGAACGGTGTAGTTTTTGCATGAAAGATTTATCTTGCTAGTGTAAGATAATTTATTACTAAAGATGAGTTAATATTTAGCTCCGACATCGGTGAAACTAGAGTAGATGACTTATGAAAATGTTCTCTTTTAAGCTCACCCTCGCCTGTCTGCCTGTCTGTCTGTCTACACTTACCGTCTGAACAGTCTGTAAGTACAATCGTCATGAAAATTGGTCAGAATTTTTTTTTGATGATCTCTCGACCAAAAATTGAAACCAGGTCACGCGGGGTCAAATCCTAGACCATATCAAATGATAAAAAATATTCCAAACATTGTAGAGACCACATTTTGGACCCAATCATCCGTAAATAGAAACTGCATTACGTGTGATCAAAACCTAGGACAGCAGGTAAATAATAGAAAACCCCTGTGATCACTCCAGAAGCAAAATCTGCACCAAATCATTCTGGAAATGTCTTGATAAATGCTTAAGGTCAAGTTTGAAATTTGGTCACATCATAAAATCTAGATCACATGGTGAACGCATAGAACATTAGCAATCTAAAATTCACATGTTGAACCAAATCATCTTGAAAATTAAGCAGAATGTTTGTTTTGATAAACTCTAAGTTTAGTTTGAAACTGGTTTTCGTGGGGTCAAAAAGTATGACTTCGGCTCAAATCATTAAAACACCTACGAACTCTAGAAGCCACATTTGACATACCGGCATCAGTCTTTTGTCATTTGTCTTGATGAACTTTAGTCAAGACCGAAACTGCGTAACATCTGGTCAAACGTTAGATCACTATGTACATTGATGTTTGACCTACGTTTAGAATGTGTTTACCGATTCGCGAAGAGATTTTAAAAATTGTCATCGGTTGGCTTCGATCATGACTTTGGACCTACTTTTTGTCTTTGGCCAGGATAGCGATATAGAACCAGCTTAGCACTCTTGTAATTCATTATAGCTGAGGGCTGCAGAGTAAATGATGGTGTTCGGTTTCAGCTTTGCGCGAGAAATATACGTCAGATAAGAACTTTATTTGCCAAACAATATGTGTCGGATTCGGGAAAAAGTTTCTTTAGTAATAGTTTTAGCAAGATATGATATTGTGATTGCTTTTTGACGTCTAACGTGTTACGAAAAGAAACAGCTCTGTTTTTAAACACTTGTTTTAGTTTTTCATGGTATAACGCACAAATGCAAAATATTATCAAGCAAAGTCAACATATTGCCACACACATGTCTAGTTGACATAAACAGTAACTATCGACCATCATACGCTTCCGTACATAACTTTCAATCATGAACTGCCATAATTTGAGCACATCTACCTACTCTGTTGCCTGGACAATTACATATTAAGGTGTGAAGTAGGAGATTTGGAACTAAATTATTACACACATTTACGGAAAACTTGTTGGACACAGTTTTAAACAAGAATTTATTAAATTTTACAATATGCTAGTGATCAAAGGTCTGAGCATGAAACACAGCTGAAGGGTGGATAGTGAGAGCTAGTGTCTGGTACCCGGATTCCCTTGTATCTGCATCTGTCTCTCTTCAATCTGTGCCTGTCAGGAGTCTTGGCAAATTCACCCAGGGAGAAGTCCCAGAGTCGGCCAGGACTATAAACTGTCAAAGGAAACTGAACAGAAACATAGCTGAACACGAAAAAGATGCAATGAATATAGGCCAGCACAAAATCCATTATGTATTTTATAAATCATCTAAAAGGGATATTTACCTATGAGCTATCGGGATCATTTGGCATACTTTACGCGTACATAAATCTTCTCGACCCATGCTCTATCATTGACACGTAGTGCCGTGAGCAATAATTTTTGTCTGTTTCTAAAAAAATTTCTTTGAAGTTGAACTTTTACCTACAAAAAGTTCTGCTTTTATAAAACCAATATGAACAATTTCGTAAAGTATAATTCAATTTGGAGAGAGAAAATGCACGCTAATTTAAATCATTTTTTACGAAAACGACTTATCCCTTATATACAAATGATATAAGCTAAAATTTACCCTCACCATTCTAGTCTGTATCTGTGGTGTAGTAGATATGTCGATGTCCGTCTTGTTTTACAAGTGGAGTTCAAATCCAATTCAAACCCACTTTTTATGTTTTCTTCTGTTTTTCTTTCTTCTTATCATTTTCAGCTTTAAAACCCCCTTTTAATGTTTTAATGCAAATATTCATAAAAATCGTCATTCATATCAGACTAATAACGATAAAGACAATGTAAAATTAAGTTTAGATATAAAAATAGCTGATTACAGATCTGGTTATTTGAGAATCTAAAATGTAAAAGTTCACCATTCTATGCTATTAAAATATTCTTGATATTAAGAATACTATAAAGACACAGACAACAGTTAGCAAAGTGGAATTGGTTCCCCATTCATAAAATTCGCATTTTGCTTTGATTTTTATCCACTTAACCTTTACTGGTTAAACGTTTCTGAACTTTTTAATCATATACATCACGAAAATTTGGGGGTTTAAATACTAAATGTGTTCTTACTGTAGCCTACCTTTACAGTGTATACCGAATACTTTAACATATTAATGCAATGATAGTTGTTTTTCCGAACAAATAATATAGGGGTCACAGTGTGTCCATTGTTTCCTATATAAAGATGGAGCATTCTCACGTCAAGCTATTTATGTAGTTCCTGGTGTTATCATTTTGCTCATTGAAAACCATTTTGTCGCGTCTTTGATGCTTTGCATCAATGCTTTTCTCGTTAAGACTAGAATGAAACGTTTGCGAAATTTTAAGAGTAAGTAAGGCAGAACTTGACGCCAGTACAAATCAAAGGACTGAAAGTGCTGCAGGATCGATTGTCTCTGAACAACACAGTCTGCACACATACATGTGTAAATATCAGGACAACACAGACTGTACACATACATGTGTGAATATCAGAACTTTAGGGGGTCAATTATGACACCCTGTATCAGAATTTGGGGGTCATTTAGAAATTCCGATGGTCATACTCTTTATGATAAAATAATAAAAGGCATGACTATATGTTAAAGAAGTTTTATTCAGTTTACTTCTGTAAAACTGCATGTGATACATCACAAAATGGTGGGTAATCAAAGGGTTGGCAAGACAACAGGTGTTTCTCTTTGGATGCTTTCCATTTTGTCACTGCATCTCAAAAGTCAACTTTGTCCACAAAGAGAATGTTTCATAAGTGCATTCAACCATAGACATTAAACATTGATATTATTTGGCACGATGAAACCCCTTTCAACAGTGACAGTCTGATCGAAATTACTACAAAATGATCATTAAAATCACTCAGAAAGACGTTTTTGTTTCTTCTGTTAAGGTTCGTCGACCATCTCTTGTTATGCTTCTACGATACCATGATGACGGTATCATACGAACCAATACACACACAAACGCAATGATACAAAATGCGGATCGATCCGAAATCAGACGACAACGACGACGGAATAGGGTCAAAATTAGACATAATCCATACCGGAAGCGTATTTAGTAAACAACTTATCTTGCCTTTCGAAGCGTTTTGAGAGGTTTTGAAATGTTGTTTTTTGTAGTAATTTGATCATACACATTTTAATTGCGTCATAGAAGACCCTCTTTGCTATTTCTGTTGCGTCATTGACAAAATGAGTGCGTCAAAAACGCCCGCGGAAAAACTAAATTAGTGTCTCCGGTCTGACTAGAAAACTGTTGTAATCGTAGGAAAATAGTTCTATACAGAACAGATACCTCGTTGATTATAAGTTACAAATTTTAAGAAATACAACAATATAATATTATGCTGTTCTGAAATGTTTTGATATTATTTAGATCTGTTACTATATAATTTTTAAAACAGAAGACAGTATAATTCGTAACAACTGAATATATGGAACTACTTGTTTGTATGTAAAGTGTTCGGCCGTAAGGAAGTTATACTCTGTTAACATTGGATCCGATTGAAAAATCAATCGACCCAAAAAGTCAGAAAAGAAGCATCATTAGCTCTCTATGATTTTATTTAAAATATAAAAAAGTGTATACTCCCAGTACACAATAATTTTTTTGTTATAGATATATCACTTTGTTGAAACACACTGTCTGAACTTTTGGTTTGTGTGCGATGAAATATTTGAAAACGAGGTCCGTGTAAGTCTATATGAATACATTTTGCGACCTTTTATTTATGTAGTAATAGGATATTTCTAAAACATCACTGAAATCTTAGCTAAAGCGCTTGCGTCAATGTCGTATTGACGTCGATTATGTCATAACAGACGTACAAGTCATAGCAACATTAGCGGAGCTGAGAACAACACTGCAAAACGACAACAAATGAATAAAATCAGCATGGAAACAAGAGACCAACAGTGGTATAAACCGAATCTACTCTACAATATTCACTGGAGTAAGTAGTTTTCAGGAAAAACCCTATTTGTTACTTATATGTACAACAGTTACAGCGATTCTAATATTTTCAGGAAATACGTGTTTCTATATGTGAATGTCTGAATAATAATAATAATAATAATAATGATAATGATAATGATAATGATAATGATAGAATCTAATAATAATAATGTCGATTTTTATATTGTTATTACTAATATTTTATCAATAATCATTATTTATTTTTTTAAATTTTTATTATTATTATTTTTATTATTATTGTTATTATTATCATCATGATAGAAGTAAATAAACACCTCGTACTAAATACATGGCAACATCATTCACAAATTATAGCAAAAATATATGGAATGACACTCCTTTAGATATACGTACTTCGAAAACTCTTAACACCTCTTAACACCTTTAAAGGAAATTATAAGCATTATTCATTGTGTGAATGATAAGTTAATCTTAATTTTTCTTTACATATTTATATGTCTAATTTATATTCCTTTGCTTTGAGTGTATGTCAGTGAATGTACATGTATGAATGCATTTATTAACAGAATGTTTAAAAGTCTTATGTGTAAATGTGTCTTTCCAGTGTTAACTTTGCCAGGTGATTTAATTTTAAGTATAATGCTTTTTCTTTTGTTTCTTAACTTTGAAGGCGGTATTGAAACTTAAATTATATGTGTTCATATGTCGAAATATGTCACCTTCCGTAACTAAAGCTTTTATTATTATTACTATTATTATTATTATTATCTCATCTAGTTCTAGAAAACAATCCAGAAACACCCGGTTTCAAATGCCAAGTCATTACATTCAAGTACTTACATTGTACCCTGCCAACCTTGTTTCTAAAACCGTTCGTATGATTTTGAAATACATGTACACCATATGATAAATGTGCGTGAATCACCTTATGCCAGATCGTGTTTAACAATTAATCGAGCAGTAAAGCTTGATATATAGTTCAAATTACTCTTTAGCCTTCCGTGATTATAATGCGAGTGAATACAATGTGTCTGTAACAGTAAACAAAATATTATCATTTCTTTCAGGGCCACCAAATGAGCAAGAGATACCTGTAAAAACTGTTGAAACAGTGCAATTCAATCCAAGTGTGTGTACATGTGGACAGCATGATTGTAAGCCGAGATATAGGATGGAGAAAAGGGTTTTATGGTCGAATAAAGAAATGCCCAGTATCAATCAAAAGACGGAAGAGAAAGACGAACTGGTGAAACTTGATACATATAAAAGTAAACAGAATGAATCCAGGGTAGGCGATGAAGAAGATGTCAGCAAAGATGAAGAAAGGCACAATAGTAACGACAAGATAGAAGCTCAAGCGGAATATGGTAAAAGTTGTACAGATGGTGGCGTGAAAACAGATGGTGACATAGAAGGCGATGTGGAACAAAGCGATGGTAGTAATCTGGATTACACTGAGAAAAATAATCACGGGAAAAGCGGTTGCAACGAAAATGACGGGAGTAATCTTGGAGGGACTGAGAAAGATGGTATCAGAGAAAATGTTTGGGACTCTTATGAAGGTAAAAATGTGGATAGCTTAAACACAGATGGCGAAAATCATGGTGGTGGTAAAAAGGTTGCCAGTAGCAAACGTTATTTTGCGGAAAGAACGGGCAAAGAAAAAAGCAGTAAAAGTGGTTTTGATAATGAAAATGGTGGAAATGATAATGGTTTGAAGACAGATGGCAAAACGCATGGTGTTTGGGAAACTGTTGGCGGCAACAAATATAAATGGGTTGAGAAAATTAGTCACGTGGAAAGAAGTGCGCGTGATTCTGATGACGAAAATAGTGAAAATGATAATTGCTTGAAGACAAATGGAAAAAGGCACACTACCGGTGGTTATGATAGTGACATTCTTATCGAAAATGATGATGTTGAGATTAGTGTTTGCGGGAGTGACATGATCAGTGATGCTGGATGTGCAAGAGCAACTGTGTATGGCGATAGATACAGCTTTGATGATGCTAGTGAGAGTGGTGATGACGAAAGACAAGAAAACCTTCAAGTCCAAAATGAACGAGAGAATTATGAAGATTGTGAAGATGACATATCACCGCATTTGGAATCTTATCAATATATTGTAACAGCGGGATACATCGTGTGGTAAGTTGTTTTTATTGTTTACAAATAAACAAGTTAATATAGAATCTAGTGCTATTTAAAGTAACTGAATGTCCAAATGTTTTATGTTGAAGTAAGGCGAATTAAATACAAAACAGTAATGTCAAGGACGTAACATCTATATATTAATTAAGTTTTAGTAATGCATCATTTTAAAGTTACATGTAGTTAGAAAACTACGATGTTTTGATGATTGGTGGTGCACTTAAACGTATAGGAAAGAGAGAGATACCGGTTATCCCAAATCCTCGAGTTATTGACGCTCGAGTAAACGAGGTTTTACTGTATTTTGATGTTTCAGATGATGTCAATGACAGTATCAGTATAAAAGACGAAAGAGCTTGTAATAAAATGTTTTTGTTGTTTCAGGTCACGAGCGCTAGCCGTCCAAACAACACGTGATGTACAGAATAACCTAGAGGGGTTTCAATCGTAACTTAAAATGGAAAAATATGTTGATACATATTTCTTAAACTATTAAAATATTGTAGCTGTTTTCTTTTGCCTTGAGTGACTTTTATTTGATCCTTGTCATATTGTCCATGCTTCAAGGTTTCCACACCAAAGTGATTGTCACATATATGAATCTCCTGTGAAATGTCTTCATGTTGTAATTTCGTTGTGAGATTTAATGTAATAGTGGGTCTCAATAGATCATTTATTTAAGTGTTCGCCTACGGCACAGGAGGTCTCATGTTGGAAGCAAAGCCAGAGCACGGGGTGTGTTCTTCGGAAAAGACACTGATGCCACACGTGCCTAAGTCCACCAAGGAGGACAGTCTACCTAAACATCGTTACTAGTAAAGACCGGTACTAGAACCCTATCCTCCGTAAGGAATTGCCAACTTCCTCACATAATCGGCCATGGTCGGTAGCAGGGCTCGAAGACATGACTTCAATAAATGAAACCTTACAGCGATTTCAAGTCAGCGAGGCGGACGACAATATAATTAGTCTTTTCCGTATAAGTTACAGCCACCTTGACCTTTACCCCAGTGGCCATTTGAGCCTCAGGCGAAGTTTGCTCCCCTTGCTTATAAATCTTGTTTTCATGCTCAGATGAGTTTGAATATATATACTTCTTTATCCTCCAGTCATGGAGAATACATAAAGAATACATAGAAATATTTATAAATCACAAAAAAGAAAATAATGTGACATTACACGCAATGCCATATCACAAGAAAAATGAAGAACAAGAACAACAGAACAGAAAACACACGAACACAACCATTATGTGTTGTTTTAATCCAAATTTACATTCACTTTTAAATTCATATGTGTGCGTGAAGAAAACAAATCTTAAAAGCATACTGTACTTTTTAATGGTTTGGCCTACCGTAGGCAATATTAAATTGCAAACATCTAATATGCCTTATCATTATGCAACAGCCATGACGACGAACCGATAAAACCGGTCTGATATTTTTTAATATTCTGTCACATGACATTCTCATTCTAGACACAACAAATCGCACCAGTCTTACATCTCATACATGCGAAACTGCCAGTTTCTGAAAACATTTCGCGTTGATGAACGTCATTGTGATTTCCCATGGCAGACGTGGACAAAGACTTGGGAGCGACAAATGTTTATGTCCAAGAGGAAACAACCTCTGGTTAATTTACGATATAAGCTTTTATTTTCATTCAGACAAGAGCTCCGGATGTCTACAGGTATAACAAACTCATACCATATGATATATTTATACTTCTCGAACCCGAAAAGTTCAGTTATAATAAAATCTCATGCAGTAACTTTTTAACGGATAACAGAACATGTACATGCAGAATTACAAAAGTATTATAATCACCAGTATTTACAAATTGATTTATGATCTGTAATGCCACGACGATGCTTCGCAATTACCTTTCTGTTTAAACACTTAAATAGGCAATAAAATGTGTTTTTTAACTCTTTTAAAATTGTTAAAGTAAATTGACAAATGGCAAAATCCTTTCTTTCAAATACTCTTAAGATATTTTTAGTTAAATATTTTTTTGTATATACATGTATATAATCAGATCTACCAATCAGGACTGAAATGCCTCAGAAGTTGTTGTGTTATGTACAGTGTTTGAAAACATAATTTTGACGCATCGGTTTTTGAATTTATATCAGTTTTTGTATGTTTATTTATGACAGGAACCGATTTAGCTTCGTTTGCCACACATCATTGATTTCTTCATCTGTTTTCCCTATTTGTCTTAGTTCTTGCATATTGAATTGCATCAAATGTCCGATTTGGGTTTGTGTATCACAATACATTTCATTCTGAGATACAAGATGCTCCATCACCTCATCAGGCATTCCCGGCCTGCATAGCTCTGCTCTTATTCTCTGCCTCATCAGCACCAGACTCTCGACTTTGTCTCTTTTTTCACTAAATTCTCTAAACATGATCGGTGTCTTGTACATCACACTCATTGCGTCACGTAATTTGTCACATCTTAAGAACATCCTACCCCTTTCTTTGAGGAGGTCACTAAGTACACTAATCAGTTGCTGTTTCTGCTGAATGGGTAGTCTTCCGGCCAACAAATTCCTCTCCGGTATCATGTAACTTGGAAGATTTGACTCACAAACACATTTCTTAAGATATTGAAGGCAATTACAAACTCTGTCCATTATTAGTTCCTGGGTAAACACATCCAGCCCATTTGCTTCACACACCCAAAGAGTAATGTTTTTCATTATGTAAGAGGTCATGTCTTTACAAACTTTATTTAGGGCTGATTTAGATATTTTCTTCAAAAGGATGTATACTTTTATTTGCGCTTCATTTAAGTTTTGCATCAAGTGCAATTCTGCAAGTGAATAACAAATTCTCCATTCTCTGTACATATTTTGAGAATCCTTAAATCCGACTGGTACTACATGTCCATCCAGAAGAGATACTTCGTGTAAGGTTTTTGGCGAAGGCCACCCTTTGGATCGAGGTCGAGATCTCCAACGTTCTAAAATATTCGAATAGCAACACCTGAAACAGCATACGGTATCAAAGCTTGAATATTTGTTAGATGCTGATGAAGTTGGTCCGCTTTTAGGTTGTATTGTCAGTTTCATGCTTAAAAGTTCATGTCTGTCCATCTCCTTCACTGCATCAATGAAGAAATCACTGGAAAGATAATCTGAGCCTGACTCAGACTTAAAAAGAGATGAACTTATTTGTTCTTGAAAGAATTCCCCATCAAATCTCAAAAGTTTAAGTCTGGTATAGCCTGGTGATGCAGATAGTGTTTCAGTCTGAAACAGTGTGATATTCTCTTGGTTGATAAAACGTTGTGGATTATCAGCACAGACAACGTCCTTTATTATTTGCATATAGTCAACGTCACTCTCGCTATACAATGTTGTTCCTTCACCTGTACCACCTGTAATGACCCATGTGAATAGCGCTTCATGACGATTATTTATATTGTTGATCTCTGTAAACATTTGTTGCCTATATTTGATCATTTCATAACTATAACCAAGTCCATCCATTAGCTCAGAAACATAGCGGGAATATTCCTTCGAAGGTACCGTATCTATACCATCCTCATAATAAACAGGATTTTCGAAGAAAGTTGCAGCATCTATAAAGAAAAAATACAATATTTTTTGGCATTAAATAGATACATTTATTTCAATTTAGATATTTTATGTCTTACAGTAAATAGGAACGAGGTGGTATTATGATGTTGATGGTAGTTAATTTTCAGACCCATTTACGCCCGAATTGCATGCAGACTGGTTCTAAACGATGATTGAATCTTTTTGTTAAGTTCATACTTAAGGAATAACGCAATTTGTTTAAAAAAGAAAGTAGATTTAGTTAGATGTGTTTTCTTTTAAAACGAAAGTAGAACAGATTAACTTAAATCTTAAAGAAGTCTTCCGGATCACTGTTAATGACAAATTAATTAATTACAAACTAACCGTATTTTTCAATTTAGGAATAATTAAATCTGTTAAAACCATAAAAGATTTGGATTTCCCGTTATTGTTAAAAACGAAAGTAGAATAGATTTATTAAACATTTGTGATGCTGTTTAGCGTGATCAGTATTAAATCTACTTACCGACAGCAGGACCAAAACTCCCGTATTCCTTTTCACTCATTTTGGTCAACGTATAAATTTGGCTCTAAATCCTTTGTGACGAAATGTATGAGGAAGTACCGTTATCGAAATCGTCTTGGTATACTAAATATATGTTCCTTGTTGACACACAGCTTCAATATACAGAGAAAATGTGCAAGTTTAAGGTATCAGATCAGGGTCAAAATAGAACGATCCTGATCAAATTGATAAAATATGTAACATGTTTTAAGTTGTAAAGCCGTAGCGTTAATATTGTTGACTCCTAATAAAAACTCTTCAATTTTAATGCTTAAGCATTGGACTGAAGATCTTTTAATGTTTTTTGGGGCGTAGGTTCGAATCCAGCCGGAATCAATTTTTTTTTTTTTTTACTTTTTCTTCTTTGTTTTCATTATTTTGCATTTTTCTTCATTTGTTTATATTGTTTTTAGACTAAAAAGAAATTAAATATTTTTTTACATATAAGTATTAGCTTATTTGACGATTTTATTACTTGCAGACACGTCTAAAATCGCCGATGGAGATTTTCAAACTCTAATTATTTAAAATAGAGACGGTAAAACATTGTGAATTTTTTCATGCTGTTCCCAAAATGTTATAGATAATTATAAATATACAAAAAAGTCATGCCCCATTTCTAGAAAATGTTGATTTTTCTTAAAAACTTTGATGTTCAAAATTGAACATGGCCAAAAAAATACATGAAAATTGTAATACTATCTGATTATTTCATAAAAGTTTTATAAAACTTGTTGATAATATAGTAAATGGTGTATAATTTCTGAAGGAAAATACAGTTCTTGTTACTCTGATACCAAATCTGTACCAAATTATTGAATAATAAATGAAATACATGTATTTTCTTCTCTCTCGTGTGATGTCATTTTATAAATAATTCCAAAATGGGGGTAGGGTTATTCAAATTCCTATAACTTAGTTTTTTCACGGTAAATTTCTTTTAAAATTTGTTTTTAAATCCTGGAAATGATACAGATTAAGAAAATACTATAATGATTTGAATTGGTGCCCATTAGGGGTCTACTACCTTGAGTATACTATATATACTGTCATACAGAGCATTTTTTATTATTCTACTTGTGTTACTCGGGTAGAGAATCGGTGCATGCGCAGTGGAATAACTCGACTTTTCTAACCCGAATGGGTTGCTTTTTTTGTCAACGTATGTCATTTTCAACAAGTAAAGCTTTAGTTTGACTAAGTAATTAAAATATAACGATTTATTTAATTTCTTCATAATTTTCCATGATCAATTTAATCAAATTTAATTGTCAAGCGCACATGAATCAGTCAAAACTGCATATAATCTCTAATCTTAGTCCGCAATATTGAATTCTGGTCAAATCGTGCGCAACTGAGGGTAACACGGGTCGAGTAGATTAAGCGTATGTGCATTGGTTTAAATCGACCTGTTCGGATCAGTACCCGAGTAACTACTTCGAAAATGCGATCATTGCCTACATTTCACAGACAAATAAGACCATCTGCATTTTTTTATCTGTCGGATATGAGATAAAACTTTGACAAATTCTATGCCAAGACTTTGAATCATGAACTGCTATAATTTGAGCGAATCTACCTTCTCTGTTGCCTTGACAATGACATAAGGTATGTCATGCTGTAATTAATTTTATCTATTTTTTACATAAATTTATACACTTGTATTAGATCTGCTCTGTCTCTTCTATATTCAAGAGTTGGAATTTCTAGTTATTTTAGTCTTTGAGAGTATGTGAGATATGAATTTTGTTTAACCATTTTGGATGCTCTTCTTTGAACATTTTCCACTGCTATTTTATCTTTTTTTAAGCCTAGATGACCATACCGTTGAAGCATATTCAAGGTGTGGTCTTACTAGAGATATAATAGTTAAGAGTTAAGAAAACATTCCTTTAGTAACAGAATAGTGGATGTCTGGAATGACCTACCAAATGAAACAGTTAATGCGCCTAGTCTTAACTGTTTCAAAGCAAGATTGATGAATTCGAGGCTAAATGCTAAAATAAGGTATTATTATCTGAAAAATAGTTTTGATTTAAATTCTTCTATCTAAGTATACAAAAGTATATGTATTGGTCTAAATGTTAGATTGGGAATGTGATCTATGGAAGTGTTAATGATTGAAAAGTGAAAAATGATTCAAAACGTGAGAACTGTGGGAAATGTGACAGTGATCAAATAACAGTGATTTGGGAAGAAAATGTATAATGTACATACAAACAGTGTTTTTAAAATCTTGAATGTGTAATTTTAATGTAAGTGAATGAAATATATTCAAGGGAGCCGGAAACAAGGATAAAGAATTAAAAAACATTCATATTAGAGAAAACAAAATAAAAGGGCATAAGAAACCTATATGTTTATATGGCATAAGCCGTATTTGGCCTCTAAGACTATGTGAACTATGTGATCTAGTACTAAAAAACAAGCCATAAAAAAACCGGTTTCAAATGTCAAATCATTACATTCAAATACCGAATTAAAATACCCTGCCATCCTTGTTTCTAAAACCGTTCGTATGATTTTGAAATACATTTACACCATATGCTAAATGGGCGTACAGTGAATCACCTTACGCCAGATCGTGTTTAACAAGTAATCGGGCAACAAAGCTGCATGTAAACATAGATCAAATCACTCTTTAGCCTTCCGTGATTATAATACGAGTGAATACAATGTGTCTGCAACATTAACCAAAATATCATCATTTCTTCAGGGTCACCAAAGCAGCCAGAGACGCCTAGGATGATCGTTGAAAAAGTGCAATTCAATCAAGAGTGTATACATGTGGACAGCACGATTACCAGCCGATATATAGGATGGAGAAAAGGGTTTTATGGTAGAATAAAGAAATGCACAGTACCAGACAGAAGATGGAAGAGAAAGACGAACTGGTGAAACTTGATACATATAAAAGTAAACAGAATGATTCCGAATCCGACGATGTAGATGTCAGCAAAGATGGAAAAGAGGACAATATAAACGACAAGATAGAAGCTCACGTTGAAAATGGTGATTGTTTGAAAACAGAAGGTGCCAAGAATAATAGTAGCAATAAAAGTGATGGTAGTTATTTTGGCGACACGAAGAAGGACAGTAAAAGGGGAAATGATGGAGACGGTCTTGATGATGAAAATGTTGATGGCTTGAATTCATATAGCGAAAAGCATGGCGGTAGCAATTATAATTGGGTAGAGGGAACGGGTCAAGGAGATAGGAGTAAAATTGATGATAGTTATGGTTTGAAGAGAAATGGCGAAACGCCTGATGGTGAAAATGTTTGCGGTAGCAAATATAACAACATGGAGAGAACTAGTCACGTGGAAGGAACTAAACATGGGTCTGATGGTGAAAATGATGAAACGGATAATGACTTGAAAAGAGATTGCAAAACGCGTGGTGGTGGTGAAAATGGTGATGGTACATGTAACAAGTAAAATAGCATGGAGAGAATTGGTCACGGGGGCATCAATGAACGTCGTGATGACGGAAATGATATTGGTTTGAATACAAATGGAAAATATCACACTCTTTTATGACGATGTTAGTGATAATCATATCGGAAATGGTGGTACTGAGACCAATGTTTTGTAAGTGACATTATTACTGATGACGGACGTGACAGAGCAATTGAAGAGGACGATAGATACAGCGATGGTGCTAGTGATGGCGACAGAGAAAGAAGCCTTGCAGTCCAAGATGATCGAGATAATAATGATTATGATGATGGTATTTCCCCCGCATTTGGTATCCTGTCCGTTTATTGTAACAGCGAGCTACACTATAAGGTAGGTTTATTTTATATTATTCAGAAATAAACCATTTGATAGAGCACATTAATAAGTGCTTTGAATAGACTAAATTGTCTGGCTTTAAAGTAAGACGAATAACGTTATAAAAATATTGATATTATATAAAAACCCAATGCATCTTTTAAAAACAAATAACTTTTGCGGATTATCTTTCTGATAGTTTCAGTATGAAATACAAGTTGAAAAAGTATTTTTGATGTGTTTCAGGTCACGAGTCCTTGAAGCCCAACCAGCACATGAATTACAGATGAAACTAACGTTTTCAATCATAACTTAAGAAAGAAAACTAATATTGAAATATAATATTTTAATTATAAAAAGCGTTTGTCAGGCTCGTTATGTGGAAAGCGTTTGTCACATGGGTCAATATTTCGTTAGGCTCGTTATGTGGAAAGCGTTTATCACATAGGTGACTTTTTGTCAGGTTCGTCATGTGGAAAGCGTTTGTCACATAGGTGAATATTTCGTCAGGCTCGTTATGTGGAAAGCGTTTGTCACATGGGTTAATATTTCGTCAGGCTTGTTATGTGGAAAGCGTTTATCACATAGGTGAATATTTCGTCAGGCTCGTTATATGGAAAGCGTTTGTCACATGGGTTAATATTTCGTCAGGCTCATTATGTGGAAAGCGTTTGTCACATAGGCTAATATTTCGTCAGGCTCGTTATGTGGAAAGCGTTTGTCACATGGGTTAATATTTCGTCAGGCTCTTTATGTGGAAAGCGTTTGTCACATAGATGACTATTTCGTCAGGCTCGTTATATGGAAAGCGTTTGTCACATAGGTGAATTTTTCATCAGGTCACCAGGTTCGTTATGTGGAAAATGTGTATTCATGTAGTAAATTTCTGTATAGGATTTAATGATAACGTGTAAGAAAACAGTATGATTTGGACCCTGCCTTTTTGCTGTCAAGAAACAGAAGTGCCTTACCAAAATGGTTCCTTTATATTGCTTCTATGATTGTTATTGATTTCAAAGGTTGAAATTTTAGTCTCAAAGTTATGGTTTGCTCAGTCTTTTACGAAACGCACAATGGTCGACTGCAGTTTCGTACAAACTACTTATAAATTAGTCATTCTTGCTATTTGCATTGTTTGCATCTATCTAAAAAGGGTACAGTCACCAGATCAGAATAAAGGTAAATGCACGATTATAAGCTTGCTTTTCAACCACTTTGGTTAGTATGTGTAGTTTATCCTAAACATTACTTCCTTGAGAAGATTTCGTTGCGTTTTTAGTCACAGTGACCTTGACATCCACCGTACTAGTGTTGAACAATTCTAAAGTTTTTGACAAAATACCCTATGTTTAATGCGCCGACCAAAATGACATACACACCTGCGATTGAATTAATGTATTTCAAAATGCCATAACCCTCCCAGTTTCAAATTTCTTATTTCAGACTAAAACCTTGCTAAATTTCTTGTATTATTTTGTGTATTAAACGATACATTTTTGCACAAAGGTCTTCATTTTGAAAACAGGTAAGTTTGTGGTCTCAACCCTAAACCAGTCACTGCATATTGTAACTGCTTTCACGTGAATAAACTTGCTTTTTACTGCGCGACTATCAAACTTTATAAATTTGTTACCACTGAATAAAAGTGAAAAGTGTTCAGTTAACATTGTTTTATATGGATACAACTAAGTAGAACTCACTAAGTATACCTATATTGATGAATTTAGTTAATATCAGTGGTCAATAAAGCGGCCTAAAGTTAGGGCTACGTATAGGCTTTCCAAAAATCATGGTTTAGCCAGTTTCAGTATTTCATTCTACCTCTAAATTATTTGGTAAAAGCCCCTTTGATATCAATACCTCTGGTTCTAGATACAGTACGAACCATTACTCATAAACATTTTATCAATAAGCAGTGTTAAGTGACTATATTGAATGATGCACTTAAGTGTTCAGTCAGACGTATTTGCATAAAGTAGTGAACAGTGACCACTGAACATTACTCATAAGATAAAACTCACTGAACTTAAACCAATGAACAGTGTTAATTTACCTAGTTCATTGAGCTTAATTCACTTGAGGTTATGAATAATACTCACTGTGCAGTTCCGTAAGAAGAACCCTCCGTATATAGGGAACTGTGTTTAACGAACATTACTCAATCATACTGACAACTACTGATTAAAGGACAGTGAAAAATGCTCAGTGATGAATGTTTAGCGAATAGTTGTCACCAAACACCTATTTTCCTCGAGTAATATTCACTATGTTCTAGTGTCTTTACTCCTTGCTAGAAAAATTATGTGACCATGCGACCTCGTACACGCATCACTATGTACAGCTTTCTATTTCTTTCAGTATGAGAGACGAACAAAAAATGACAACCAATCATTTATATAATTTATGAATTGCATTTGTTTTTTGTTAAAATGGTTGTTAAAAAAGAAGACCGTACATGTACATCATCGAAGAAATAAAGCTAGTATATTTATTTTTCATCATCAGCATTATTATTATTATCATTATTATATTTTGCATGACTATCATAATACCCAACATACAATTGTATTTACTTTTATATATATCATTTACCCCTACTCTATTGTTGAAAATAACGAAAGCTATATGTTTTAACTAAACACGGACCCTGCTATAGGTTTTTAAAATGGATGTGTCCATCTTTCCGTTTGGGCAGTGATATATATATATCTTTCATAGTAGTGCTCATTGAAAACTTACTGACTGAATAATGATCAGCACAGACCATAACCAGACACACAAACGATGCAGACTTTAGCCAAACAAAACAACACGTGTGTTTAATAATAATAATAATAATAATAATAATAATAAAAGCTTTATTTACCGAAGGAGACACATTTAGACATAATATGAACACATATATTCTAATTTTCAATATGGCCTTCAAAGTAAAGAAACAAAAGAAAAAGCATTATACTTAAAATAAATCACCTGGCAAAGTTAACATTGGAAAGACCCATTTACACATAAGACTTTTAAACATTCTGTTAATAAATGCATTCACACATAAACATTCACTGACAGACACTCAAAGGACATGAATATGAATTAAACATTTAAGAAAGAATGTTCGGGTCTCTTTGCCAAAAAATTAATGTTGGTCAGTCGGCAGGTTTTCATTTTTCTTTTTGCCCCTTTTTTGCTCTAAAACACTTGAAAATTGCTCTCTTTTGATATATCTTTATATAAAGAAATTTGAGGTCAGCAGTAAAAGGTTAAGGTCGTTAGGAAGACACGAAACACACGTGTTGATCTGCAGCGGTCGCAGGGTGGAATCTACTGCCGCCAATAGGATAAGAGTGAAATAATATGAGAGAAAAATGTTATCTATACATAATGTCGTTAATCATATCAACGACAAAAGCAGATATGAATTGCAAACTCGAAATCTTGAACATGTATTATTTCGCGCGCGCCACTTCTAACCAGGATATACCGTAAATAATCAGCTAGCTGTTAAATTCTAAAACTTGACCTTCACTCTATAAAAAGACTAAGTACTTGTACTTATCCGAGACAATTCTCCCTTATGTCAGTAAATGATCATTCAAACAAACGACCAATAGCCAAAGTACTGGTGTATATTTTTAGTTCGTAAAAATATTCAAGGCATTCTAATTTTGGCGATATTCTCCGTGTCTGACTGTCCGCGAATTCATGTTTAGTGCGGTTATTTTTAGACATAATTTCACAAATGTTTATTTTGTGTCCCTGCAAATTTAAATTGCACTTCAACATAAGGCCTAAATGGTGGAAGAAACAAGAGATTTCCTTCATAAGTGACACATGCCCCTAAAGAGGTGTCTCACAGTCTGCGTCCTTAACCGTCAAGATGTGGAACCAGTACTTTGGGATGACACTTTATCTCCATGTGCTGAACATTTGTTCCAGTTCATTTCAAAATCTTTCAATGTATAACCATGTTACAATCCGGACAAATGTATATATAATTATATATATAGTCCTAAGGTTTAAAACCCTTTAAATGCCGGAAAAGGCAATATATATAATGAATTAGATAAAAATGACTTAGTTAATTAAATCATTATTTTAAAACCATATCAAGTCATTTTTATCTAATTCATTATATATACTTATTGCGTCGGTTCGCTGACGCTCCCTTGCAATGAATTTGCTTATACCTGTAATATAGACCTATAATCTATGCATATCGACTCAAAAGTTACATCCGCTGCTGCAAAGAGTATAATTTTGTACTATAATCATTTCAATCGGTAGAAACTAAGATGTATTAAGACAATAAAAAGGGAATCCTCCGCTGTAGCACTGTCGTGAACCTACTGTATGCAGTGTTCATTCATTGACAACCCAACTTCATTTAGACTCATAATTCAATCGCTATAATATATGATCACAAACAATGTATTTTCACACTAAATTTTAATACAAAATATAAGTGCAACAATTATACATTTACGTTAAGAACACAGTGTTAATAAATATCACGCACACAAGAAATTTACTCTGCTACATGTGTTGAATTGGCAATATCATACATAAATCAATGTGAAAAACAATTTAAAATCATGAAAATGTTACATGTACCATGACTTTGGTCACTGCTATGTTTTTAACATGTTTCATTCCAAAGTATTGAATATTCATTTATTACTTTTCAATACATTGCCATGACAATTAAGGAAACCGGGTTGATCTATGAAGTTGAAAATATGTGTCACCGCAAATTAGATATTTTCTTGGCTTCGCAGTTTCCCCGAGTTACAGTCAATAAATAAGGTCAAACAGCACAGAAGAGATTATTGAAGTTGCTTGATCCTAACTTTGTTTTGGGCGGGAAAACAAGACTCTTCAAGGTGTAATTGATTCTATCTCTATCATCTTAATAGAATGGGGAGGGGGGTGGGCACACGTTCATTTGCAACATAGAATATATTGATTATAACATATAATATTTCGCTAGTTTTTAATCACGTTAATTTTTATTTGCACTGAAAACACACGTAGCCTTTTGATAGGTCGTGCAAATACAGTACGTATTGCCCCTTTTCTATTAGACACTTTGTACATGGCATTTGATTATAATGTTTACATGCTTCTCTGATATAATACAAGAATACCATTGATGCAAAGCATCAAAGGGCGCCGAAAATAGTTTCTATTTCAACATTTATTAGTTATACGGTTTTTGCATATCGCATTTGTAGCCTGACAAAAACGTACAAGCGTAAATTTTTGCCGTAAATACATCGTAATAACTCATAAAAGTGACCAAATCGTAATCATCCGTGTACTTTTACGAATTTGTGCCATACGTAAGGATTCGTAAGACAAATCCGTGTGTGTGAAGGTAGCATTACTTTTATTCTCATGTTTAATCTGTAAAATTAATCAAAATTAATGCTTCTCAATTTTAATACGTTCTCTAGTAATGTACATGTGTGGCGTTAAATAGCTAAAATTAGCTTTTTGATAAGCAATCATTATTAGTTTGATTTGAATGAAAGATTTTATGAATATTTGCAGAAAACATTTAAAATCATGGTGGTTTTAAAGCTGATAAAAATAACGGAAGAAAAATTATTCTAAAAAACTGGGTTTGACCGGGATTTGAACTCCACTCGTAAAATTAGGCGGTCATCAGCTTACCCACTACACCACGGAGACTGACTTTAAAGCACGTGGTAAAAAAATAAGCTGATATTATGATTTTGCAAAACCGATAAGGGAGAAGTTGTTTTACGTTTTCGTATTTTTCTAAAAGATATGAAAAGGAACATTACAATTAAACAATAACGTTTTAATGAAGGAAATGTGTATAATCAATATTTTAATGTCTACTTCGTATTATTTTAGCATACAGTTAAAACCATTTTTCTTCGCATTCTAATAACCGTTCCTACTAAAGAAGACTGATGTACATTATATGATAGAAAGAGTATGCTGAATATTGGCCACATG
The DNA here is from genome assembly GCA_022818135.1 of Saxidomus purpurata. Classification (NCBI taxonomy): domain Eukaryota; kingdom Metazoa; phylum Mollusca; class Bivalvia; order Venerida; family Veneridae; genus Saxidomus; species Saxidomus purpurata. The sequence goes on along the minus strand of JAFMSR010000006.1, from coordinate 31,394,290 downwards.
TAAACAGAAAATTATGTTGTCTTTTCGTTAAACATACTCTATTGTAGAAAGTTTGCTTCAACAACAGCAAAAAACACCGTCAAATGATGATCTTTGGAAAGCATTCAACTAACTGTTTGGAACTATTAGTGCAATAATTCCGACTATTAGTTTTATTTAGTCAGTGCGGCTAGAATTTTTAACACATTTGTACATATAATTTTGCAATGGGATCTTCTGACTACAAGTTGGGTAAGTCTTTTTCTTTCAATAGGGATGATTTGCAGAATTTTGATTTGAAAACCAAGAAGATGCAAATGCATCTGTTTTAAAAGTAATACATTATAATCGACACTATGTTTGAATGGAATTCTATGTATCTAATTGAGTAACATATTGTTAGTCACATTTTGAGATAGCTCACGGAATAAGGTATTGTGATTTCTAGAGATAAACTAGTAATATGATCAGTGTAACTCCACAACTAAACAACAATTTGGACATTTGGGTGTTGCAGGAGTTATTTTGCTTACCAGTCCTTATGTAACCTGAATCATCAATGCACACACGAGTAACTATCTTGCCTCCAAATATAATGGGAGTGAATTCCGCATTGCCAAGGTATTGTTGAGTTACTGTGTTGAATAGAGTATATTTCGATTTACTTAATTTGAATTCAGAATCTTTCAACTGAATCTGCTTACAAAAGAACAACTTAGAAAGAAATACAGGACGTTTGTAGAAAACAGGTTTTGGATTTTCATAAAGAACCTTATACCTCAGTGATGTAAAATTGTCTATGACTTGCCACAAAACCATTGGATGTATGTGCTTAAACTGCCAAAAATATGGCTTTAATACAAGCGTTGTGTTTTGAAAATTTAAGGACCAAACTTTATTCATATTTTTTCTAACAGTGCTTAAAAGCCTTTTGTTGCCAATTTTAAGTGAATTCTTCACGGAGAGGACAACTAGGAGTTCTTTTGTTTCTAAAGAATTCGTTATAGTGTCGTACATTGTGTAACACTTATCTATTATCCATTCATGTGACCACGGGGATTTAAGGTTTGAAATGTTATACAATGTCGGAAGGTTATTCTGCACAAAAAATGATTTTTCGGATAATAACTTGATATGTATAACGATTCGATCGTTTATCCAATGAGATACTGGGAGGAAGCATCGGCCTGTAGAGTCTGGTAGATGCAGTGAGGGACACAATATGACTTTGCATTGTTCACTTGCCTGAAATAAAACATATGATGACATATACACTGATAAAATAAAGTTATGAAATGGGACTCAGACATTCCTTTACCTTTTGTTATGCTTTAGTGTGAAAAACACAAATTAATTTGATAAATTAACCATAAGTCCTTGTAACATTTAAATACTCATAATAAATAAAACAATGAATTTATGGATAGAATGAGGAATGATGAATTAATGGATACAATGAGGAATTTATTGATAGAATCAGAAATGTATGGGTATAATAAGGAATTTATGGATAGAATGATGAACTAATCAATAAGATGATGGTTTTTTTTATATAATGATGAAATTATGGATATAACGAGGAATTTATGGTTCTTATGAGGAATTTATGGATAGAATATGGAATGTTTGGATAGAATGAGGAATTTATGGAGATAATCTATAATCGATAATGCACTTCCTGTCATCACCCCCTACCTATATTTCAAATAAGTTTCAAAGCAATCCCTCGAAACCTTTTGAAGTTATAGTATGAACATGGAGCATGGATATTTTATTAGGTGTACATTAGCGCAGTGTTTATAAACCATAACTCCAGCTCATATAACTCTTGTATTATTATGTACCCTTAGTTTATATTATAAAAATATGTTCAAGTCATATCTTTAAGACTACTGCAAGGATTCACTTGTTTTGTTTTGTTGATATTGTTTTGCGCATGCGTACTGGAAGACGAAAGTACGGTGACGAAAACGCCAAAGTACCATGACGAAAACGCGAAACTACGATGACGAAAACTCGAAAGTACGATGACGAAAACGCGAAAACACCATGACGAAAACGCGAAAGTACGATGACGAAAACACGAAACCGTGAAAGTACGATGACGAAAACGCGAAACTACGATGACGAAAACTCGAAAGTACGATGACGAAAACACGAAACCGCGAAAGTACGATGACGAAAACGCGAAGGTAATTGTATCGCATTTTCATCATCGTGTTTTCGCGTTTTCGCGTTTTCGTCATCGTACTTTCACAATTTCGTCATCGAAGCTTCGCGTTTTCATCATCGTACTTTCGCGTTTTCGTGTTTTCGTGTTTTCGCGTTTCAGATTATTTTATTCAAAGGCAAATATGCAGATGGCCCTAACGGAATTCCGTAGTTTAGGAACAAATAATGGTCAATTTTTCCGGTATGATATTTTCCTTTGTAATATAAGAGCTGAAAGTAAACCCGACCATGCTAATTGGTACCCAATCGGATTTAAATAGAGTCTGCAATAGTTGTAGATATTTACATTTACACCGATAGCTTCTGTAGTTTTCTTTTCAACTTTACCTTCTCAGCGAGTAACTTCATGTATACAGCATACAAAGTAATCTGATGCTTTATCATAACGACATTCCATGTCAATACTTACTTCATATGTTGATTCGAGTAAACATGCCCTATCCTGATGTGAACGCATTCTTCTTCTCTGTGACATAACATCTGTTATATAGCTTTGATCAAGAATGGCAATTAGAGAGCCTGCATCATATTCAGGAAATTTTGTTACATAATAACCACCACATTCCATATTCTTCCAGAAATGCCCACGGCTACATATATGGCAAAATACATTTGCATACATATTACTATAGCGGAAAGGGGAAACAAGTCCACTGGCACAGGCTTCAGAAACAGCTTTTGGTGAAATGTTGAGGTCATATCTAATTCTAAAGTCAGTGCTCTGGCATGTATCTATTAAGTCCTTGTAGCAAATATTTGATCGCTTGATTGGAGTATCATGTGGAATGGAAAACTTTACATTGCAATAATCCGGAAAGTGTTCACTTTCGAGGCCAAGAAGAATGGTAGATCCATCGGCAAAAAATTCGCCTTCTTCTACGAAATAATCGCATACAATCGCGGCATTCCAAATAATGCCATCTTCTATATTATGTTCTGCTGCACAGATGGGATTTTTATAAATCTTTCCTGTCGCTTTTGATGACACAGGCAACATACTTCCCCATGGTGCAACATTTTTCTCTCCACATACTTCCTTTCTTTGTCGCAATTTATCATAATTCTTGCCCGCTGAAATCATCCAAAACGACTGCGATCTGATTTTATGGAAAGCATTGAAATATTGCCGCGCTACTGGGTAGAGACATTCGACATACGGATTACTTTCATTGGGCCAGCTAGTATTTAGGTCTTTATACTGTGTAGTTGTCATATGTGTAGCAATATTGGTTAAGGATGCATTTGCTGCTAACAGACCGTTGTGGTTGTCATCTGGGAAGCAACAATTTCCGTACTCTAGACACGATGGCTCACAGGAACAAGCTGGAACACAGAAACATTCCTAATAAAATGACTAACACATAATTGTTCTGACTCTAACTTCATAATAACATGGTTTACACATAATAACCTTAACCTTTGTGATAACATGACGTAAAGGGTGTCAAACTGTGCGTATATCGTGCGTATATCGTGCGTGTAACGTGCATATAACGTGCGTGCGCTCATCGTGTTTTTTGTCAATCGTATGTGTCATATCGTAAAAGTTAAAGTCCGAGCAAAAAATAATAAAAAATAGTTGTACAGTACCTTATCAAAATTTGATCTTGTGTAGGGTAATCCTCGTATTAGATCATTTATTGTATTTTCATGTTATTTGCCACCTGAATCATCAGTAAGAGGAAGAAATAGTCAAACTTTTTTCGCTCATTTACTGTCTTAGATATATATTCAAAGTGATTGTGACGGTATGTTTGTCGGTGCCGACTTTAATGCAGAATTGGAAATCCGTCTGATATCTTGCGAGACTATGATTTAATAAGAGATCGCGAGATTCTAGACACAATAGTTAGTCAGCATGGTCATAGTTTTATTAGATTTTTAAATGACTCCAAGTTTTGTATATTAAATGGCCGATTTACAAGCGATAACTACACTTCTATTTCAAGCAGAGGAAAAGCGGTGGTTGATTACATTTGCGTACCACACGATCTGTTACAGAGATGAAAACATTTTAGGGTATGAACGGTTAGTGAGATCACTGATCATCATAGTCTTCACGGATTGTTAGGAGAGCGATCACGGCTACCAGACCATTCAGTTCTTATTGCCGAATTTGATATAGGTCAGTGTGACAACAGTTATAACTGTAACATAAACAATGACTCCAAGCACAGTACGCGAAATGTTCGTTTTAATTTGTTAAGAATCCCTGGCGATTTCATGACTAGTCAATTATTCCTCTGAGCCATTCGTGATATTATTTCAAATATTGAAAATGCGCGAGAATCTCAGGATGACATTGATAGTTTATACGAAATTCTTTGTGATACAATTTATGAAGAAATGAATCAAAACATTCCAAAATATGATGCTTCCAAAGAAACACGTAAACGTCATAAAAGGAGCAAACCTTACTGGAATGAAGACTTAAGTACAAAATGGAGTAATATGCGTCTGAAAGAGAAATCATTTCTTAAAAGGCGTGGCGACAGGCTTACCAAACAAAGACTTCGAATGGAATATATCAACGCTCGTGATGAATTTGATAAACTTTTGCATCAATGTGAACGTGCATATAAATCCGCGCAGTGTATAGAAATAGAAGATATGTCAACGTCAAATCCTACAGAATTCTGGAGAAAAATTAATAACCTTGGTCCGCGAAAGGACACTTATATCCCAGTGGAAATTGTTGACAGTCATGGAAATGTAACAAGGAGTCAAAACGCAGTATTTGAGCGCTGGAAAACGGACTTTTTAACGGTAATGACAGTAACGAATTTGACGAGGTGCATTACAATCAATGTAAAATTCACAAACAATTATTATATATGGAGATAGGAGATCCATTATATACGTCAAGTCACGATTTGCACAGAAATATAACACTAGATGAAATAACGGGAATAATTATGAAAACAAAGAATGGCTCAGGATGCGGTTACGACAAAATTTCTTACGATGTACTTACATTCCAACCAGTGATGAAAGTGTTGCGAGAGTTTCTCCAACTAGTGTTTGGTTCCGGTATGATACCAACTAATTGGAGAAAAGCTATCATATTTCCTTTACTGAAAGACTCGAACTCGGACAAACGTGTACCGCTACACTACCGAGGTATAAGTCTATTGTCATACATCAGTAAAGTCTACAGCTCTCTCTTGAATAGTAGAGTGGCGAATTATTTAGAAATAAACGATATATTAGCAGACGAACAGAACGGATTTCGAGCTGGAAGATCATGTGAAGACCATATTTTTACACTAAACAGCATAATCAAAAACCAAAAATCAATATGCACAGCTTTTATAGACCTACAAAAATGCTTTGACTTTATATATAGAGGTATGCTTCTTTATTAACTGCTTTTAAATAAAATTGACAGGAACATGTACAATTCTATCAAAAACATATACACAAGCTCTTGTGCAAGTATTTATACATTAACAAACTGGTTTGACTGTACCAAAGGCGTGAAACAAGGATGCTGTCTTTCCCCGACGCTCTTTTCTACTCTTGCAAATGACCTCGTTCAAGAAATCAATGACCTTGGCCTTGGTGTTACTACATGGGCGAAGCCAGAATATCTATGCTACTTTATGCGGACGATATTGAGCTTATTGCAAATTCAGAAAATGAAATTAAGCAGATGCTTGATGTATTACATAATTGGTGCAAACGGTGGAGAGTTTTGATAAACAGTAGTGAGTCAAAATGCATGCATTTCCGGTCGGAACGGGCACCTCGTAACAACTATAAATTTAAAGTTGGAGATAATATGTTAGAAACTGTAGAACACTATAAATACTTAGGGGTTACATTTCACGAAAAAGGAATTTTTAATAAAAGCTGCGAATCACTATCAAAGGGAGCCGGGCGTGCCTTAGGCAGCATCATTAACAAACTTCATGGCTTAAAAGACTTTTCCTTTGGTGCGTTTGAAAAACTTTGTAACAGTTGTGTAGTTCCAATATTTGAATATGGAGAATCAACCTGGGGTTACTAAACGTTTCAATGCATTGATAATGTTCAGCTTCGTGCCATGAGATACTTTCTCGGAGTGCATAGATTTGCACCAACTTTAGCATTGTATGGAGACACAGGATGGACTCCAAGCGTCTATCGTCGATGGTATACCATTTTGAGATGCTGGAATAGACTTGTCTCTATGGATAATCAGAGATTAACCAAAAAAAGTATTTTCACATGACCATTTCTTAAGTGCTTCACAAAGTAATTGGTGCAGAAACGCTAAACAAATTATGGAAACCATTGGAGTAGCACAACACTTTAGAGAAAAGACAACAGTTAATCTCATGCATGCAAAGAAATTGATAAATGACTTTTATGCAAGTCAACGGTCGCGTGAAATTATCAATGTAAGTAAATTACGAACATAATTATATAATGTTTAAACATACTTTTAAATGTGAAGATTATGTCAAGCTGAATTTTAGAAAAAATGAGCGATCTTTATTATGTCAGTTTCGTTGCGGTATTCTTCCGTTACGCATAGAGACTGGCCGGTATGTAGGGGAATCCGTTGCTGACAGCTTGTGCAGGTTTTGCAATTCCAATTCTGTAGAAAATGAGCTACATTTTTTTATTAGAATGTGATCTGTATGATGATATAAGAAATCAGCTTTTAAATGATATTCATAACCATGATGATTTTAGTGATGTGACAATGACAGACAAGTTAATAACTTTATTGACTATATACCCTAGAAAAACCGCTAAGTTTATAATTGTCAGTATTTTTAATGATATAATTGCAAAAAACATTAAAAAAAAATATTATAAGAAAGGCAATGACTCCATTTAGCTGTCTCAAAAAAAGAAAAAGTGATGTGATGGAATGTACATAACATAGGATATCAAAGAACCATTATTGCTTTAGGCAGATTTAAAGGTACTCGTTCATAGTTGCTTTAGGCAGTTTTAAAGTTACTCGTTCATAGATGCTTTAGGCAGTTTTAAAGTTACTCGTTCATAGTTGCTTTAGGCAGTTTTAAAGTTACTCGTTCATAGTTACTTTAGGCAGTTTTAAAGATACTCGTTCATTGTTACCGGTGAAAAACTAAATGTCTCAACAATGGTATACTAAACATAGAATGTAGAAGTAATGGCAAGAATTACCAACACACGTAAAAATCAAGGTAGCAATTTGAATAAATATGTTGAATATGTTGGTGAGCTTGGTTTAACGGCATTGATACATGTTTATATTGGAAATTTTAAAGCTTTGGTAACGCTTTGATATCTGATAGAGTATAATCATATAATACAGAAATACGTTAAGGAATTCATATTGGAACATTTTTTATTGATTATTCATTCTAATATATGTTGTTTTTTTCAGACAGTTCGAAGAACTTTGTTGTTTTTTTTCACCAACATCTGAGAGCCTTAAGTTCTTGGCAGTGTGACTTTGGAACGAATTTGGTATATAACAGCATAATAACTAGGGAAAATACTTTCGCAACAAAGGAAGAGAAAGAGGGTTAACTCTGGTAACTTGGTTGTGAATTGTTCTTGTCTAAAAGACAACATGAGAACTATTCGTAAGTGCATTGTACATGGACAGAAAAACTATATCTGTATACTGTTTCAATGTTAGAATGTTACATTTCTGTATATTTGTCGACCGGCGATGTTAAGATATTGAGCTTATAATTCATACAGTACATGGGTCTGGAGTGACTAACAGAAGGTTTGGTATGCAGGAACCATAACTTTTCTCACTTTTAATTATTACATGTTGTGATTGTCTGTAGTAAAATTTACTGCTTAAACTCAACATGACATTGACTTAGGATGAGTATTTCACTTACCTGTACAGCATGAATTTGCCCGTGTTGTATCATTAGATGCGTCGTCGCTACATACGTCACTTCCGGGACAGACAATTTGTAACATCTGGCGAATTAGATCTCGTGTTATGCTGCTATGGTTCATGCTCCCATCGCTAATAGATACCAGGCAAAGGAAGGACAGAATGTAAACTATAGCCATAATGTACTGTAAAAATAAAGAAGAGCTTGGATACGGGAAATATGTATCGTGCATGCTTAATCGCTCTGACGAGGCGTGATGTATAAGCATTATATACGATATTTTGAAAAATGTTGAACATTTCACGGTGAGAAGAACATGTTGCAATAAGCCCCGCTGTGACAAAACCATCGTTTGTGCTTTTTTTATAAAAGATGTGTAACGATGAGTAGAAAATTGCTATCATTGTGGAAAAATATACTACAAACAGAAGACACACCTCGTTAATTTCATGTTCTAGTGTAACCCTGGGGTATTCGCCGTACCGAATTGAATACAGCTCATCGAAATTTCATCTAGTTTTCATTTCTAAAATAATCAGCACTGTCATGAAGGGATATTTACTGTAATGAAAGAGACGTTTGAGAATGGCTGCTAAAAACCCGCATGATATTTATTTCGCGAAATGAATATTTTCGCCTTTTTCGACAATTTTCCCAAAATATAAATGCCAAACTATCGAGGTCCTTTCTTGACTTTTGACCTCCTGTTTCTCATATAACTCATTACAGTCCAACTTGTGTAAGCGACCATCGGTCAACAACAACTTTTCTCGGACTCTCCGTTAAAATCCGCTCTTATAACAAACGCAAAAAGCGACCACCGTTGCCGACCGCGACCAGCCACTGGCAAAAATTCTGGACGTCAGACAGCATCCCAAACAACACCCACATGTCCGTCGTTTGGGTTGGAAATCTTCGAAAAATCAGCTTTTTATTATCAAAAACCTACATTACTACAAGCAGGAATCTTTGATTTGATGTTCGATTGAAAAATTGCGAGTGTGCACCGGCCTATTGTAATTCAATTTACAATAACTGTTAAAATACTGCAGAATATAAAGCAGTATCATGCTGTACTTTTATTTGTATTATAAACCTCCAAACGACACAGTTCGTTTTATTACCAAGCAGAAAACACATCTTACCTTGTCAGATCATATCTTTCTGTTTGTATGTACTATAAACATGTGTACCAGTCATACGGTCATCTCCACACAATATTGCGATTGCCAAGTCTGAACTCACGTTGCGACCAGAACTTTTTATCACTGGCATATTGGCAAGGAAACATATCACGTGAAAGCGCATGCGCAACTGGTTAAATATGATTTTATCGATAAATCAACGATATTTTCTTATATGTATGTCTTTGTTCATACGGTATTGGCTCGACATAAAGGCAGTATACAATAGCCTAAATTGAATGATATATTTCATATTTCTCACATATTAAGGTACTATTAATATAACATAAAAACAGAAACAGGGTTTTACACTAATGTCAGCCAAAAGTGTTGTTTTGGCATAACGTTGACGTTTACTATGATGTAGCGAAATTCTAATTTCATAAGAACATTGCATTTACATTTTGACGTGCACGTCAGTGTAGAAAAAAAAGATTCATTAAGGTTTGGTAGAGATCCAATTAAACTAATGAGACTGATTTAGATTATGACAGTTTTACATAAAGAAGGAAAAATAAGGTGAAAAGCTGGTTAAAGTATCTGTATATACGGTAGAGGGATAACTCGAGGGTACAGGCTTTAAACCAGGCTGTGGAACATATCCGCCATACATGGAAATAATGAACATTTAAACAAACATATATTTTTCACTATTAACTGTCTCAAGAATTTCGTCACGCATCCAGTAATTAAAGGAAATGCGTCGTTTATATAAAGTAACAGCAGATACTTGACATTTACTGGGACTGACTGCCACTCCACCAACTTGCTCAGATCCTCTTGTATTATGTACGTTCAAGCTCTTTAACTAAATTTATTCCTCTACAAAAAAACTTGAGATTGCTGGCACCAGTTTTATTGTTTGGCGTGAAATGCTATAAATGCTATATAGCATTTCAATCTATTTATAGCAGTCTATTTATAGCAGACCGTTTGACTGAACCTCTTTTGTATCTATAATATACATAAAATACACTGTACTTTCACATAATACATGTATACACAAGAAGTAAAATAAAATATTGTTAATCAGAAATATAGATATAACGTCTAATGTTTTATAAGTTGTAGTTCATGCAAATTTTAGATAAAATGAGATTATGCACAGAAATTGATTCACTTTAATAAAAATGAGCAAAATTAATTGCAGAATCATTTTGTTGTTTGTTATGGTAAGTGCTTTTGAGACACCGTTTATGAACTAACCAATTACTTACAAGGGAAAAGAAATCATTATTAGTATTATTAGTATTAGCACTTCTCACCAGCACATACTTTGACCACTTCATAGCTACGAACGCTAGGTGTTTGTCCGGTACTTGAACCTTGAGCCTAACTAGTTCATGAATATCACAATCCATCGATCCTTAAATGTCAATTAGCTTAATATTTGATAAATAACTGACTTAATCAGTACTAAGTCAGCATGTTATTGTTACCGAAAATAAGTTAGATAAATTAACTGGATGAAATTAGATGAGACGCTGTTTTAGCAACTCTCTGACATTTTACCTTTGTCGCCTTTATCCTGATAATACTGGCAATTTGCTAGAGTGGTATCTTAATTAATAAGCAGAGGGAAATCAATACTGTGACACTATATTGACATGTTTTCAGACTTCTCAGTTAAGCGAGTGACTGAATTGGCTAGGCAAGTGACCGATAATAGAGGTATGCCTGATCATTCCGTTTTGATATGTACTTTTTCTTGTAAAGAAACTTTGTCTTTAAACAAAGATAGTAGCAGGTCTGTGTTGAAAATAAGATAAAACAGTATATGATACTCAAAATATACCACTAGAGTTCTGTAATAATGATGTATTTTACACAGAGGTCATGCAGAAAATTGATACTCTACAAACAAATGTAAATGAACAATGTGTTGTTGATAATCTTTTTGAAACATTAGAACAATTGATAGATGAAGATCGATGTAATAAGGTAGATTTATGGAAAACAATTGATAGGCTAGGTTGTTAGAGATAACAAAACTAGTTCTGTAACTTTTGAAGCTGAAGATGAAAGTGGTAACTAGTAATGCTGAAAAGGTATTTTGTAAATGGAAAACAGAATTTAGCAACAGTAACAGCTAAAACAGATGCACAGTCAGCTAATAGGGCTCCAGGACTACTTATTGCCATATCAAAAGCAGTTGGAGGTTTCCCATATGAAGCATTCATAAAAATTATTTGAGGCAACTGTTGTGCCAGTTATAACATATGGCTCAATATGGGGAAATGAAGAATTCAGTTGTATAAATGCAGATCAACATAGGGCAGCTAGGTATTTTTTAAACGTAGGAAAGTATACGCCGAATGCAGCTGTTAATGGAGATAAAGGCTGGACACCAATGAGCTGTAAAATAAAGAAATGTATTATTCATCAATGGTGCAGATTTAATAAAATGAATAGAAATAGGATAAATAGACAAGTGTTCCTGTGGTCATACTCTTGTAAAGGTAGAAATTGTATAAATTGCTGCTTCAAAGTTTGTAACATGTTTTTAAAGTATGAGTTAGATACTTGTATCAGTACAGACACATTTATGTGTAAACAATTCATCTCAGACAAAGTACTTTCAGATAGTGTTGAGGAATACAACAGTTCTTGGTCTCAAGAAATCAATAAGAGTCAATGCTCAAAGAGGTAAAGGCCAGAATAAGTTAGGATTCTATAGAAAATTCAAACACACTTAGAACCCTATTGTTGTGAAATGTTAAATAGAAGACAATGAGGTGCTTTAGCAAACTTTAGAAGTGAAACTGCACTGGTCCAATGAATATTGAAATTGGTAGATATACTAATGTACCACTTGAATCAAGAAAGTGTTTACATTACAATAGCCTAGAATTAAGTGTTTTAGAAGATTTTTGACCGTCCCTTGTATATATTAGGAGAAAACTTTTACACAAAGCCAGTAATCAGTTTGAACATTTTGATGATCTTGACACTGATTTGAAATTAAAACATCTATTGTCAGACTGTCACAGTAATATTGTAAATTTAACTGCCAAAACCTGCTAGGAAAACGCAGAGAGAACATTTACAGTAACTAAAAGCATAGTAATGGATACAGTATGAAAAATATAGCTGTCCGTTCCTAATTAAGCACTTTTTTTTTAATTGACTTATTAATTAGGATAAGTAGTAATGGATAGAAGCCATTGCCTGTGTTTTACATAATTGTGTTACCTGATAAAATGATTAGAACAATCTTAGTTTTGTTTGTATATAATGTAGATACTTCTGTGGTCACAGGTTTTACGTGTAAAGTAGTTTTAAGCACTCTTGATACTAAAGTGACTTTTCCAGCCTGTTATTTATTTTATTTATAATCTTATTCATGCTTGTGATTATAATCATGTAATAACAGGCTTGTAAACAATGTCTTTAGTTATATTGTAATGATTACTTATTTTTTATTCCAGATATAGTGTGATAAAGTCTGATAAAGTATTGATAAACGACAGTATTATCTTCAGCTGGTCTGAAACTCTTTTTTAAAAGTTATTTAAATAGGACTGATATACTATTTTTAATATTGTAATATAATATTATTTAATCTAAAATAATCATTGTTATAATATAATCATTGTTCTACTTGTTTTAATGTAATCATTGGTAATCACTGTTCTAAGATAATCATAGTTCTAAGATAATCATAGTTCTAAGTCAATCATTGATTTAAGATAATCATTGTTCTAAAATAATCATTGTTCTAAGATAATCATTGTTCTAACATAATCATTGTTCTAACATAATCATAGTTCTAAGATAATCATTGTTCTAAGATAATCATTGTTCTAAGATAATCATTGTTCTAAGATAATCACTGTTGTAAGATAATCATTGTTCTAAGATAATCATTGATGTAAGATAATCATAGTTCTAAGATAATCATTGTTCTAAGATAATCATAATTCTAAGATAATCATTGTTCTACATGTAAGATAATCATTGTTGTAAGATAATAATTGTTCTATGATAACCATTGTTGTAAGATAATCATTATTGTAAGATTATCATTGTTGCTAGTTAATCATTGTTGTAAGATAATCATTGTTCTAAGATAATCATTGTTGTAAGATAATCATAGTTCTAAGATAATCATTGTTATAAGATAATCATAATTCTAAGATAATCATTGTTCTACATGTAAGAGAATCATTGTTGTAAGATAATCATTGTTCTAAGATAACCACTTGTGTAAGATAATCATTGTTGTAAGATTATCATTGTTGCTAGTTAATCATTGTTGTAAGATAATCATTGTTCTAAGATAATCATTGTTCTAAGATAATCATTGTTGTAAGATTATCATTGTTGCTAGTTAATCATTGTTGTAAGATAATCATTGTTCTAAGATAATCATTGATGTAAGATAATCATAGTTCTAAGATAATTATTGTTGTAAGATAATCATAATCCTAAGATAATCTTTGTTCTACATGTAAGATAATCATTGTTGTAAGATAATCATTGTTCTAAGATAACCACTGGTGTAAGATAATCATTGTTGTAAGATTATCGTTGTTGCTAGTTAATCATTGTTGTAAGATAATCATTGTTCTAAGATAATCATTGTTGTAAGATAATCATTGCTCTAAGATAACCATTGTTGTAAGATAATCATTGTTGTAAGATTATCATTGTTGTAAGATAATCATTGTTGTAAGATAATCATTGTTGTAAGATAATCATTGTTCTAAGATAACCACTGGTGTAAGATAATCATTGTTGTAAGATTATTATTGTTGCTAGTTAATCATTGTTGTAAGATAATCATTGTTGTAAGATAATCATTGTTCTAAGATAATCATTGTTGTAAGATAATCATTGTTGTAAGATAATCATTGTTCTAAGATAATCATTGTTCTAAGATAATCATAGTTCTAAGATAATCATTGTTCTACATGTAAGATAATCATTGTTGCTAGTTAATCATTGTTGTAAGATAATCATTGTTGTAAGATAATCATTGTTTTATGATAACCATTGTTGTAAGATAATCATTGTTGTAAGATTATCATTGTTGCTAGTTAATCATTGTTGTAAGATTATCATTGTTGCTAGTTAATCATTGTTGTAAGATAATCATTGTTCTAAGATTATCATTGTTGCTAGTTAATCATTGTTGTAAGATAATCATTGTTCTAAGATAATCATTGTTGTAAGATAATCATTGTTCTAAGTTATTCATTGTTCTAAGATAATCATTGTTCTAAATTAATCATTGTTCTAAGACATCAATGTTATAATCATTGTTCTAAGATAATCATTGTCCTAAGATAATCATTGTTCTAAGATAATCATTGTTCTAAGATGATCATTGCTCTAAGATAATCATTGTTCTTAGAGAATCATTGTTCTAAAATAATCATTGTTCTAAGATAATCATTGTTCTAAGATAATCATTGTTCTAAGATAATCATTGTTCTAAGATAATCATTGTTCTACATGTAAGATAATCATTGTTGTAAGATAATCATTGTTCTAAGATAATCATTGCTCTAAGATAATCATTGTTCTAAGATAATCATTGTTCTAAGATAATCATTGTTCTAAGATAATCATTGCTCTAAGATAATCATTGTTCTAAGATAATCATTGTTCTAAGATAATCATTGTTGTAAGATAATCATTGTTGTAAGATATCAGTGTAAGATAATCATTGTGTAAGATGGGTATAGTTGTAAGATTATCATTGTTGCTAGTTAATCATTGTTGTAAGATAATCATTGTTGTAAGATAATCATTGTTGCAAGATAATCATTGTTGTAAGATAATCATTGTTGTAAGATAATCATTGTTGTAAGATAATCATTGTTGTAAGATAATCATTGTTGTAAGATTATCATTGTTGTAAGATTATCATTGTTGTAAAAACTAGTTATAATCATTGTTGTTTTTTTTAAGATAATCATAAGATAATCATTGTTGTAAGATAATCATTGTTGTAAGATAATCATTGTTGTAAGATAATCATTGTTGTAAGATAATCATTGTTGTAAGATTATCATTGTTGTAAGATAATCATTGTTGTAAGATAACCATCATTGTTGTAAGATAATCATTGTTGTAAGATAATCATTGTTGTAAGATTTTTATTGATTATCACGTGATGTAGTGACAAGACATGAAATTTGAGCTCTCCGGTTTTATGGGGAAAATTTGGAAATATCGCAAAAAGACTGGATTAAATTTACTGTAAGAAGCTTATAAAGTAATAGCTACATGCCTGCGAAGAAAAACTCTAAGGAAAAGGACACTGGAAAGAACAATAAAGGTGGAAAAGGTGGAAAAAGAAAGGCCACTTCGCCGCTTTACACGGACATTACACAGGTCAGTGGTCATTGTGAACAAACCGGTTTGAGCGATAATCAGTCGTGTACTCCGCAAAGTGTAAATAACAACGACTTAGTGAATAATCAAAATAAACGTTTACATATATCATCTCCGGATTATTTCACATTTCAAATGAGTAATATGCAGAATATGCAAACAGGGGGTTATCCTGCACAAAATATGGCTAGTTATGCGAATCCTCAGTTATGTGGACAATACGTTCAGTCGCCACCATTTACACCCCTCCAACAAGTGACAACTTCCCCACCAACATGGGTAACCGAACTCATGGAAGATGTCAAATTGATCAAGAAATCCATGTCAAAAATTGAAAACATAGAAAAACTTGTCAACAGAATGAGCTGTAAGGTGGACGATCTAGAGCATAAATATAAATCCATGGATACGAGACTTATTGAAACTGAAAATGCGTCTACTTTTCTTAGTAGTGAATATGACAATACAAAGAAATGCATAGAACAATCAAAAATCCAAATTGTAAGTTTAAAAGACATGTGTCAATCTTTTGAAAAACATGTGTCCGTGCTAGAAGCAGAAAATCAGCAATTAAGTAAGAAAGTTGACGACTTGGAGGCTCGTAGCCTCAGAGACAATTTGTTATTCCATGGAATACCGGAAACTGTGGACGAAAATTGTGAAGATCTCGTTTTAGACTTAATCAAGGATGACTTAGAAATTCATAAATCGATTCAAATTGAAAGAGCGCATCGAATTGGGCAAAAGAAAGGAAAAGGTATACGACCGATTGTCGCAAAATTTCACGAATCAAAGGATAGAGAATTGGTTCGAATCACAGCCAAAGACAAAATAGACGAATTAAAAACGAAAAGTAAAGGCGTCGGAGTACAGCAAACAAAGTCCGTCCTAGCAAAAAGACGAGATTTATACACAGCGATGGAGCGAGAAAAGGCATCTGGGAAAACAGTAAAATGGGCCGGTGCTAAACTCTTAGTCCGTGATGGCAACAATGGGCTTTTCCAGGAGATTTCTATTTAGGGGTCGCAGGAGGAGCTACGAATCCTTTCATGGAATATAAATGGATTATCTAGAAAACTGTCAGACGAAGAATTTTTTGATTATGTGAAAAGTTATGACATTCTTTTTTTCTGTGAAACATGGTTAAGTAAAAAACATTCACTAAATTTGGATTTAAACGGATATAACAGTGTCCATGTATACGGACTCAAATCAACTGGAACTAAAAAAGGTCGGTACAGTGGAGGATTGTCCGTTTATTTTCGAAACGAACTGAACTCTAAAATTTCAGTTGTTGAGCAACATAAATTTGGTATTATTTGGTTAAAAATTAATCATGATTTGTTTCATTTTAACGAAGATGTTTACATATGTAATGCATACATTCCACCAACAGGTTCAAAAATTTTTTATGATAAAGATTTTGACTTTTTTGAAGAGATTGAGAAAGGAATAGAAAAGTTTAATCAGTTTGGGAAAACGTACGTCACAGGGGATTTAAATTGTAGAACAGGTAACTTGTGCGATTTCATAGAAAATGACATGTACATTGACTTAAACATGCATAGTAATGACATATTTACTGAAGAATATGTAATACCGATCAGACACAATAGAGATAAAATAATTGATGTAAATGGGCGGAGACTCGCATCACTATGTAAACTAACAAATCACGTGATAGCGAATGGTCGTATTCATAAAGATCGCGGAGTAGGTAATTATACGTTTAGCTCATCACGTGGTCTTAGTGTTACGGATTATCTTTTGATAGAAAAATGTAATATTAATACAATAAATGATTTTAATATTCAGCAATGGTCTACGTTATCCGATCATGCAGCGATTTATTTCAGTTTTATTAAAAAAGGTAATAAACCTGAAAGCAACATAAATACAAATACGATAAAAACTGGAAAAAAAATAGTATGGGACGAAGAAAAAGTACATTTATTTAAATCATCAGTTGCGAATGATTTAGTCGAAATACACGAAAATAATGATAGATCAGTTAATGATACAGTGACGAGTTTATCTGAGATTTTGTATAAAAATGCAATGAAAACTTTTGGCATAGATATAAATGTTGCCAATAATAACAATTCCTACCCGAATAAACCGAAATGGTTCAATGACGTTTGCTATACAGCTAAAGGAGAATACAAAAGGGCAAGAAATCTCTTTTTAAAAAATAATACAGATGAAAACAGAAAACATTTTGTCAAAATGCGAACAAAATACAATAAAATTAAACGCAAAATTAAATATAAATATAAGTTACAAGAAGGACGGAAACTAGAAAGTATGGCAACTACTCAGCCACGCAAATTTTGGAAATCAATAAAAAAATGCTACGGAAAGAAAAAAACAAAAAACGAAGAAATCAAAATTGAACATTTATATGAACATTTTAATACACTTTATGGTGATGATAGTAATTTAAATGATAATGATATCAATATAGAAAATATCATAGACGAAGAATTAGACCTACCTATATCTGAAACAGAGATACATAAAGCAGTATTTAAACAAAATAACTTTAAGTCTGTAGGGCCAGACGGAATATCGGCAGAAATTATTAAAGCTGCGTATAGTTTAATCTCTACAGATCTTGTTTCGCTTTTTAATAAAATATTTGAAACCGCAGTGTATCCTGAAAATTGGGGCTTGGGTTATATTATCCCCATCTTTAAGGGTGGCGACCCGAAAGAAACAAAAAACTACCGCGGTATTACCTTGAATAATATATTATCAAAGATATATTCACAGATTTTACTAAATAGATTAACTACATGGTCTGAAAAGAATGAAAAACTTATTGACTCTCAGTTTGGGTTCCAGAAAGGAAAAAGTACGATTGATTGTATATTTTTATTACACTCAGTGATATCAAAAGTTTTACATTCTGGGCGCAAAGTTTACTCTATATTCATAGATTACGAAAAATGTTTTGATAAAATAAACCGTTCGTTCTTATGGCAAAAACTTATTGCTGAAAACGTTAGCACTAAAATGGTAAATGCCATCAAATCGATGTATTCTGTTGTGCGCTCTTCGGTAAAGCAAAATGGGCAAGTTTATCCGAATGTTATCAATTCACATCAGGGCGTGAAACAAGGTGACCCCAGTTCATCTCTCCTATTCATGATGTTCGTGAACGATATAGTAAATAACATCAATTCAGATCTTGATGGAATTTTTTCTGTAAATGAACTTAGTCTATTTTTGATACTATATGCAGATGATCAAGTATTGTTTTCAACCAAACCAGAAACATTACAATCTATGCTATATGATATAGAAAATTATTGCAATGTATTCGGTTTAAAAATAAACATAAACAAAACTAAAGTCATGATTTTCGAAAAGGGGAGACCAACTTGTTATGATTTTTTCCTTTACAATGAAAAAGTTGAAGTAGTCTCATCTTTTAAATATTTAGGTATACAACTCTTTAAAAATGGAAGCTGGCATCGCACCCAAAAACATATTGCAGACCATGCATCAAAAGCCTTATTTAGCTTATTTTCTATTTTTCAACAGTTCGAATTTAAAACTTCGGAAAAATGCAAATTATTTGACACGCTTGTTTCCTCTGTACTTAACTATTGCTCAGAAATATGGGGAGGAAATGATGGAAAAGATATAGAATTAATTCACACAAAATTTTGTAGAAAAATTCTAAATGTTAACAAATCCACAAATCTATCTGGGCTTTATGGTGAACTTGGTAGAGTACCGATGAAAATCAGAAGAAAACTAAATATGATCAGATACTGGATAAAAATTCAAAAATTAAGCGACAATTCTCTTGTTAAGCGAGTGTATAAAATACTTAAGGAAGACACATTAAATAACATTACATACAAAGGCTTAAATTGGGCTCATCAAATAAAATCTATTCTAGATAGTCTTGGTATGTCAGATATTTGGTATAATACTGAAAATTATAACATACCATTTGAAACTATTAAACAAAGAATATATGACCAGTATCACCAAACTTGGTATGCAGATATAAACAATTCGCAGAGATTAATAACATATTGTAGATTTAAACACAACTTTAATCTCGAACCATATCTTGACTATTATACTTTAGAGAAAAAATATCAAATTACGCTAAGTAGATTTCGTTTATCATCTCATAATATAGAAATTGAAAGAGGAAGACACAATAAAATACAAAGAAACGAAAGAACTTGCAAATTTTGTAATTGCAATATGGTAGAAAATGAATACCATTTCCTGTTAATATGCGTTCATTATACAGATTTACGCAAAAAATATTTGAAACCTTTTTATTATACTTGGCCAACGTTAAATAAATTTGATACACTAATGATGTCAAGAAATAAAAAAGAAATAGTTAACCTGTCAAAATTTTTGTATTTTGCGAATAAACGTAGACAAGAAGTAGATTTATAATTTCAATATATCTATATATAAGTCAAAACAACTAATAATTTGAAATAGAGGCTTCTCTATATATTTCATTTTTCCCTTGAATTAGGTGATCTTTTTTCACCTTTTCATGTTTTGTCATTTGTCAACCTTATGTTAGGCTAGAAGCTTTGTAATTTTGCTTAATGCCGAATAAATGTTGTTGTTGTTGTTGTTGATTATCATTGTTGCTAGTTAATCATTGTTGTAAGATTATCATTGTTGCTAGTTAATCATTGTTGTAAGATAATCATTGTTGTAAGATAATCATAGTTCTAAGATGATCATTGTTCTAAGATAATCATTGTTCTAAGATAATCATAGTTCCAAGATAATCATTGTTGTAAGATAGTCATTGTTCTAAGATAATCATTGTTCTAAGATAATCATTGTTGTAAGATAATCATTGTTCTAAGATAATCATTGTTCTACATGTAAGATAATCATTGTTGTAAGATTATCATTGTTGTTAGTTAATCATTGTTCTAAGATAATCATTGTTCTGTAATAATCATTGTTCTACATATAAGATAAGCATTGCTCTAAGATAATCATTGTTGTAAGATAATCAGTGTTCTAAGATAATCATTGTTCTACATATAAGATAATCATTGTTCTACATATAAGATAATCCTTGTTGTAAGATAATCCTTGTTGTAAGATAATCCTTGTTGTAAGATAATCATTGTTCTAAGATAATCATTGTTCTACTTGTTTAAGGTTATCATTTTTCTACTAAAGTTTCTTACGATTTGAAATATGTTCATACTACAAGCGCTGATTAAAACACATATCTTTGTTTTATCAAATGGAAAACATTTCTTAATGTATTCCTGAAAACTATTTTTCCCATGTATGCGTCAGATATCAACAACGAGAATGATATATTGCGTTGTACAATTTTAGATAACATCGCTCAAATGAGACATAGAAAAAAAAGGTTTTTCCCCCAGTGCATGAAAACATGATGTTGACCAGATAATTCTATGTTTAATCTGGTGTACTGTATTATTTATCTGAAAAGTCTTAGGATGCAACGGGTTAATGTTTAAATATCAAATTAATTTTCAAAGAGTGTTTTAATGCAGCAGTACATAATAACAAGACAGAATATAAAAAGGGCTCTCATAATTCTTTTGTTGCTGTCATTCTTGGTGTGTAATGAAGTGACAAGATCTACGCAACAAAACAAAAAATAACTATATTTTGTGGTGCAAACTTTTGAATGGCAGCCAGTCTTGATGTACTGAAACTGCTGAAATTCCCCACTCTTTTGATACATACAACTTATTTACATCAATCAATTTAAACCCCTTTTTATCAAGGAAAGTCATCATGATATACCTGACAATAGAGGCAATCATACCTTTACATCTGTAATAGAAGGGTATCTCATTTGTCGAAAGTTGTTTTTCAAATTTGACCATTTGTTTGGGTTAAGGGGTCCTACAAATGCGTAAAATCATAAATTTTCAACATCATGTCAGCTAGCACAATAAGAAAACGGAATGTGTCACGTATTTGATAACATAATAGGACATATATGTTAAGTCAAATGTATCTTTTGTATTCAGCTGGAAGTGATACTGGTGCTGACGTTCAAACTCACGATCTTTAATGAAGCTCATTCTCTGCAAGAAGACACTGTGCAAGAAAAGTTCAGACGGTTAACTCTGATATATAAGTGGCAAAATTAATTCAAAGTAGTAATTAAGCTTTACCTGTATGAAAAGAAATGCTGACTTTGTGCTGAAACTGTTTGTTATATGATTGGATCCAGGCAGATAACTTTGTAAAACAAAAAAATGATATTCTAACACTTTTGAAAATTTCTCCTATATAGGCAAAGAAGGATTTGAGCGTGATATACCTACCAAGTATATCACTCTAGGCGTCCGGAACTATTTTTGACTTCTGAAGTTCCCTCTACGCGTGTGCATGTTCTAATACGGTTTGGTTGATATTGTTGTGAATGAATTCACGTGATGTAAAACAAATCGTAGTAAAATTTCCTACACTTCCGGTATCGCCAGCAATTTCAAAAACAACAAAAATAAGACTACAATCGTTTTATTTGAGGGGTAAAAGGAACAGCCAAAGTTTCACGAAATGCAAGGAATGAACGGAATACTTTAAGTTCAAGGTTGCTACTTCATGTAAGCGCAGCAAATAGTACCCTTTCGAACATGTTTTTGTTTAAATTAACGTCTAAGAATGGAAACAGATTTTACTTTTGAGTGATATACCGGTTTGTATAACACTGTGTATCGTTTAGATGCTTCGTAATTAATCACTCAGACATTCGGCCTCCATGATTAGATTACTACGCATATGCATTACTTAGCAGCTACATTGTACATACAATGTAAAAAAATTACCGTTGAATTTACGGTCAAAGAACTGGCAGCTGGTTTCCAGTTCTCTCACCGTAATGTTTTACGGTCAACGGCAATGTGAAGAACCCGTAACATTTACGGTACTATACCGTATATCATTACAGTACAAAAACATGCAGCTGGGCCCAGTCCTTATACAGCATGCACTCTCCAGTTGGTAAACTAAAAACCAGGTACAAAAGAACATATGTGTGAAGTTTAGTGACTCTATGTCAATTACATAAGGCCAAGTGGTGCCAACTATCACATCACGTGCCTCCGAATGAAATTCCTGAGTATCCCATGATCCTTTCTTTTTACGCGATTTCTCCGTAATCTATATTTAGGACTTAAAAACGCCGTTCGGGACTCGTACCGTTGAAGTATTTAATGTCGAATGACCATAAAAGTAACGGTAACTTTTTACAGTGTACGGTATGGTACGTTTATGTTTTTAAATATTAATTTAAAATAGTTAACTTAATTGAATCAGTTTAAAGACCATATTTTTAAATGTGAAAATGATATTATTTTCTTTTCTTCAACATTCAAACTAAATTCAATGATTTGGGAGAAATGCTATATAAAAGTTCTTGAACGACTTCAATGTTTCCAAGCTGTGTTTATATCTTTTTGTTAAAACATCAGCCACAGACCAAACTTATTATACCCCCACACGGACCCACTCTTCCCCGCAAATGAAGTTTGAAAGGGGGTATACTGGAGTCACCATATTGGCATTGGTTTGTCTTTTGTCAACTGGCAAGTTCTTTTTGAAGGTTAATGTTTTAAAACTCAAAAATTATTTGTACAAGTTTACAACCATTGATCTAATATGAAAAAAAAACAATAATGCTATAAATAATACAACAAAACCTAATACACTATTATTCTTTTTTCGACAGAATTCTCATCACTTCTGATGAATCTAGTCTGTAAGGTACAGAGCAATATTAATCTTATCAGTTACTTGCTAAGTGGTCAGCTTCACACAGCGTGGGAGCAATAAACCACCCATTTGGAATTCTCCTAATATGTTTAGCAGTAAACATGTACACAGAAAATTAAACAAACACTCTTTCATATTGTGCAGATTGTTAATACAAGTTACATCTCAAATGAATTTTCATTGAAGATATGTAAACTTTGATACATGTTGAAGATATTAAAGTCTGCTCATTATGTTTCGTACTTCATTATATCAAATTTATACATGTGCTTGTGGGAAGGGGGGAAATGTCAATTTGAAACATTTTTTATTGCGCCTGATCTAACACCACAGTGAACATTATAAATCAGACACTCGTATTTATCTAAAAACGCATATTTCATGTTGAAAATTCATAGCAATACAAATCATACTGTCGGTACAGTTCTCTTTTAATTGTTATGCAATATTATTATGATTATGATGCTTAAATATACTGCATGCAACTCTGACACCTTTCACGCTACCTTAGTTATACAAAATCATTAAGTGATATTACTTTGGATGTTTGACAATTTTATATGACTTTGGTGACACATATGAAGGCTGTTTTTATTAAGTGCTACTTTCTTTAAAGCAGCAACTTAAAAAGACCAAAACCAATCAAAATTATTCTGTCATTTTGGGGAACTTTTGTTAATCTGCAGTTAACGTAGTTCTCTATTTGTTGCCTTACAAAGGTTTTATTTGCTGAAGTAAATCTAATATGAAAAAAATGTTTAATGCTTATGAGAAATTGTAATAATATGTTGGCTACATTACTGGTCTGGCAACTTACCTAGCCTTCATCAGTGTATCGGAACTGTTCGGTTGTGCAACACATGTTTTTGATAAAGGACATGCCCGTAATCTCTTAAAGATACTAAAAGAATGATATTAGGACTGTTCCCTGTATACTACAGTGTTGACGTATCACATATGACAATTTTTCACACAGACATAAGATATTTTTATTAAAAAAACACCAGAAAAATTGAACCCTAAAGTAGGTATCACTTATTAAATAACTTTTTAATTAACATGTTCAAACCTCGATCAAAACAAATCCAGCTACAGTAAGCTGAAACTGGCCGTAGCTATAATACAGTTATCATAAGATAACCCACTAACCTCTTTGAAAAAACTTTCCAATTCGAATTTGACGAGAAATCATCCGCCATTACACATTAGCTACTTGTCAGAACCAAACGTTTAGTTATGCAAAATCATTGATAAAAATACTGCGTTTTATTTATAGCTTGTATCTCCGATTTAAGAAGCAGCATCAAAACTGTTTTTCTTAAGTACAAATAATGATCAACTTGGCCGGAAAGACATCTTGGAAATATAAATGCTATGAGTATTTTCATAATTAATTGGTATTCACAAGTCTTTAAGCTTATCGAGTCACACTTATTAATCTCATCGAGAATAGAAAGTAATATAGTCACATTAAGTTTACTATTATAGTTACATAAGCAAACATTTAGTATAATTTGAAATACAAATGCATAATTTATTTATTTATTCAAGTCTCTTCCATCTACATACATATAAATTACATTTGACAAATACATTTAAACATGCAAATGGTCATTCTATTCAGAATTATTAGAGACTATTCATCTAATCAATATTGCACAAACATACTTATCACCATGATATGTACACATTATAAAACATGTATGTTCTACCACTGTTATTCTTACATTGTCTTATAGAGGGATATCACTGGCATGCACCATGTAACTGTATGAATTATATAGTGCAGCTCCATCATGACTTACTACACAATAGTCTACCACAGAACTTCCCTGTGGTCTTATACAAGTATTAAAACCATTCTCATTAAAGTTCTTACCATTCAATACACAAAAATTAGAATTAATTAGAAAGTCAATTAAAACAGAACCACATACCCATATTCATTTACACTAAAATCAACAACAACACGATCAGATATACAACAGACTCCTTCAATAAAGTCACACACATCACCTATACGGCTATATATTTAGTACATGGCGGTACCCAGATCTATATAGCCAAACTAGTTTCAACCCATTTCAACAAATATGGTATTTGTGATCGACAAATCTAACTGAATTTACCTTAATAGGTAGTGTGGTAACTTCTCTTCACTCATTCCTAAATATAGAGTTTATAATTATAGACCATGACGGTTTGTTTACATACGATATATAAATGTACAAGTCAAATGTTTGAACGCCGCCAAATGGAGTGGGGGTTGCGATAATTAGTAATGTTGGATTTAATGTATGGTGATTAACCAAACCTAATCTTTTTGCACTCTAATTTTGTATAAGGCTGACCATTTGTTAAAAAGATGATTCTACGTCAAGTCTATAGGCATTGTTTCCTCTGTATGGAAATTGGCTGCTGTCACATTATTGAATTACAAATCATTGAAATAATTTTTTTTTTTTATTTTCCTAAGTCTAGAATTCTAACATATAAATTTGCTTCAATTTATATTATTCTTGTACGAAAGAAAAATTATTTCCAAGATATAAATTAATTTGTTCCCCACTATATAAAATAAATAAAGTTAATTCCACTCCGGCGAGGTTTCGATCTCTGATCTCCCGCGTGCCAAGCGGGGATACATTCCACTGCGCTATTCATAGCGTATAACTTCGTTATTCACCAATACAGACGTTTGTTTCGGAATGGCGGTACAACTTTATGTAAACAAACGAATTTAACTTCCCAGACACTTTAAATAAGAAGTGGACACATCATAAGCTTGGTAGTTTCGTAAAGTATATTCAAATATCTGTTAGAAAAAAATTTCAAAGTCGGTTTAAAAGACTATCTTCAGCCGCTACCCGTCGGCAGAATCTCAGTCGTTCGTAGTCATTCGTTTAAAATCGGCTATTTCCGTAAAATTTAGACTCGGTTATTTCCGTAAAATTTAGACTGGTTCGCGATCTCAAATCAAAAGACCGCTTGTTACAAAGACACACTGTGAAATCATTCTACAGTCTAAAAGTAGTTACGTCACCTCATGGAAATTTTACTTTCTGCATTCCAATATACGCACCGCCTCCTGGCGGCGCGTAACTACATTCTACTGAAGCAGTGTCCAATATCGGATCAGTGTCATTTTAAATACTGATTTAAGAGTTACTAATACAAGAAAGAACTGGACATCTATAAGCAGGTAAGATGTTTCTTAAAACAAGTATTTGTCAGATTTAGTTCAATCAATTCTGAACGTAGTTTTATACTATCAGATCTTTTTATTATTTTTATTAACGGAATATTTAAGATGTTATTGAAAGATGACTAATTTTCAGAAAATAAAGTGTAAGTTTTTGTTTCAGTAGAATGATATCGGACAAGAATATGAAAGAACTAGAGCATAACGGCTACACGGTTGTTCCAGGTGTGATTTCGCCGACAGAATGCGATAAATACATAGATAGGTATAAAGAGTGGTTAAACTCGTTTCAGGATAAGAAATGGCCAATATCGGATAAAGGACTAATACGAGGATATAACACTGGTCATTTAGAACCCACATGGAATGTTCGTTTCCAGGCAAAATGTGTGTTTTCACAACTGTGGAAGACAGAGAAATTATTGACTAGTTTCGATGCGATTGCAATTGGTCGTCCTCCTGAAGATGGTAAAGAACCATTTGACAACAGATGTCGCCATTGGCTTCATTTAGACCAAGAGGCGTGTCGTCAAGGTATCCACGCCTATCAAGGGGGAGTTTACTTGGAAGAAGCAAGCGAAGATGACTGGACACTACAGGTCATGGAGAAGTCTCACAAGGTGTTTCACAAGTTTTTCGAAGAAAACGAAGAAGCCAGTAGAAAGTCTAACAAAATACAGTTTTTCAAGTTGTAACAAACACAGATCAAGTACTTTGAGGAAAATGGGTGTATGATAAAAAGAATACCTGTACCGAAAGGCGGAATCATTTTATGGGATTCACGACTAGTTCACGCCAACGCTCAACCGAAAGAAGGCCGAGCAAACACTGGACAATGGCGTTATGTTGTATTTGTATCAATGACACCCGCTATCTGGGCATCTAACGAGGATCTCAGAACCAAACTAGAAGCGTACGAAGGGGCAAAGATGACTAACCACTGGTCGTCAGAGGGGTCTATGTTAACTACAGAGTGTGCAGCGAGCAAATTACATCCAAAATGCCTCCCTAATATAGCAAAGACACAAGAGGGACAGCAACTTGCGGGAGTGCTTAGTTACGACTTTAATGACGGAAAGCCGAATGGTCCTCAGAAACCTGTAACACGCCTGACGGTTGAATAAAAGCCGGATATGAAGAATGACATTTCAAAGCAGCTTCCGCTTCTTAGATGTGAAACTGATCCTTCGTGATTCCGTCATAGCACTGCTTAGGGTGACATGAGGTAATTGTCGAAGTATTGATGTTTCTCTTTGCTTAAATATCTGTTTTAACATACAGCGAGAACTTTTGTGATACCGGTACACCTAAACTTGTGACAGACTCAATCGGATGGGAACTGTTTTTTAGTGAAAGGTCATTGAGGAATGGGTTTAATTCACCATCCAGCGAATGTTTCAATATCATTAAAATGTCGTCATCACTCTCGCCAGAAGTAAATAAAAATTATTTCGATTTCTGTCGAGATCAAGAAACACGCAGCTGTACTCCGGTCTACAACACAATTTGTCGACCGTCCGTCGGACTGTTTGACTGGTTATGATACGAATGTATACAGAAGAAGTTCACAACGCATTGATAAATAAAGAACTAAGGTGGTGGGTTTTTACTTTGAATCTGATTTAAAAAATGAAAACGAGTGCGTGCTCTTTATGTGCCCCGTCAAAAAGTTTTAACGTTTGTGACTGTTAAAAGGGAAATATTTCATATTGCTGTTTCCGAAAATAACGCTGTTAATATTTCGCTTATATGTCAAACAAGTCCCCCCCCCCCCTATCAAAAGGGCCAGTATTGACCCCGGTTGCAGGATCTGATGCTTTTGAAGAATATGTTCAAGTTTTTCTTGTCCATTAGCTTAAAATGTGACCCCATCTGCGGCTCCAATAGTTTTCGGAGACATCATGTGAATAAAGGGATGCCTACAGGAAATTTCAACAAACCAAATATCTAAGCTTTGTGCCTTTTGGTTTAAGATATAAAAATATTCTTTATATTTGTAACTAGTGACCTCACTGGAGGAACCAAATGACATAATTTAAAGAAACTTAATAAGCAATGTTACACACAAATTAGTTACGCTCTGAGACACGCAGAAGATTTTCATAAGTTTTTAGTGCTTGTTTGCCTCTTGAAGCCATCTTGTTCAGTCGTTGTCAATCGTTTCATAGGAATCACGAATTGAAATGAATGTTAATGCTAGAACGTTCTTGCCAGATTTGCTGAAATTCCATCCAGTGGATTTTGAGAACACTTGGACGGACAGACGGGCGGACAGCAATAATTCCGAAAACTAATTTATGTCAACATGTCAGTAAAAATGAGTATTTTTATACACTACTTTCATGCAAGTTTTTCAGCTTGTAAGTTGCATTGGCTAAAAGTTGTGCCACAACAAAATAAAGATTAATCTTAGAATTCTATGCTTTCAACATATATACGTTCCATGATTCTATAGTTTAATATCTAAAGGTGCGAAGTGATATACATGTACAATGTAATCACAATAATGATAATAAAGTTTAAATACATTCCCTTGAACCAGTTTTCCTGAGGTAGACAGACAAAACAAAAACATGTCATGATAATTGTTTGGTGTAAAGCCGTTGGAATTATTAACCGACTGGCTTTAGACCAAAACTTTGTAATGACATGTTTTTGTTTTGTCTGCCTACCTGTGATATTGATATTATATGTATAGTGATATTGACCTCGGACTTCGTCTTCGGTCAATATCATTTTTCACAGGTCCGCAAAACTATGTATTGGCCGAAACATTAGTTTAAAATTATTATACCGTATAGCTCATAAAGAGCAGTGAAAATCCTGCGAAAATATAACAGAAATGATGTCTTAAAATCCGTGCAGGTCTACACATCATTTGCCAGGTCTACACATACTTTTGCGGACCCGGGACGTGAGCGCTATTGGCTAATCAGGATTAAGTATTTATGACAGGTATACGATAAAGTGAAAGTTATGATTTATGTGTGCTGAAATGTACATAAACTAAAGGGTAGAAAAAGTTAAAAGTGATAAAGAAATATATCTTTGTTATTGCTGTCACTTTTATTTTGGCAGGATATATTCAACTCAAAAAGATTAGTACATGTCAGATATTTTTCTTATGCTTATTACTACTAAATTTAATAGCTTATTTTCAGAAAAATAATAATTGCTGACGAAAACTATGATCATGAATTACAATACTGGCATGACCTTTACAACCTACAAAAACATAACCAGCACAAATATCTCCCAGATTCCCTTATGTTATACTTCAGCAAATATTTAGTCACAAGTATATGAGGACTTATATATAATACACTCATATCTTGCTAACTAAAGAAAATGTAGAAACTATATAAATGGGGTCAATATACGTTTCCGTACTTACGGGAAACTTGGGTTATATAAACACACGAATATTAGCAAACGCCAAACAGCCTAGGCTAGCTATTTCTGGACTTCAAGTCGCTTAACTTTAAAAGCTGTAAAGCGCAGATTCCAGCACTTACACCGCAACCTGTTGTTACACATCCGTTTCTAACAATAACAACTTCTAAACAGTTCCCTAAACAAGAGCAAATACTCTTCAGTCAAAAATGTAGCAGATTAAATGGATTAATTCCCTTGACATGTAACCACGAGAATACGTGTACAAATTACCCATTACATGTTCCAGAAGCATCAATATACATAACCTTCGAACCAATCGGATCATCACTCGGCTATTTCTACGGAAAAAAGCCGAGTGATGTTCCAATTGCCTGAATGACCGAAATATCTATATGTGTTTATACCAATCAATAATTGCTACAGACTTTCGGCTGGCTGTTTAATGAGGGAGTTCCAGCTACAACCTTTTAGAATATTTGTAAAATGTCAATTGTTATTTAAGTAAAATACAAATTACTCCACATTACTCATTGTAGTTATTAACTTATTATGTATTTATTATTACATAAGTAAAACTAAAAAGTATAAATTCTTAATCATTAATCTGTGATATGAACTCAGTATAATAAGCAAGTTCACTTAATTATTCATAATAACTTATTTCAATCAAAGCCTGTGTTGATAAGAATAAACAATATTGTTTGAAGACTGAGGATAATTGTTGGTTTTGATGTAATATCACGTTATAATTTCACCGAGTGGGCACCAAAATCGATATTTTCACGAGTGGCACAGCCACGAGTAAAAATAATTACTTTTGGTGTTCACGAGTGAAATTAACGTGATATAACATCGATACTAACAATTTTTCTGTTTATTTTATGGTTAAAACTCTACTTTTGTTGAGTTTGTTTCTGAAAAAATATCGAAAATCGCGGGAAACGTCATCAGAAAACATAGTACAAATGACGTCATTTTAACGACATCGTCGTCGCATGGCTTCCAGCATTAATTACGCTCGGTTTACTTTTTGACGTAAATCCGGGTTAACGATTGCAAAAACAGTGAAAATAAAAATTGTAATCCACTGTTTCAAAACTGTGAATTATCACTTTTATTTCACTCAGAAAACTCTATAATTCACCGGAAAACATAAAATAAATAGGCTGTAATTTTGTATTTATGTAAACTAATGCCTATGCAATATGCAATATAAAAATGTATTGTGACATTGCACAAATAAATCTATCAATCTATACTGACATATTTTGTCATTATTTGGGAAGTTGATCCGTAGCATATATCCTTTGAACGCCTATAACGTAATAAACCGTATACGCGGGTTAAGACAGGTTTGGCCTTCCATAGAAGTGACAGTTACCGTATGGAACACGTTTTGTCTGTATGAATTTAAAGGCTATGCCGACAGCTCCTGAATGTTGAAATCTCAGACGTCCGAGGCAAATGCTGACACTTTAAGACAACCTTGAAAATGACCTTGGACACAATTTTACCAGCTTTGAAAATTTTCATTTTACCAACGTTCGCGTACAGGTCCCTGTTGGATAGTGTTTTGAGCGCGTGCAAATATCTTTTCACAGACATAAAGCAGACATGTCGTACTCAAACCTAGGTATATTAATATCTTATGAGAACGCTTAAAATTGACCTCTCGTTTCATGTTACAGCTCAATCTATTTGCTGACGTATACAACACGCGCAGTAAACCGAAAGTAGCATAACGTGATGTAGTCAGTGTTTACAAAAACACATGCATGTCTGTCGAGTGTGTAACAAAATATGCCGGTGTGCAAAGGATATCCATAGACACCCACAGAAACCTCTTTGGCAGACAAAACTAACTATTTCCCGACCAATTGTCTTCATAAATATGTTAAGTATCTATGTTAAACGGCCTGTGTCATAACGCAAGCGTTTGACCATTAATATAAGTAATCTTTGAAATTTCAATCTTGTATGTCTGGCGATACTTCTTCTGCCTGAGATTTCCCACTTCTTATTTGGACCTTCTAGCTGAGATTCCCGCTTCTTATTGGGACCTTCTAGCTGAAATTCCCGCTTCTTATTGAGAGTTTCTAGCTGAGATTCCCCACTCTTATTGGGAGCCTCTGGCTGAGATTCTCGCTTCTTATTTGGAGCTTCTAGCTGTGTTTCCCCGCTCTTATTGGGACCTTCTGACTGAGATTCCTCAATCTTATTTAGAGCTTTTGGCTGTGATTCCCCATTTCGTGTTTAAAGATTCTGGCTGAGATTTCCCACTTCTATTTGGGAGCTTCTATCTGAGCATCACCACTACTGATTGGGGTCTTCTGGCTTAGATTCCTCACTTCTTATTAAGAGTTTCTAGCTGAGATTCCCCACTCTTATTGGGAGCCTCTGGCTGAGATTCCCGCTTCTTATTTTGAGCTTCTAGCTGTGTTTCCCCACTCTTATTGGGACCTTCTGGCTGAGATTCCTCAATCTTATTTAGAGCTTTTGGCTGTGATTCCCCACTTCGTGTTTAAAGCTTCTGGTTGAGATTTCCCACTTCTATTTGGGAGCTTCTATCTGAGCATCACCACTACTTATTGGGACCTTCTGGTTGACATTTCCTACTCTTATTTGAAGCCTCTGGCTGCGATTCCCCACTTCTTGTTGGGGTCTTCTGGCTTAGAATCCTCACTTTTTATTTGGGAGCTTCTGGCTGAAATATCCCACTTCTTATTGCGACTTTCTGGCTGAGATTCCTCGATCTTATTGGGAGCTTCTGGCTGAGATTCCCCACTTCTTTATTGGGCACTTCTGGCTGAGACTCCCCACTACTTATTGCGACTTTTTGGCTGAGATTCCTCACTCTTTTTGGAACCTTCTGGCTGAGATACCCCACTTCTTATTGCGATTTTTTGGCAGAGATTCCTCACTCTTATTTGGAGCTTCTCGCAGAGATTCCCTACTTCTTATTGGGAACTTCTGGCTGGACGTTAGTTCTGATGTATGCACAATTCCTGCGAAACTAACTTGTTTCTCTGCATGCGAAGCAATGCCCTGGTGGGATGATTCATCGAAGCTGGAAGTACCGACTATAAAATCCTAGAAAGAAACGGCAGCCGATGACTTCCTTAAAACCTTTAACACCTTCTTGCACCCAGTGACGTCCTTAGCAACCACTGACGTCCTTAGCAACTAGCAACAGTTGACTTCTTTCGTAGCCATTGACTTCCCCTAGTGATCAGTGATTTCCTTAGCAAGCACTGATTGTCCCTGGCAGCTGGTGACTTTCAGCGACCAGTGAATTCTTTATCCACCAGTGACTTTTCCTAGCAACCAGAGATTCCTAAGCAAATACTGACTCCATTTAGCAACAAGAAGCTGCCTAAAGTAAGTGCACTGGTACTTAGGTGAGCGTTATAGGACCATCTTGATCCTCTTTTTTAAATTTAGGCTCTTTATCTCGGTTAAGTGTTTCTTACCAGTACATTTTTGAAATATTACTCTGAAAGCTGTAATACTTGTTAACCAACCTGCCCCCAACCCCGCATGTTGGCAAGACAAAGTCCACTTATTGACTTACACATTTGAGATATAAAATACTTTGAAAGTTTATATACCATCATTACACTAATCTGTAAGGAAGAGTAGATAACTAGGAAAAGGCGGAGTGATGTTCCGATTGCCAAATGTAGGTCGCTATATGCCTATAAATAACTGCCGTGGTGCGCAGGAAGTAAACTGGCATCCATGAATATTTAGTCCTGCCAAAGGTTACATTTTATAATCTTTCAGCATGTGTTTTAGTTCTCTTTCTGAATCTGGTAATATACCCAGGAAGCAGTCCACAACATTATAATTCACGCCAAAAGTCAAATTATACATTCTTTAGAAAGCTGACTTCATTGTAAGCTATAATTTAATCAAATCATACATTTTGAAATTAAATCTTTTTTCTTTTGATCACGGGCCATATATGAGTCATCTCTTTTAGTCTGCCCATTTTTATCTTTTTAAATTTATATCTTAATCCGTGTGTACCTCGCAATAAACTAAAATCTGGCCTATCGTCTAACTCTTATCTATGTTAAGGTAACTTTAAACCATAAACCAGGTATAGAATATACATATCTACTTGTGTGCCCAAATTTGACCCGTTATTTCAACACTAAGACTACTTTTGAGTCATTGAGATAAACCTGTGCTCATATGAGAGTGTTTAATTAAGAGCACTATATAAATATATTATTATTATTGAACATTCGTCAGTTTACATTTCACATTGTCGGACTTTATTCTTTAACTTGCTTGTTTTATACTTGTTTTAATTTAGGATCTTATTCGTTTTGCTGTATACTTAAACACAATTTATTACTATGTATATGTTTAAATTGACTAAACTGTTATTGCTTGATATAATTGTGCATTTATGCACGTGCCAGCAGAGCACGGGTAACCAGGGTGACTATTTTAAATTACTTCGGAATGCTCAAAGGACAAACAAACGAGCACAGAAATATTCACTCATTGAACACATTTCACCAGCTGAACACTTGACAAATAGGCAGAACGAACTCATAGATCGTGCGGAGGAAATACTCTCGGTGGAGTTTGATGACGTTAGCCCTTATGACGTCAGTGCCCGATGCCTGAACCACACACAGCTGCTTATAGAAGCGATTACTCGCCGTGAACTATGGGCTCTGAGAAGTAAGTGGAATAGACATTTGTTTTTATTCTTATTTATACAAATTTATTTATTCTCCATTGTGGTTTTTATTCATCTTCTAGTTTCGCTTTAACTTATAAAATCAAGCTTGTGAAAGGGAACGACCATTAGCCGGAAGAAGCTAGTGAAATCTGTGCTTATAGATGACCGACTCTACCATAGATAAATTTTGCGCTGTTTCCACCTTCTAATCTTTATTGACAGAGTATACCTTTTTTCGGAGATCATCCTTAAGGCAGGTTTTACTGTGACAGTACTGAATTTGAGTTTACTTTTTTAAGCAAATTGATAGATCTTCATTTATAAACACTTCTATGACATTTGTCATTTTTTTGTATAACTCAACACAGTTACAATGTACATTTGGGGGTGAAAACTGACATATTTTTGCTGGCCCGTAACACAGTTGTATTTGCAGTACATTGTACATAACTTGTCCGTTTTCTTTGAAGTAGTATCTTTTGACTCATAGATACATTTTTATTTTTAGCACAGTGAAATTTCATTGACACATGAATGTTATGAAATATAATCAGAGTGTAAACATTTTGTTTGATGACTTTAATAAAGTCAAGTGCTCCATTATCTAGCCAATCAATGACCCTGATGACATTTAGATAATGCAACATGACTTTAACATGCGACACTCATGAAATAATGTGTTACTGTAAATATGACCGGTAAAACATTTTAACTTTTTCTCTCAGTAAAAATAATAATATACTTCTAATACTAACTTATAGAAAAAGTACAATTGGATCTAGCCCAACCTTCCATGTGACCCTAGGGCTATCTTCCCTGAATACCCCCGTACGTGTAAGGGTTAACCAATGAAGAGTAAGTTGTGGTATTTATGGGTCACTTTGTTCAAGGCGCGCCACTCACAATGTCTGATAATTGTGGTTTCGGTCAAGAGGGGGGTCACTTTTTCGGGGGTTTATCGAAATATAACCGTTACGGTGGATTATATGCCGGTAAACTCATACTCGTAGTGAAATTGTAAATCTGTCGATTACCTAAATAACATCGAGCAGCTTATGACGTCGGGGGGTTTTCGGGGTTTGTGAATAATTTTATCCACTGTATAGTTCGATAAACCACTGACAAAACATAATGATATAATGTGATAACGCGCGGGGCCTATCACCTCTGCACTAATTTTCGATAAACTACTAAAAAATATAAGTAATAAGCGCCTGCACAATGCAAATAGTGACGAAGGCAGGAAAATGGCGTAATATTAATTAACCGGGACTAAATTTTAACCGACTGCTGAGAAACGGCTAGATACCCTTCATGTACATTTTGTACATTGCACTTAGTAAAACATAAAATTGTGACCTAGCTCTTAAACCCTAGCTACACAAAAGCCCGACAGTCTTAAAGGTTGGGGCTAAATATAACAATTACACAATTATTACATAGAATACTAACTTTCGTTTGAAGGTTTCATTGAACGTAAGATTTCACAATATGATGTTTGCTCAATGAATAATATGTTATTATCAAGTTTAACTAGGGTCACTGAAGTACAGATTTTGGTTCTATATCTATTTACTTTGTATGGATCAATATAATATCGATCAGACCTGTAAAATGTTTGCACATTTTTTAAATGAACAGCTGAGACAACAACTTCTTTTGAATGATTAAACATAACCAGTTGAAAATACTTGTATATATACCGGTACTTAGTTCAGTCTATAGACCTTAAAATGAATACGGAATATTAAAATACATAATTTATTATTATCATTACCGTTTCTACTTTACCCACTAATGCATAACCACTACACTTGCTGATAATAAAAATCTTTGAAATATAAAAAAAAAATTTTTTTTAAAGTTAAGTCTATAAGACATACACGTCTTGCTTTTGCTCATGGTTTACATTGTAATAACGAAGTATGGTGACTTAGTTCTGCCATGTTGTCTTTGTTATGCGAGCATGTGTCATCAACATTCACACTCATTTCAGAATTCGGTATGTTATGAGCTTTATTCAATACTTAAATTTAGGACACAGATAGGATGTTGCAAACCTTCCAGTCGAACAATGACACACTTAAGTGTATTAGAAATGTACATGTATCTAACCAGTTACTACGTCAATGTACTTCTTCAGTAGACACATACCATACTCAAAACAGATTTGAAAGTCATCAGATATTCAAGCTAAGCCCTTCGTATCTGTCCCCTTAAATCTTGAACAGATAATTAAATATTGACCCTTACAATGCGGAAATATAACAGGTACATTGTGCCATTCATGTTAGAAAATCAAATCAAAGCATATTGCATTGGCTCTTGGTTAACTCAGACACAATAAACCGTCTTTTTAAAGTTCACTTTGTTACATTCCATTTTAGTGGTCGATGCGATGGGAAAGCCCGGGAGTGACCTTCTTGATTTTCAGTTGAGGTGGATTGGTAATTGGGAAGAATGTCTTGGAGTACAAGCGACGGAATACGAGGATCCTGTAAAC
This sequence comes from Saxidomus purpurata, assembly GCA_022818135.1. Lineage (NCBI taxonomy): Eukaryota > Metazoa > Mollusca > Bivalvia > Venerida > Veneridae > Saxidomus > Saxidomus purpurata. The sequence continues at coordinate 31,357,143 of JAFMSR010000006.1, read as the reverse complement.
AAAACAGGGCCGAGTTATCCATACGATGGAAAATATTGTTTTGCGTCACTTCCGCTTGGACCTGCGAATGTAAGTGTCATTAAAATTTATCACAACTCCTCGACCTTCACAAGAAACCACGAGATGATGGAATAACCAGTACAAAAAACTAACGCTGAAATTCAAAATTTGTATATCTTATTTTAATTTAACAAAATCTTGTAAAACGAGTTGTAATGACAGCGTTTACTGCATACCCGAGAAGAATTTGAGAAACATCATAAAGCTTGAAAACTTTGTAGGTTATTTGGAATATGTTAAACTAATGTTGTGCATCCGTATGTCTCCATACCAACCATTGAGATGTAGACATTGTAATAGGGATATTTACATTTAATAGAATTTGTCTAATTAACCAATTCAAAGCCATTACGTACGTCAAATAAGTAAAAATAACTGTCACACAAGTCCACAATGTACCATGTAATACATATTAATGCTATACACGTGATTGTAAATTTGCTTTATTTATCAGCAATCGCCGCTCGGTGGTCAGACAGCTGCCGTTATACTTGGTATGTGCTTTCCCGACAGCTGCAGCTCTGCAGACGCAACAGGATTAGCTAGAACACGTAAATATCTTAGCATATTTAACGACCGTTAACGTCTGCCTGACCCTCCAAGGGGCTTTGAACTTGTAATACAAACAACAACTTTTCAATACCAAATCATTCCTACCAATAATTATAATTATTTTATGTAAGTAATTGTCATCACTTAAACAGGTTGGATGAAATACATTTGTGAGATCAGAAAGGTCAGGAGAAGTAAGGAACATAATTTTGGAATCAGAAATGTTTAGTTATTCCCATGTAATTTTATTTACACCCATGTCATATCTGGATCACTATTACTGCAAATCTTTATGGATAACGAAAATAAAAGGGCGTGCAATGTGCTTGAACCATCACTCTGGATTCAATAATTATTTCTCTTAAGTCGTTTACTTTTTTATCTTCCTTATCAAATGGTATTCACTTTTCTTCAAGTGCAGCTGTCTTTGACAGATTGTCACATCTATGACAGTCAAGTACTATTTTATCTTTAACTGTTAGGAGAAGTACAGGGTATAAGAACCATAACTCTTGTATATTTCGTTTGCAGTATTTCTCTTTGTGAAGTTAGTAGCTTTTAGATGACTCAGATGTATAGCTATGATATTTTAGGAAATAAACTTTATTTTTGAGTGATATACCGGATCACTTATCTCGATCTCTTATTCTCTGAACTCCAAATCATGGTATACGATCCAGTATTATCACTTAAAAAATAAAATATGTTTCCATTCTAACACGTTAATTTCAACAAACATTTTCGAAGGAGTATAACTTGCTGTGCTAACATGAAGTCGAATAAACCATAATGCGTGAAAAATACGCGGGAGGGAATTTCGAAAGCCTAAATAGTTCGACAAGGTACAGATACAGACTGTATACCACGCCAAATCCTTCTTTGCATATGGAAGAGAAAATGTCGAAAAAGTGTTGGAATTAGTTTTCTAGCATGTGAACCGTTTCAGGCATTCCTTTTTATGTTTCAGTTGTAAGCCTGATACCTTTAAACGTGTCTCTCCCCGTAACTGTAACATGTAGAGAAAACAGTCTGGAGTATTCAAGCAAAGCCATAGCTGTCATGTAAGTATCAAGTTGTTTTGTTGATTTGTTTGGTTGTGAAGGTAAATTTACCCTAACTTACAGCAGGATGTCCTTTAGCAGTTGAACGAGATGATTATTCTGATTTCAATGTTCATAGCCGACCAGCCAAAGTGGTGATATGGTAAAATCGAAAAACTGTTGTGTTCTCATTCTTTCATTTGTGTTCTCGATACTCTTTTGAAATTGTTTGTTTTATAGTAAACAATTTGGTTTCATTATTCACATTATTATTGCTTGCCAGTGGATACGAAATATTTAAAACTGTACGAATTAAACATGGCCGTTTTTCATTTTGTTTATGTTGGAATTTTCTTTTTCTATTAAGTATTTGCATTAGATTTTGTTATAGTCGTCCAAGTATTGTGGGTATAAAAATAGGGATAAAGCTTTGACTTGTACTTATTTTTCAGAGTTGTTTGTTCACTGTTCGCAGCTTTGATTTTAGCCGCTACAGGGTATGACATTTTTGTGCAGCACGTTCTCTCAAAACGACTTATGGTATGTGAATCTAGTTAACACTTCATTTCAAATATGATAAAGTGTTATATATAGTGTAGTGAGTACGAAATGAATAAAGTCAAAGTAAAACTAGGCTTTCCTTACTGTTTAATACATGTATCATGCGCAAGTCCAACTTTTATTTAGGTAAAATCGGTCTGTCGCAGATCACGTGATAGATTTCGAAAGTAGAAGAAACCAAAGTAGAAATATAGAAGAAGTGGCTCGTTCTCCCAGTCCCAGTCATACATGTACTTGGATTTGAGATATTGTGTGTAAACTCAATTGTTCCTATATATGTAGCGAAACATAGGAAACTGCAATTATATTTTGGCAATATCAGGCTACGCCAAGACAAATAAATGTTTTGCATCCTATTTAAGGTGCTAAAAGAAACCGGTTACGGCTCCTTTCATCATCAACTTCACAATGGAAATGTTCCGAATGATGTTATAGCTACTGACGTTACGGAAAGAACACCTCTCAATCCTGACTCAAGCACTCAACAATGGAACGCGAAACTCGCAGGCGATCCCGAGAAAATGCAAGATGGAAAATACCGACCAGGTAAATGATAAATAAACAATTAAATATTTGTTAACAAATTGGTGCAGTCCGGAATACTCTATAGACGGTTCCTGGTGTAGTTAAACAAAATTTTACTGATTTAAAACATTGTGAGAAAACAAACTGAAATAAAATAATCAAATACAAAACGTAGTGCTGTACAAGTAGATAACTTCCTTTCCTAATCATGCTTGAAATGAAACAAAGTCATAGGCCCGCTTGTGCAATTAATTTATTTTGTTCTATTTTTAGGAACCATTGGAAATCTACTATTATCGTTCTCGGTATATTCCAACGCCCCAAAGATCTTCAATACGAATCAGCCCGCCGGTACACTCACCAGCGTGAATGGGATTCGCTTCCTCAGCATGACATGGGTGATTCTAGGACATGTGTATGCTTTTGGTATACAGATAACTGGTAGGTTTCCTCATTCATTAACAGCATAACTTTATTAAAGTTAAACAACTACAGGTACAAAACTTATTATTGTTGTTTGTGTTAGTAGTCTTATGGGAATGGCGTTCGAAGCAAGACATTCCTATTTTTTATATGCTTTCTGATGTCTACTTTAGATGCTCTCTCACTGGTGATGTCTACTTTACATACCGGGTGTGTATCACTCTCATGGGTGATGTCTACTTCATGCCTGGTGTATATCTCTCTCATGGGTGATGTCTGTTTTACATACCTGGTGTATATCTCTCTCACGGGTGATGTCTACTTTACATACCGGGTGTGTATTACTCTCATGGATGATGTCTACTTTATGCCTGGTGTATATCTCTCTCATGGGTGATGTCTACTTTACATACCTGGTGTATATCTCTCTCATGGGTGATGTCTACTTTACAAACCTGGTGTATATCTCTCTCATGGATGATGTCTACTTTCTGCCTGGTGTATATCTCTCTCATGGGTGATGTCTACTTTACATGCCCGGTGTATATCTCTCTCTCGGGTGATGTATACTTTACATGCCTGATGTATATCTCTCTCACGGGTGATGTCTACTTTACATGTCTGGCATGTATCACTCTCATGGGTGATGTCTACTTTACATACATGGTGTATATATCTCTCTCGGTTTGTCTGGGGTTCACTCTAATGGGTGATGTCTACTTTACATGCCTGGTGTGTATCACTCTAATTGGTGATATCTAATTTACATGTCTGATGTGTATCTTTCTTACGGGTGATGTCTACTATACATGCCTGGTGTGTATCTCTCTAATGGGTGATGTCTACTTTACATGTCTGATGTGTATCTTTCTTACAGGTGATGTCAACTTTACATAACGGGTGTGTATCACTATCATGGGTGATGTCTACTTTACATGGGACTCCCACGGGTGATGTCACTTCATGCCTGGTGTATATATCTCCTGGTAGCCACTACACACTCTTTCATGGGCACTAAATACCGGGTGTGTATCACTCTCATGGGTGATGTCTACTTTATGCCTGGTGTATATCTCTCTCACGGGTGATGTTTACTTTTCGTGCCTGGTGTATATCTCTCTCATGGGTGATGTATACTTTACATACCTGGTGTGTATCTCTTTCATGGGTGATTTCTACTTTACATACCTGGTGTATATCTCTCTCATGGGTGATGTCTACTTTTTGCCTGGTGTATATCACTCTCATGGGTGATGTCTACTCTACATGCATTGTGTATATATCTCTCATGAGTGATGTCTACTTTACATACCTGGTGTATATCTCTCTCATGGGTGATGTCTAATTTACATACCTGGTGTATATCTCTCTTACGGGTGATGTCTACTTTACATACCTGGTGTGTATCTCTTTCATGGGTGATGTCTACTTTACATACCTGGTGTATATCTCTCTCATGGGTGATGTCTAATTTACATACCTGGTGTATATCTCTCTTACGGGTGATGTCTACTTTACATACCTGGTGTGTATCTCTTTCATGGGTGATGTCTACTTTACATACCTGGTGTATATCTCTCTCATGGGTGATGTCTACTTTACATACCTGGTGTATATCTCTCTTACGGGTGATGTCTACTTTACATACCTGGTGTATATCTCTTTCATGGGTGATTCACTTTACATTCTGGTGTATATCTTCTTACGGGTGATGTCACTTTACATACCTGGTGTATATCTCTCTTACGGGTGATGTCTACTTTACATGCCTGGTGTGTATCTCTCTTATGGGTGATGTCTACTTTACATACCTATTATCTCTTTCATGGGTGATGTACTTCAATCTCTCTCTTATGGGTGATGTCTACTTTACATACGCCTGGGTGATGTATCACTATAATTGGTGATATCTACATTTACATGTCTGAATATGTATGTTTTTATGGAAACCTTACACCCTGCTATCGGGAAGCAGGACACCGTTCATGGTGTTACTAACACGTTTTTCACAAGACAAACGTAACACGTTAGTGTAAGCGTACACTTTCATTCAACATAAAAACCCTTTCATCAATTCATGACAGCAAAATCTTGACTCATTGGTCCTACTCCCATCACATTCTCGAGGTCAAACAGATGGTTTGTGTCAGACCAATATTTAAGAAGATCTTAGTCAGTGGTTAGTAACTAAATTTTCAAAGAACTGCTTATCTGAACTCTTTACAACATTTGACGGGTTTCATAACTAAACGTCACGAAAAGACTTTCCGTTCATAATTTCGCGAATAATAGCAAAGTGTTCATGTAGATACACGGATGTGTCTCTTTCACGCTACAATTTGAGACCATAACCATTATGCCTGGTAGTATAAGTCACATCAAGTTTGGTGAGTTGTCTTGCTTTACGATACACGAATTTCATGGAGTGAACTTCCGTGTCTACTTATCCCAGTCGGTGTATGACCAAACTACCTTGTGCGGATTTACAAAACGCCAGATCGGGAGTATCACTTCACTGGAGTTTGCATTTCGGTGATTTCTACTCGCAGGTGTACTTACAGTTACACCATTTAGGTTTTACACTATATTCAACTTTTACTTTACATGCCTGGTGTATATCTCTCTCACGGGTGATGTCTACTTTACACGGTGTACTTTTCTGGGTGTTCTAATTTAATCCTGGTGTATATCTCTCTCATGGGTGATGTCTACTTTACATACCTGGTGTATATCTCTCTTACGGGTGATGTCTAATTTACATACCTGGTGTGTATCTCTTTCATGGGTGATGTCTACTTTACATACCTGGTGTATATCTCTCTCATGGGTGATGTCTACTTTATGCCTGGTGTATATCTCTCTCATGGGTGATGTCTACTCTACATGCATTGTGTATATATCTCTCATTGGTGATGTCTAATTTACATACCTAGTGTATATCTCTCTCATGAGTGATGTCTACTTTACATACCTGGTGTATATCTCTCTCATGGATCACACTGGGAGATTCTCTCTTACGGGTGATGTTTACTTTACATACCTGGTGTGTATCTCTTTCATGGGTGATGTCTACTTTACATACCTGGTGTATATCTCTCTCATGAGTGATGTCTACTTTACATACCTGGTGTATATCTCTCTCACGGGTGATGTCTACCACATGCATTGTGTAATTCTCTCATTGGTGATGTCTAATTTACATACCTGGTGTGTATACTCTTTCATGGGTGATGTCTACTTTACATACCTTGTGTGTATATCTCTCTCATGGGTGATGTCTAATTTACATGCCTGGTGTATATCTCTCTCATGGGTGATGTCTACTCTACATGCATTGTGTATATATCTCTCATTGGTGATGTCTAATTTACATACCTGGTGTGTATCTCTCTCATGGGTAATGTCTAATTTACATGTCCGGTGTGTAGTTCTCTCACGGGTGATGTCTATTTTATAGCACCTGAACTTATCCAAATATTTTGATAAGTAATAAGAGTAAACTAAAAACACTGCGGAGGTACCAAACCAAAATTGCCATTTCATGTACATGTATTTACTTAGTCTATATTGAAAAGTGATGCGCTTATTTCTCTTTCTGCAGATAACTTGGCAACATATTTTCCACAGATGATGAAAAGGTTCTCGTTCCAAGCCATTTCAAACGCCACAGTCTCTGTGGATACGTTTTTTGTTCTTAGGTAAAGTTATACATGTAAGAAGTAGTGTGTAATAATAATCTCCAGGGTTTTATTTCACCATAAGAATATTATAATACATGTATTTAGTAAGACAGCGATAATACATGTTATACAGATACACTTATCATAATCAGAATACAATCATGTGTTTGGCTTTCTTTCAATTCATAAAAAAATACCAAAAAATATTTTATGCTAACTGGTGTAATACTGTGTTATATCAGTGAAATATAGAGTGATGACAGTGTGGGTGATACAGGTCTGCCGGAACTACTTTTTTTAGTAGTGCATATATTTACATAATTTTGCTTTTGTTTTAATATTACCATAAAATAAAAATAAAATTTGTTTGTTTTGAGTAGATATAGAATATATCTCAACTCAAAGTGATACAATTTTCACATTTTAACTTGAAAATATTACAATTGTATCACTTCTCGGTGAGATATATTCCATATCCACTCAAAACAAACAAATATCCTTGTAATACAATAATCTATTTATTTAGATATACATGTGCACATGTATTTTTCATTCACAGCGGTTTATTAGTGTCCTACCTATCCTTGCGTGAAATGAAAAAGAGAGGCGGAGCTCGTAGGTTTCAATGGGGAATGTTTTATTTTCACAGATTCTGGAGGTAATTGTGTATAATCCAAGATTTTTTAAATGTAATACCGATGCAAATTTTCCGAAATGCTGATTTAGACAAAAATATTAGTTTTTGTTATGTCGTAACTTTAGTCAGGACGTCACGACGCTGTACTAGCAATTTTGCTCGTTTGTCGGAAAGATTTATTTGCCAAATTGATCAGGATATCACCCTTCTATGAGTTTCATTTTTTTACAGTAATCATATTTCCATGTAAATGTTCGATCTATTTGTTTTTAACTATATTGTTTGACCGCAGACTTACCCCTCCCTACATGTTGCTACTGATGCTTTACGTGCCCACATTCAAGCACTGGTCAGATGGACCATTCTGGCCGCAGGGTGGGGCTGATATAGATGAATGCAAAGATACATGGTGGACCAATCTGCTATACATCAATAATCTCGTCAGGACTGATAAAATGGTATTTGTTTATATTAAACATTTAAACAAACATTGTATGTAACAATTATAAACATAAATACTTGCACACAACGGTGCAAACTGTTTTAACGTCTTGTCTGTTAACACTACTTTTGCTGTTAAATACTAGATGAAACCCGTATAATTATTCAAAATCAGGTTTAACATTTATTCACTGGTTCCCACTAGCCAACACTCTTGTTTTACAGTGTATGGGTTGGAGCTGGTACCTGGCTAACGACATGCAGTTCTACGTGCTGAGCCCCATTATGCTGATTCCCTTATACTAGTAAGTCTGATACGCGCAAGAATCGTCGATGACAATGGTTTGATTTGATTTGAAGCAAATTTCATAAAGGTCCGTCCATAAGAGCTATTATATTAGCTTTGATTGGTTGCCAAATAGTAGGTCAACCACGGCGACCAATGAGATCTGTGGTGTGACTGATCTAGTTAGTATGTCTGGATCGTGGCCTCGATGACAATTGAACACTTCTATATATTTTTTATTACCTTTCCATGAAATTTACGGTCTTCTGATTGGTCAACGATTCGTAAATAGATACAAGCCGGTAAGATACACTTGACATAACCCCGTTACTGTACCCCATGCTAAACGTGAGCTTGTTCGCCGCTTACAGTCAGTACGTCAATGTATAAGTCCGTGCTGATTTGTGACGTCACGCAGTGACATTGAGGTATCATAAGGGGATTTGAAGTTTTGCTTACGTTCAGCCGTTAAATAAATAAAACATAAACGGAATCTTTCAATATTTACGAAAGAGAAGGGTAATAAAATTGTTATTTGTTTTTTGGCGTGATATATAGGGATATATTACCCGCCTCGACATAATATTAGAGTATTTTGTTTTCTTTTCAGTTCGCCGCTTTGGGGTACAATATCGTGCCTTTGTCTGATCCTTGTCAATTTCATATCTGCAGGCGTCATTTCCAAACACTATGAAATAAATGCAAACTTACTTCTTACGTAAGTAATGATAAATAGATCAGATATATTTAATTCCTATGGAAGCCTTGGAGGGCCACTTTCTTGTTTCGACTTACGGGTGTTTTTGACTTTTAAGTTATGACTTTCGACTTTTGACTTATTACTTTTGACATATGAATCGCGTTGTTTTCGATAATAGTTTCTCTTCTTGTAATAATACTTTCTCTTATAATACCTCCTACGAGGTATATAAGTTAATATAACGTCGCCTTTTCGCTTCGTTGCGATCATTCCCAAAAGCACTGCGTATTGCCTCTTTGGCATTTTTATAAGAACAATATAAACACGACCACACTCAATAAAATACAATTTCTATTTAAAAGATTTTAATAAAATCAATTATATATATATAAAAATACATCATTTCTATCAATAGTAACAAAATAAAACATGTTTTAACACGCTTTTTGTTTTGACTTTTGACTTTTAACTTATAACTTATGACTTATTACTTTTGACTTATGACTTTTGACTTTTGACTTTGACTTGACTTTGACTTTGACTTTGACTTATTACTGATGACTTATGAAAAAATAAACCCTAACCCTAACCCTATACACGGTCCTCACTGAGGACCTCCAGCGGCAGGTTCAGGTAATACTAGGAACCTGCTACCGAGGACCCATCAATATAACAATATATACTCCTCAAAATAATTTAAGGACCACTATTTCATACCATTATTTTAAAACAGTACAATAATTTATCCATTGAAGTACAAGTATACATGGGCGTATAGGGTACATGTAGAACACAGTTAATCGTGCGTAACTGCACGGGTAAATTGAGGATTTTGATTTTGTTTGGGTCACCCTGCGATATTGAGTGTTTCTTACCATTCTTTAAAACAGTCGGTTTTGTAGTGTTACTGATTAAACACATTTTTGTGTTAAGTTTGGATAGTTGTAGACTTGAACAGTAATTATACGGCAATTATGCCTCTACGGAGATATTTACCGCTTGGTGATATGGAACGAATGGTTGGAATGCATTTGGCCGGCCAGACTCAACGTTACGTTGGACGTCAGTTTAACGTTAGCCATACTGTGGTCGGTCGTGTGTGGCAGAGGTACCTGGATACTGGCTCTGTTGTTGAACGAGCAGGAAGATGTCGTCCGAGGAAAACAACGGACCGTGATGACCGTTATATTGTTAATATGGCTAAACGTGGGGGTTCGAATCCGCTAAAACGTTGAAGCAAACTCCGTGTGGCATCTGGGATTCGAATCTGTGAACAAACTGTAAGAAACAGACTTCACGTTGCCAATATTCGTGCTCGGAAGCCAGCTGTCCGCCCTCCATTGAAACCAGGCCTCAGGAGGTTAAGGTTGGCTTTTTCTCAAGACCACCATAACATTCCACTAGCTAGACTCCGGTCAGTCCTGTTTACTGATGAGTCGAAGTTTTGTGTTGCCTTCAATGACGGCAGGAGACGTGTGTGGCGGCAGAAAAATGAGCGATTCAAGGACTGTTGCATCCAGGAACACGATAGGTTCGGTGGCCCGTCAGTACTTGTTTGGGGTGGGGTCTCCTATGATGGTTCTACTGACTTGTACGTCATCCAAAACGGTGCTTTGACCGGTGTTCGCTATCGAGATGAGATCCTTGATGCATTTGTGCGACCTTATGCTGGTGCTGTGGGCCAGGACTTTGTGCTTATGGACGATAACGCCCGTCCGCACCGGGCTCGTGTTGTCAATGAGTACATTGGACGCGAAGGAATATAGCGTATGGACTGGCCTGCCCGCTCTCCTGATCTTAATCCAATAGAGCATGTATGGGGGGACCTACTCCAACGACGGATCAGTGCGCGGCCAGCTCAACCACAGACCCGGGAGGACCTCGCACAAGCGCTCATTGAGGAGTGGGCAAGAATTCCTCGTCCTGCAATCAGGGAACTGATTCGCAGCTTCAATTCCAGGTGTAAGGCTGTGATTGACGCTCTAGGTGGTCACACGCGATATTATCTTTACTTGGTGTGTGACTTTCAACATGTAACATTGCTGTTTGTAAAATTTCTGCCCCACCCACCGATTGCAAACGTTCAAATTTCAGTAGTGACCACACCTTTGGATCTCACATGTGTTTACCATTGTTATTCGTTATTACGTACTTTTACAATTGTTAACTACAGATATCATGTAGTTCATATAATAAATTGTTTTGTTTGTAATAATTAAATTAATGAAATTATAGCCCTTTAATTTTGTGGTCCTAAAAATATTTTGATGAGTGTACTTATACGTATTACAGCACTTTAATTTCCTTCGGTATACCTTCTGATATTAACCTATAGATACATAAAAACATAAAAAAAATTTAAATGTTACCATAGCAACAAAATTTTATTTTTTTTTTTTGATTTCAGTTTGTGGTGGGGTGGGGGGGGGGGGGCAAGGCCGGGGGCCTGGGAGGGGCCCCCCCCCCTCTTAAAGAAAGAGAAGCCTGCGAAACAAACCTCGCCGCTGTCACTGCGGAGGCTCCCATGGTCGCCCCCTGGCGAGCCGTAACGGCTCATTGATACTAAATAAAGACAAAGACAAAAGTAACTTAGATAATTTATTTACAGCAAACAAGTTTGCAGTACTACGCAAAGAACATAATTTTACTTTGTTTCTACACCTAGATTGAAGAAACAAAATATTACACCATTAGACTCTTTGGAAACTTTGCCAACTCTGTATCGTTTAAGTCAAAAGTCGAAAGTCATAAGTCAAAAGTAAAAAAACACCCGTAAGTCGAAACTCAAAATAGGCCCTCCAAGGCTTCCATAAATTCCTAACCTTGCAATTTCGTATCTTTTGTCCAATACTTGTAAACCCATGCCTCTTCATTTTATAAGATGAATGGAAAGAAACGCAGTAAACGGACGTGTATAACAGTACCAAGAGTAAAATGATATTTCAATTACCATGAGTTAAAACCATAGAAAGCTCTTAAATGAAATTTGACCAGTGTTGACTCTTGCTTTTAATTGCTTACCTGGTAAAATCAAAATATAGTAACTTAAGATATGTCATACGTTATTTCACATGAATTTTTGCCTGTTGTAACAATTATGTTTCTTCTGTATTCAGAGCTGATGTAGGAGATGCCATGCAAGAAATTTACTTTAAACCATGGGCACGTATAGGACCATATGTTATAGGATTTTTCACAGGTTATCTGCTCTTTGTAACGGAATGCAAAGTAAAAATGCCAAAGGTGATTTAGTAACCTTATAAAAAATTTTTTTTGTGGATTTTTTTTTTTTTTGGCTTTTGTATTTTTGATGTGGTGTGTCTTGTCATGGCGTTTGGATGATACAAATGTATTTTCAAAAGTGTAAGAACTATGATATAAGGAAAATGTTTCTTATAAACTATTTATGTTTTCCCATACTGTTAAAATGTTTGTAATGGGTGTTAGTTAATAAAGTATGTCATTTTTTTTTTTTTTTTTTTGTTTTTTTTTGTGGGTGGGGGGGTCGGTCGGTGGGTCGGTCGGTCGGTCTGTCCGTCCGTCCGTCCGTCTTAGGGGGGGGGGGGGGGGGGTGGTTTTTTTTTTTTTTTATTTTTTATTTTATATCTATATTATAGTTAGTTATTTTTGAACTTGATTTAAAGTCATTATTAAACTTAAATTTGTTTTTTTTTATTTATTTTTCAAAAAAATCTTGTAAAGCATTAGTCATTTGTTCGTCATATTTGAATAAAATTAAACTGGTTTTTCATAATAGATTATAAATGCCGTTGGATGGGTGGTTGCAACAGCGGTTGCACTACTAGTTTTGTATGGTCTATATACACCGGATGGCTCTCCAAAACTTGGAGTAGATACTTCAGCCTTATATAATGCTACCTCCAGAACAGCTTGGGGAATGTGCGTTGCTTGGGTGATATTTGCATGCGCCACAGGTTATGGGGGTAAGCATATTTTCGTTTTCTTTTGCTGGAATATATTAGCAACTGAAAATTAAATCATTTTTGTTATACATTTCTATGAGCAGATCTGACATGTTTAAGTGAATGTTGAAATGTCAGTTTAGTTTTGTACCATATGTCTGTCAAACTTAACTCATTGCATCATCAACAACAACAGCTGCAACAGCAACAACAACAGCTTCATCATTATCATCATCATCGTCGTCGTGGTCGCTGATATCTTCATCATCAGTCTTAGCCAAAACATTCTAATTTCATGATCCTTTAAAAATTCAGGTCCTGTCAATTCATTGTTGTCTTGGCGTGCAATTATACCACTAAGCCGACTGACGTATTGCGCCTACCTGGTCCATCCACTTGTACTGTACACTTATTTCTACAGTAGAAGGACGCTAATGAGGTGGTATGACTTAGAACTGGTGAGTAGAGGGATTCATTTGTTCCAATTACAACTTACGATTTATAAATCTATATTGCCTCCATTTATGCTTCGCTGTTTGTAAAATTATTACGATTTTAAATGTATTAGAAAAGACGGTTCCTTTATATATAAACATTGGTTTGCATTTTGTAAATTCTTTTTGAAGCAATTCTACAGTTTGTAGGGTTTTGCGCATGCACCATGGATCTATGTTATTCCCAACACTAATTTATGATTATACAATTAGATGTCTTAAATCTTATTTAAGACATTAAGCTGTTGAAAAGCTACGAAATAAAAAAATAACTTGAAATTCTTTGAACCGAAACAATTTTATAGGTTTTTTATTCTCTGTATGTTGCAAAACAAACAATGTTTGATTTGACATACTCCTGCACTAATAACTTTCAAATTAATCTGTATTTCAGTGGTCATTACATAATACAATATGTTAATTTCTATTTCGTGTATTTCAGATTTATCTTTTCCTTGGCAACCTGATCATATCCTATGCTGCGGCATTTGTAATTTCTCTGGCGTTCGAATCACCAATGATGGGGCTGGAAAAAGTTATGTTGGGAAGGAAAAAGAACAGTTAATGACCGTATTACAGTAGAAAACTATATTAAAGTGCAACATGAAATGCTATGATATGAAAAGTTACATTTTTCATTCGATTCAGTGTGGAGAGTAGGATTGTGGCAAAAATTATTAAAAACTGGAATCAATGGTAAATTTTTTATACTAATTAGAAATATGTACTCAAACATAAAGTCTTGTGTTTCTAGGAAAGGACAAAACTCTCCTTTTTTTATTGTAACTGCGGAGTGAGACAAGGGGAAAATCTTTCCCTGGTACTTTTCTCACTTTTTTTAAATGACCTTGAAACATTCCTAGAGGAAAATGGCAATACAGGAATTGAGTTTAAAGATATAGAAGATGAGCTGGTTACTTTCCTGAAAATATCACTTCTTTTATATGCAGATGATACTGTTCTGATAGCTGATGATCCGCATAAATTGCAACAAAGCCTGAATGATTTTGTGCATTACTGTAAAACATGGAATCTTAATATTAACAAAGACAAGACCAAAGTTCTGATTTTAGGCTCAAGGGTAGATAACAATTTCTCCTTCAAACTAGATGACACTGATTTAGAGATAGTTAACTCTTATAAATATCTTGGAACATTTTTTGCAAAGTCTGGTAGTTTTCTGAATACAAGGAAACATTTAGTACAGCAGGCCAGAAAAGCTCTTCACTTACTTTATAAAAGAACCTTTAATCTTAATCTCCCATTGGACTTAGTTCTGAAATTATTTGACCACACAATTTTACCAATATTAACTTACTCATCAGAAATTTGGGGATATGAAAATATAAATATGTTAGAAAGAATACACTGTGAATTTTTAAGAAAAATTCTTCATCTCAGAAAGAGTACTCCATTATACATGTTGTATGGTGAATCAGGCAGATATCCTATAGAAATTATAATTAAAAGTAGGATGATAGGTTTCTGGAATAGACTTGTAACTGGTAATCAAAATAAAATCTCCTACAAGTTGTATCAGTATATGAGAAATCTTCCTAATTTTAACTCTAAATGGATGAGTAAAATAAAAGATATTTTGAATGAAACTGGTAACTCTCATTTATGGCAAAACCAAGACAATTTGATCAGCAAATCAATAAAAATAAGAATCAAGCAAACACTGATAGATCAAAACCTTCAGCATTGGCATGCTTCATTAAATGAGTCAAGTAAAGGAAGAAACTATTTAATATTTAAAGACAATAAACAGTTAGAAGAATATTTGTTAATATTAAAAAAGAATGACTATATTAATATGATAAAATTCAGAACTGGCAATAATTACTTCCCTGTGGAAACTGGTAGGTGGATAGGAACTGATATCTCAAATAGAAAGTGCTCATTCTGTAACTTGAACGAAGTAGGGGATGAACTACATTACTTATTAAAATGCCCCTTCTTTGATAATTTCAGAAAAAAATACATAAAAAGGTATTATTTTACTAGCCCCAATACTTCGAAGTTTAAAGAGCTATTAACTAGTACAAATATAAATCAGTTACAGAAACTATGTCAATTTATTAAAGTACTTCTGCAAACTATTAAGTGAATGATATCAAATATTTCTTTAAGAATAAATATTGTCTCTTCCAATCAATGGTAATTTTACTACACATTACTTAGTACACCATGACATAGTCATAGCCTCGCTTAATTAACCAAACTAAAAATATTTTCATCTTATCTTACCTTCAAACAGCGTGATTTAATTCCATGTAATTTCCCAAATATTCCACAACTATAATTGTTATTTTCCAATCTGGGTCATAGTTCTAGTTGGTAAACAATAAAACATGCAGCGATTTTATTTTTAACACACCTGGTTGACCCATTTGTAATCCGCACGCGGTCTAATGTCACGTGACTAGTGATGTATTAACACCCCCGCAATCTATTGTCTGTATGATATGCGTTAGACTAAGAAAACTCATTTGAAAAAAAAAAAAAAAAAAAGATATGTATATATTTTATTTTTCTTCCGTTTATTTGGCAAATTAGCATAATAATAGAAATAGAAAGTTATTAAGCAAAGAAATGGTTATCAAAAACGGGCATTGACCCGCCGTCCCACCCCCTCCAAGATATCTAATAAACAGTAGAAGTTTCTTCGCTCTCATCTCATTACCAAGACTAAGAATAATTGAACTATTTCTTTCCTTTCTTATTTATCATGTCATGTGAGTAGTATTTTTGTATTGCTTTTGAATTGTATGCTCATAAGTGTTACTTGTAACATACTGAGTTAATAAAGTGATGTTCTGTTCTGTTCTGTTCTATTGTCACCTTGGCCCGAATTATCAATATTTCGCCAGTACATAGCCCTTGCATTTTTCAATTTTGTACCTATCAAAAGGTAAAATAAAGTGTTTGTTTATTATAGTGTCCATATATTTAAAGGGGAGCCATTTCTGACTTATACTGTAGTGTGATGACTATTTTGCATTTTGAATCAGTGTTCAAAAGTATATGAGGTATATCATTAAATGAATAAGAATACATAGTATAGGTTTTTGGACGGTCAAAGTTCATAGTGTCACCAATATTATCATTATTTTTAAAACGTAACACCGATTTCTGAACTCGCGCCAACGTTTTAATGCACTTTGTCGGGATTTTCCATCATCAACATCGTTCACTGTCCTTTTCTAACTTTTAACAATTGATAATATATAAAGAAAAGGTGTCAATACAGTATAGTTATAGTCCATGATTTTTCGGTTTACTACTACTATAAGACAAAAGCGCTACACGCCCTCTCAGATTCTTTTTATTTTCCGTTTACATTCGTTATATATAAATTTCTGCTTTTATTTTGTCATCATTTGCTATCAATGGCGAGCAAACACATCGAGAAAAACGAATCGGAACTGTTTAATTATTGCAATTGTTCTAAAATGTCTATAAAAAATGGTTGGTGAAACACGAGTTGGAACTGTTTCGTTGTATCTGAAATTGGAGTCTAAATCGTTGTATTGTTGAAAAGGTAGATTTTTCCCCATAGAAATACCAGATCGGTAATGTACGAGTATAATCTTACGAGATTTGACTAAAAGTAACATGCCAGTGCATTTGTTTTATCCAAAACACCTTAACTTCGCTCATTTTGTGCAAAATCCATGTATTTTGGTCTGTTTTCGCACTGTTTACCGTTGAATCCTCTGCATTCAACTTGCATTACTTTCACACGCACGGATGTCTGAAAAAGCCGACAAGCTACGGTCATGCAGGACAGGTGTGGGCATTCCGTAAGAGTATTAATTTCATCAGAATTTGCGAATAACTATAAAAAATACACTAATCTGTTATACTCACGTGCGTTTTGTTTACGAAATCCGCCATGTTTTATTGGAGCCGGTTCGTTACGTTAGTTGGAGCATTATCGTTAAGTGGGAGCCAGTGCGTTTTGCCGATACAGTGTGTTATTGCGATTGGTATAGTTTTACTTACTTTATTGCGATTGACCAAGAAGGTTACTCAAGATTATCAATAAATCATTTCCATTTACCTTCACTACAATACACATACTCGTTCTAAAGACAGCTGAAAATATTTTGACATGCCAACAGACCAACTTTTCAGACATCTATTTTAATTCAATAACAAACCAAGTGATCCAAAACACACTCACTCGATTCGGAAGTCACTGAATTACCCATTAAATGTAATAAATCCAGAAACAGAAATGTCCATGCGTAGAAGAATCAACAAATATGAGATGAAATATCCCACGCTAACTGTACCCTGCCCACGACTTGTGGTTTGGGTAATTTCGATTTGGCGTGGCTCATCAACATTTAAAATTAATTTGAAAATAAAAAAATAAAACTTACCTGCCGGAGTCAAGCGAATCTGCCTTTACCACCAGTGTAGACCAGGGTCAGAATGCACATCCGTGTGGTCAGATAGGAAATGGCCGAATCATCACCGACAGTCTGTCGTGAGCTAACACAACCAACCACTTCGAAGTTCCTGTGTAAATATAAAGGGAAAGAATTTGTACATTATTTTCAGGTTTTCCACGGACATCACGTGCGCTAAGTGACGCACTAGTCCATTATGAGAGATGATAAATACGCGTTGAATACATGTATAGTTCGGGGTATTTTTCAAAGACAAATAAATATATTCAATAGATAATCAAGGACAGTATATTTCTTATTTCTTAAACACTTTGTACATGTTAAGGGGGTCACTGCTGAAATTCAAAATAACAAGAAATTTTATTGACCCTGTTTTTTATGGAGACTAACATTTTGCTAGTTAATTTCTGGAAAAATAATGATGGGTCAATGACTTAACTTTTTTCGCAATATTAATCTTTAGTGATACACTATCAGATCAAGGTGCTTAATGTAGAATTAGCTAGAATTTTGGTATTTTGTATCATGGCTACTGCATATTTGTATAGGAAAACACTGTACTGTATTTGTGATAATTTGCATTGTGTATGGGGGCGGAGCTTAGACCGTGCTCTATCTACAATAGAGCACATGATCTATCTGCAATAGAGAACACTTTTCAGATTTTTTTTTCAAAAACAAAAACAAGCAACAACTGCCAAAGAAGAAAGATGTAGCTCTGTAAAATTGACTTAAACTTAAATGTTTAAGAGGAATGGAATGGTGGACATACATATACACGAACTCGAAACACGAGCAGTTTATATCATGCAGTTTTCATTTCTGAAAGCATGATGTCGTCAGCATCTAAAGGAACTTGTGAAAGAATGATCTCGTTTAATTCTTCTAATTGACTGAATTCAAGTTCATTAGCCATCTGTAACAAAACATTATCCTGTAATTCTAAAATAGCCATAATGCAGTGTTCATCTATCCTTCTTAGCGTTCTTTTTTTAAGGGAACTGACAAAGATCAGAGTGACCAAACAATATTAACGTAATCCCACCCACTTTGTTAAGTCACACGATGTTTCGGGGGCCTTAGCTGTCAATCAAAATGTACATGATGGTGTACGTGCAATTATCAACGTGCCATAATACAAATCAGATAGAGTGACTGTTTGCTCAAATAATTACGTCATTTCTCGGGGGCTACGCCCCTCGAAATAACATAATTATTCTCGCAAACAGTACTCTATCTAATACATAAACGTTTATGTATGTGGTGTATGTTTCAGAATGGATATCACTTTCTAATCTTTTCTTATGTAGTATATTATACTTTAGGATGAAAAATTAGAGATAGTGGTATTTCTATCATCATCTGAATAAATATAACGCTCCTTATTATTACCCCACCCACTTTACTAAAATTCATTTTTTCAATTTTTGATAAATGAATATTTCATGATAAAGGAGTAACAAGCTTTTTCAGATATTTTGTCTACAGTTTGATTAAAACCTTTGTTTTAGAATGCAAAATTAAAAAGGGGGGTCAATGTGCATATAAGAAAGAAATTCACTAAAAACTGACAAAAAATGTGTTTTTTAGATTTCGACGAGCTTTGAGATATGACGGCATATGTCTGTAAGAAAGAACTGTAAAAGAAACAAGTTATTAAAGATTTTTATATCCTAACAATTCTTCTTGTAATGCAGTTTGAATTATGTAAATATCTTAAATTGTTTTTGAGAAATGACTATTTTTGTACCCCTACCCCCATTTTGGCATATGACAACATTTGTTAATTAAGTCACCAAATGTGAGGTCAAAATATTTTTTCCAAAAAATGTTCAATTTTTTTACACTAAAATATTCCTATTGTGCCCAAGTTCACTACTACATAATTGTTTTTTTTTTCCAGTTAACTCATCATTTTTGAAATACATGTATAACAAATGTAAATTTCCGGAAGTGCAAAAGTCCAAAACCTCACCAGTGACCCCCCTTAAATTTAAAACACGGTATGTCCTTTACATTGTTTTCGTTTCATGGTTATAAATACTTCGTTTGATTCAGTTCATTACTGATTAAGGACTACGTTATGACGAACATTTGAAGTTGCCGGTGCAACTTTTGTCTGATAAAATATATGTCAATGACTATCAAATAAGTACTTTGACGACAAAAATCAAGATTAACAAGAGTCATGTTAGACATGACCATCCCCATCCCCCTCCCCCGCCAAGTGCTCTTTCTATGACCAAGAAATTCGAGGCGAGATGAATAGATATGGTATAGTTTCTAATTTAATAAAATACTAATTAATATTTGGCGGGGATAATTAGGCAAGGTAGAGTTATGGTTCTTTGGCATTTACTTCCTATAATTGTGCTCTATCACTGAATGATGTTTCAAGTACTTCCCTTCCGTACTTTTGAAGTTATGCTAAAGAGAAGATCATGCTATGTCCAAGATAAATCAATAAAGGGATACAATTAAAAAAACACACAGAGTTATTGTTCTTGGGCACTGTACTTCCCCAGTGTGTCTTCTCTCACTATTTGCTATTTGAAGGAATTTCCTTCAGTATGTTTCGAGTTATGCTCAAGAAAATAAAATGTAATAAAGGGGGATAATTCAAAAATTAAGGACACTCAAGATTCTTGGGTACCGCACTTCTCATTGTGCTCTATAACTGTATAAAATTTCAAGTTATACCCTTCAGTTCTTTAGGAGTTATGCTCCGGACAAGATAAATCAAGAAAATGTAAAAAAGGGAAGTAATTCAGAAAGTAGGTAAAAAAGTTATGGTTCTATGGAACTGCACTTTCCATCATTGTGTTCTATCACGTATTAAGTTTCAAGTAATTCCCTTCAGTACTTTTTGAATTATGCTCCGGAAAAGAAAAATAAAAAAATGTAATAGAGGGGAGTAATTAAAAATTTGCCAAGATAAATTTATGCTTCTTAGGCACTGCACTTAACCTCATTGTACTCTATCAATGTATTTAGTTTCAAGTTATTCCCTTTAGTACTTTTGGAGTTATGCTCCGGACAAGAAAAATAAAGAAAATGTAACAAAGAAGAATAATAAAAAAATTATACAAGGTAGAGTCATAGTTCTTAAGCACTGCACTACCTCCCGAAGTCCTCTCTGTTTGTGTTTAAAGTTTCAAGTAATTCCCTTCAGTACTTTTGGAGTTATGCTCCGGACAAAAGTGTGACGGATGGACGGACGGAACCCGTTACTATATCCCTCCGCCAAGGCGGGGGATAAAAAAAATACCTTCGAGTTTAGAAGTGCATTTTTGGCTCATCTTTCCACAAAAACTACATAGTTTGATCAAATAGAAATCACTGTCTTTATATCATTTAAACACCCGTGTAGATGCTAAACACTACATAGCCTGAACTAAAAGAAATCACTGTATTCATATAACCAAACATCCGTGAAGATGCAAACTACATAGCCTGAACAAAAAGAAATATTCACTGTCTCAATATAATTTAAACATCCGTGAAGATTCAACGAGACTTAATTTTTTTATATAATGCATAAAAAGGTCACAAAAAAGGTCTTGTTAAAGCTCCATTACTAACACCAAATTAAATATTCTTTTAAATCTGGGATCGTAACAGGTGTCTTCTCAAAAGGAAAAATATGACATATTGCATTGAATGTGACCTTTTTGTGTTGAAAATTGTGAGTTTAACAAAATAATTAATAAATTATATTTTGCCTTTTCAAAAACGAAAGTAGGTTTTCCCATTTTCAAATATCTTTGTAATTTTCCAGAAATTTTCCATAGAGAGGCTGTAAATAGGTTGTACATAAATAAGCATGCCTATTTTGAATTATAATTGAAGAACTTTACTTCCAATGATGTGCAAAGTGTATGTGTGACTGTTAACAACATTCAATACAGCGAAAGTAGGACAAAAAGACCACCCAGGTCAATCTAAGGAAATATACAAACATTCACTCGTTTTTTTTGTTTTTTTTTGCAGCAGTATTTCAAACAGGGAAATACCCCACGGCTATTATAAAGTTTTAGAAGCTAGTTTCAAACTATATTTCCCTGTTACAATTCCAGATTTAAAAGAAAATTCGATTTGGCGTTAGTAATGGACCTTTAAAGAGGTACCATCATCAAAATATACCAAATTCAATGGTATAACAATGGTATAACACAACACAAATTCGAAAGTACGGTGTACCATCTGCGCAATAAATACGATTATAATTTTCAGTATTATACCAAATATCTGACATATCCAAAATATCTAGAATTAATTTTAATTGATGTGTAATATTCAAGCCTTTGCATGTAGATTCTAATGTCATTTACTGTGTCTTCTTTTAATCAATACTAATTTAAAACACTCGCTTAACAAGAGAACTGTCGCTTATTTTTATTTTTTTTATCCAGTATCTGATTATATTTAGTTGTCTTCTGATTTTCATCGGTACTCTGCCAAGTTCACCATACAGCATAGATAGATTTGTGGACGTGTTTACCTTCAAAATATTTCTACAAAAATCAATTCTATATCGTTTCCGTGATTATGAAAAGCAGCGCAAATAATTTACATTTTCCTGAAGTTTAGAATTCGAACTGTTGAAAAATAAAGAATAGACTCAATAAGGCTTTTGATGAATGGTCTGCAATATGTTTGTCGGTGCAATGCCAGCTTCCATTTTAAAAAATGTTGTACACCTAAATATATAAAATATGAAACTACTTCAATTTTTTCATTATTAAGGAAACCACCATAACTAGTTGGTATCCCCTCTTTGCAAATAATGACTTAAGTTTTGTTTATGTTCATTTCTAAGACCAAATACATTTCAATATTTTTTACGTTCTGATTTGGTTGAAAATAATACTTTATCAATATCAAAAATAGGCGGAGATCATTTACAGAAAATACTCCATCAAGATCTGAATTTATGTAATTTGCTATGTCATTCACGAACAGATGAACTCGGGTCACTTTGTTTCACGCCCTGGAATGAATTGGTTACATTCGGATATACTTGCCCATTATGCTTAAAATAACTGAAGCCGGACAACAGAATAAATTGATCTGATGGCATTTACCATTTTAGTACTAACGTTTCCAGCAAGAAGAGATTGCCATAGGAACAAACGTTTTATTTTATCAAAAAACATTTCGTAACCTATTAATATAGAGTAAACTTTGCGTCCGGAATGCAAATATTTTGATATAACTGAATGTAATAAAACTATACAATCAATCGTACATTTTCCTTTCATGAACCAAAAGAGAGTAAACAAGTTTTATAATTCTTTTCAGCCCAATGGCAGGCAGTTACATGTAATCTATGAATAAATTACATGTATCTGATAATATATTATCTAAGGTAATACCGCGGTAGATATTTGTTTCTTTGGAGCTGGCACCTTTAAAGATGGGGATAATGTAATCCAAGCCGCAAATTTCAGGATAAACTGCAGGTTTTTAATATTTTATTAAAGAGTGAAACCAGACGTGTGCGTAGTTTGAAAGATTTCTGCCGAGATTCCGTCTGGTCCTGCAGATTTAAATCTATTTTGTTTGAATACTGCTTTACGTATCCCTGTTTCAGATATAGGTAAGTCTAATATTACTATCTTCACCATAAAGTGTATTAAAATGTTCATACAACTGTTCAATTTCGATTTCTACTTCTTTTTATTTTTGTCCGTTTCCGTATAATTATAATATCTCCAAATTTTGTGTGGCTGGTTAGTTAACATACTTTCCAGTTTTCGTCCTTCTTGTATCTTATATTTAGTTTAATTCTACGTTTAATCTTGTTGCATTTTGTTCGCATTTAGACAAAATGTCTTCTGTTTTCGTCTGTATTATTGTTCAAAAAGAGATGTCTCACCTTAAGCTGTAAGGCAAGCGTCGATGTACCATATCGGTTTGTTTGGGTAGGAATTGTTATGAATGGAGCATTTAACAGACTAAACCATACAAATAAGACTTGTTCAAATTGACCTTTACCTTTGTTTCTCGCATTTTCAGTATCAACATGCTTTAGCTTACAAGCCTACTTCGTAACTTGCTAATGTGGTTAACTTTTAACAAGCTAAGATATTAAGTTAATTAATAACTTATAGATGTTTACCTTACTTTTGACTGTCCTTTTCCTCCGGAGATTTTCGCAGTGACTAAAAGATCAAGTATGGCCACAAGGTGTGATCTCACTGTTAATCCTTATACGGTACATCTTTGTATGGTTTAGTCTGTTAAATGATCCATTCATAGTGGCTATAGTAGTGACATTTACTCAGAACCTCCTAACGGATTTTACCGGCTGGTACTAGGCTATGAGGCGACAATAGGGGTAACGCTTGAAAAAAAAACGAGGTAAAGTCAGTAAAATCAAAGTGTAAAAACTTTTATCCTTTGATATCCTATAACCACTTTATTGCAAGAAAAGAAAAAATGTGTTAAAACTTAAAATGAACAAAACTCTTTTAATAACGTATCAACCCCTTTTGGAAACCTCAAACGTTTAGCAATTTGCCTTTCGTAATATTGCTCGGCCTTTTACTACGGAAACGCCCGAGCTTCTCAACTTTGCAAGTCTAAACCAACCAAAATAAAAAACACTGACTTTCCTTTCGTAAAATTGCTCGGCCTTTTACTACGGAAACGCCCGAGCTTCTCACCTTTGCAAGTCTAAACCAACCAAAACCAAAAACACTGACTTTTGCCAAACTAAAAGTGCTCACGACGGAGTGCTTAGCAT
The DNA here is from genome assembly GCA_022818135.1 of Saxidomus purpurata. Taxonomy (NCBI): domain Eukaryota; kingdom Metazoa; phylum Mollusca; class Bivalvia; order Venerida; family Veneridae; genus Saxidomus; species Saxidomus purpurata. Next base: position 31,332,652 of record JAFMSR010000006.1, on the reverse strand, counting down.
TTAAAATTTGAATTTGAAATGCTATTACTAGTTAGATTATTGCGAGAAACACCATGAATTAATAAAAGAAATAGTCTTGACTAAACAATTTTGAAAAAAGCTGTACGTTATGTTTACATGTTATGTTTTACGATATGTTAACATAATGTACAATCTAAATATATGGTAAAAGAAAACGTACGAATTGTTTTTACAGTTTCCATGTAACATTCAATGGGAAAATACCAGTATCAATAAAATTGCGAAGAACAGGCCCCAATTTCACGAAAATACTTAAGTATTTACTAAGTAACATGCTTAACTTATTTCGACACTTATATCAGATTACATGTTTAAGCATTTAAAAAATTCAAGTTTGTCAGAACGGTATTTACCCATTTATTACAATTATATACACTTGTTAGTATTTGTGGAGGAAATGTTGTTTTTAGCAAGTAATTTACACTAAGTAAATTCTTAAGATTCTTAAAATTCTTAACTTGTACTCAAATGAATTTTTCGCTCAATCTGACTTGCAAATAGTAATTTACAATATTTTTATTCTTTTAACATGTTTATTTCATTAAAACATAGACTATCGTTAGAAATGACAACAATAAATATTCTTATTTTTAGAGACAATGAAACTTTAAAATAACGTTCTCAGCTGAGCAATTACTTAAGTATTTTCGTGAAATATTAACTCATAATTCTTGCAAAGACCATCATTGTTTGTAGCCCATGGTAGTCTAGTTATACATGTACGTAAATTGTGTTTGGTGAGGCATGGCCAAAGCTCGCATTGGAAGCCAGCACTATGTATTGAAAAATCAAGGCATATAGCGTACGAACGGGAAACTATTTATTGTAATTCATGGTAAAAAAAATGAAAGTTATTAGTTTTATTTCATGTTTATTAAGGCTAAATGTGACTGCATCAGTGGGAAAAGAACAATAGCTGTGTGCTATAAGACTTCGCATTTAAGACTTGCATTTGTGCCATGATAGTCACCAAAGAGTCTTCCTTGAACCTTCAAATATTTCTTAAGTCGATCAGATATATCTAATATGTCTATTCAATACAGGTTTACACCATAGTGGGTTTGCTTTGCATATTAGTGTAATTCATCGCATTTTATTAAATCAAAACAATAACAATTGTGCTATAGCCTTAATATTTCGACTGCAAGACCGACCGATTTTACAAACTGATATTACATAGATGGCTGCGAAGGGCGGACATCGTAAATATCAAAAAGCCCTGGCGCACAATTTGTTTGGCTACTGTCTGCTACAGCTGCAATTCTAATTTTTAATTTTAAATTGCGAACTGAGTAACGGCAAATGTGTGTGAAGTAAGCTGCCAGTTGCCAGTTGTTGGTTGCCAATGTAATGCCGATTTAATTGGCAACTGGCAACCAACTTCATAGATACCAATTCAACTTCACTCGCAAATTGCCAATTCGTTCAACTTCGCGAATTGCCAGCTGGCAGGCTGATGCCAATTCGACTTGAGTCACGATTTGTTTGTCAAAAGTAAACTGGCAACTGGCAGCCCGATGCCAATTCGATTTTTATGTAAAATTCTGATTTTGGATTGGCAACTTGCATCAAACTTCATTATCAAATCATTCTTCTACGGAAATAAACTGGACATATCTTACCTTTACTTTACCAGGCTCCTACTGTAGAAGATTAAATTCCAAACATTGCTGAATTAATAAAAATAATGAATAATAATGAAAACACAATACAAATAGCACAACTCGTCCAGGAAACACATGGCTTTAGCGTTATTCTTTTTATTTAAAAGACAAAATCACTGAAATTCTAACATGTGACAATGAATTGCAGGGTTCACTTTAGTGAATAACGGAGCGTAACTTTACACATGACCTATCTAAACGGCACGTGCTATAATAAACACCTGTCAATTTTGACCGATAAATGTATGTAAATACAAATACATGTACATTGTCTCATTCAAATAGCTTTTTTTTGCTTGAAATAAATGATGTTTTTACTGAAAATTTGAGGGTTGTCCTCTGCCCGAGTGTGAAGATGTGAATATCCATATGTGCCTGTTCCATCAAATAAATTATTTTTTGTGCGTGCCTCATGTTTATGTATTAACGTGCATAGCCTACTGACTACTGAGAGAGTAAAATTAATTGAATTGAATTGAAAAATCTATTTAATAAGGGATGTTGTTTCCAGTTAATATATATTTTTATTTGGAATGGCTTATTCTCAAACCATATTGTGCATGTACATGTATACAGTATAACAGCCTGTGCACTATTTTACGATAAAACACACAGCACGCTCTACCACAGTCAATGTTGTCCCACGTAAGTGCTGAACTTAACACATGGTAAAATTTCATTACAGTAACTGTAGCTTAAGAAACAAGAAATTCAATGGACTGGTCCAATATACACACCAGAAGCAACATCAGAAACGTCATTGAAGGACCGCTAAACAATGCTACACGCCATTTATTACATAATATCTAAGCTCTGTACATTTCAGCAATGGAGAGGAAGACTTTCTTGTACATCCTGCTTATTACTCGTTGAAACTATTCTTAAAACTACTCTAAAGTCCGCACTGCGAACTGGAAGGAGGTTTTTAGTTCGTAATTCACAATAGCCAATCTGAATCACGAACTGCGAACTGGCAATCGCAAGATAATGGTCGTTAGTGACTACTGACTGCGCTTGCCAAAACGACTAAATGGTACATTCAGACGAACACAGTTGTCAGTAACATGAAAAGAATATTTCGACTTCTGATCTGCTGAGCTGCTGGTCTGCTGAGCTGCTGGTCTGCTGAGCTGCTAGTCTGCTGAGCTGCTGGTCTGCTGAGCTGCTGGTCTGTTGAGCGGCTGGTCTGGTGAGTTGCTGGGCTGCTGGCAGCGAAAAGTCTGCTTGCAACGAAAACTCTTCAAGTAACGTAAACTTATGAATAATAGATATAAAATATCAAAATGAAAGGGCGTGTATTTATGGCGAAAAGTCTGCTTGCATCAATAACTCTTCAAGTAACGGAAACAAATGAATACCGGTATAAGATATAGAATATCAAAATGTATATTTATTGTATCTACGCATAATTTGTGCTTCTGTCATTTTTTAAACATCCTTTTTATTCAATATAACACAATCTTAAACTTCGAAGTTTCGGCTGCTGATCTGTTGAGCTGCTGGTCTGCTGGGCTGCTAAGCTGCTAGTCTGCTGATCTGCTGGTCTGCTGGTCTGCTGGTCTCTGAGCGGCTGGTCTGCTGAGCGGCTGGTCTGCTGAGTTGTTGGGCTGCTGGCAGCGATAAGTCTGCTTGCAACGAAAACTCTTCAAGTAACGTAAACTTATGAATATAAGATATAAAATATCAAAATGAAAGGGCGTGTATTTTATTGTTTCTACGCATAATTCGTGCTTCTTTCGTATTTTTGAAGAAAAAAAAACCATTTCATTCAATATAGCACACTATTACACTTTGAAGTTTCGGCTGCTGAACTGCTGGTCTGCTGAACTGCTGGTCTGCTGAGCTGCTGATCTGCTGGTCTGCTAAGCTGCTGGTCTGCTGAGCTGCTAGTTTCTGGGCTGCTGGCAGCGAAATGTCTACTTGCATCAAAAACTCTTCAAGTAACGGAAACAAATGAATACAGGTATAAGATACATGTATAAAATATCAAAATGAAAGGGCGTGTATATTAATTGTATCTACGCATAATTCGTGCTTCTGTCGTACTTTAAACATCTATTTCATTCAATAAAGCCAAGTTCACGCTGCTAGGCTGCTACGCTGCCAGTCTGCCAACTTCACGCTGCTACACTGCTACGCTGCCAGTCTGCCAACTTCACGAACATAAATCAAGCACATATGTAACAATTTTTGAGACGAATGTGATCGATGCCGATTTCTGATCACATTTGTCACAGCTCATTTTCAATTGGTTAAATGAACAAAAAAGTGCATTTTTACATCTGAATCACATTTGTAACATGTTTAGCTCACTTATACGAAGTGACAAAGTAAGCTATTGTGATCACCCTTTGTACGTCGTCCGTCGTCCGACCGTCCGTCCGTTCACATTTATCTTGTGAATACGATAGAGACAACATTATTTTTTATCTATGATATCTCGGTTCCTTTCGAAAACCAGCCATATCACCTTATTCGTCTTGGAATTGTGGCCCCTGAGATGGCAATAATTACTGATTTAAGCCCTGTGAACCCGATAGAGACCACACTTTTTGTTTATTTTGACTAAACTTGCACACAACTTATATATCTATAAAATCTCGATACCCTTCAAAAACAACCGTATTGCACCATTTGACTTGGAGTTACGGCCCCTGAATCAGCAAAAAAGTGCTGATTTATCCTTGTCAACACAATGGAGACTACATTTACTATTCGATTTTTATCAAAATTATACAGGCTCTCACTTCCTCTTAAAACAGTCATATCGCGACATTTGTCTCGGAGTCATACCTGAAATGGCAAAATTTGCTTATTTTTGTCTTGGAACACAATAAAGACCATATTTATTATTTCATTTTGAACAAACTTGTATAGAAGTCATATATCTAGAACATCTCGGTTCCTTGCGAAAACGAGCTATATAGCACCATTTGTCCTGGAGTTATAGCAACTAACATGATAAAGCCTCGAAGATTCCCGAAAGCCCATTTTCTCATGATGCGGCTCAAATAATTTTATGACGTCATTGACGTCTACGACGACGCTAACTTGTGATGGTGCTTATTGCAGTCGTTTAATGATATTGCGATGAAAACCAACTGATTGAACATTTGCAGTATAAAACTCAACATGATACATATGTGCTTCTCATGTCAACCCCCATGTTGGACAAACACATTCGTAACACATTTTACCTGTTACGAATGCGATCGCATACGTACGAAATATGTTACAAATGCGATCTGTTACGAATGTGGTGCTCCCTACATACACTCATTTCCAAAAAAAAGTGTGCACTTCTTAATGTTTTAATATTTTAACACCCCTTCCTTTCTCGTTTAAAAACAACCACTTAAAACGAGCGCAACTCAAAATATAAAATGTTCGCCATATTGTACGTAAACAGATCTCAATTAAAGTACCAAATATATAGGCTTTCAGAAAAGTAGTCGATGAAAAATCACAGAAAACAAAGAGCACACTTTCTTTTGGAACTGAGTGTATATAACTTGAAGACATTCGAACCCCATTATAAACACGTCCTTGATAACAGTGATCGGAAACGAAGGAAACAACTGTTCTAAACATGTAGATGCAACACTTTTCCAAATCGAAACAGTAGGAACTAAAATCGCTATTCACTGAGTACGGGTTCAATCTGTATGTAGAAGGACCATGCACTTTTGGGGGGAAAACGCACAGTACCCAGGCGAATTGGATCAAGGTCAAGGTCATGATTGAATGTCAAATGACCTTGTCTAGGATTCTGGTGTCCTTCACAAGTGTTTAAAAATATCAACTGGGAAAAAAATGGTCTTACAAGTGTATATTAACCAGTTACACGTGGACAGAAAGATGGACTGAAAGATTAAAACTTAATATATTAACTTCTGTTTTGACTTTTATTGTAAAATAAAATATTCTTTACAAATCATCGAACGAACTGAGGTAAAAGATGTTCCTTCTGGTAGGCTTCACTTACTAAAAGAACTATATATTATATGAAGATTGTCTAATATATCAACGTCCGCGTTTAACTATTTTTCTTCCTGCCAAGCAGGACTTTCTCAAGCCCCATCATGGGCGACTCGAATGCCAGAGAGACGACGAACGCAGCTCCGTATGAGACACATAGATTCGCTAGGAAAAGGTAGATCTGAAAGTAAAATATTACCTTGAAATGTGATAATTAAATGATTAAAGCCCTGATACGTGTAGGTATAACTTTTCAAAACTTATTTCCATGTTGTATCTAATAAATGGCTAAAACATGTTATTTAATTCAGACTTTGGCAAGAATGAAGTGCAACTTTTGCTAGACTGCAGAGATATAAACATTAAACTTTTGACTGTTTTCAGCAAAACAGCAAACAGACCTCCCATGTCTTTTTAAGTTTCTATATTTCTTTGTAATAGTTTACAATGGTTGCTAGAAGCTTGAGAAAACATTGCTCCAATCATAATCATTATTATGCTTTTGGGACATATTCTAAGAAATGTGTTGACTTTTGAAAATTTGACATTTCTTTTTCTATGATATTGACGTATCTTTAAATGAATTAGTAATTTTGTTACACTGATTCGTATTGGCTATGTTTTGTAAACTTAATACGCAAAGATACGGCCCGAAAACCGAATATATTTTACGTATCACAGCAACTGTTGTCGCCATTATAATTTTTGTTCGCTTTAAGTTTCTATTGAAAATGTTCAGTTAGATCTAGACAAACTACAAATGTATCCCTTACATATCTGCATCTGTAATATATCCTTAAGTAAAGATAAGTTAAATTCGTTACTTTAATCCGAAAATATGCAAGAGCCGCCGCTTCCTGTTCGTGCAAAATTGTATAATCAAAATCGCATGTTTCTTGCTCAAAATCATAACCACGTATATGCTTGATAACATGAAAAGTAAAAAGACATCTCATTCAAGATGTTTACCAATTCCAGCTCGTCCCAGTACATCAGCGTTTTCCTGCTACTGTAATAAACATACATGACTATGGGATGGACCAGGTAGGCGCAGTAAGTCAGGCGGCTGAGAGGAATTATACCAGGCCATGATAGCAACGCATTTACAGGGCCTGAAATAAATAGAAATTACTTTTCATCCTTCCTGATACCTTCTCGGGTAGTATAACCACCTGACAGTGTAACGTGTAGTGACATTCGTGAGATTCCCTTAGCTACGATACAACTAAATAACTACAATATTATTCATATTTTATAAAACATGATATTGTACTTCATTACTCAATACGAATGCATATATTAGACGGTTCTTAATTGCTCATGTTTTTTCTCTAGTATTTAACAGTGCAATGACAACGATATTGCACTCATTGGTTGTCCCAACATTTCGTTAGCAAGTTCTTACTATTTCTAGAACACTCTATACCAGACTTCCATAACAACAACTGAAAAAACCAAAATCATTGTTACAAAGTAAAAACGAAAGTAACAAGCAAAATCTCCCGCCAAATGAAACATAAAACTGAAAAAGAGCAACTGGATTTGTTTGTTTCGGTAAAAAAAAAGAATTTTTAAAATTTCACCTCCCCACTGGGGCCTCATCTCATCCCTCATTTTCTTCAAAGTACAGTCATAACTTAATTGTTGCAAGTAAAATTAAATCAGTTTCAGACAGCAATAATTATAAAGTCTATATAGAATAATTATGTATTGTAAGAAAAGATCTTGATCCCTTTAAGGGCCTCATTTCTGTAAAAATCCAGTTTCTAAATTTTCTATTGTTAGAAATTACAAAATTAATTATTTGTTCCAAACGAAAATAAATTCTGACAAGGCTTTATAGAAAAAAAAGCATTTTCAAAATATCACCACCCCATTTGGGCCTCATCTCAGAGGGGTTATTTTCTTGTCTGCTTCTTACAGTGATACAGAACTTAGCTGTAACTGTTGTAAGTTTAATTAAGTCTGCACGATAAGTTTAAGGAAATAAAAATTCTTAAGTTTCTATACAGAATATTTAAGAACAGTGCTTCACTCCTTTAACGTATTGTCCTCCTAGCTACGCAAATATCTATACGTAAGCTCGGACAGACGGAAAAACCCTCCGCTTTGGGGGGAAAAAACGAACGACAATAACAAAAACGTTTGTAATGCAAGGCTTACGAATACTGAATTTTATGTCATATAAGGAGAGTTCGAATCTCACATGTAAGTACATACCGCCATAACCGGTGGTACAAGCAAATATCACCCAAGCAACGCTCAGTCCCCATGCTGTACGTGACGTGGCGTTGTACAAGGCTGCTACCGATTTACTAAGATCAGGCGCAGACTTGTCTGGTTCGTACAGGCCGTACAACACTGACATAGCCACGGTTGCTGCTATGGTCCATCCAATCAGGTTTGTTATCTATACGTAAAAATGATAACACGTTGACATGTAGTGTTTCTTCTAACATAATAGGTGTCTTCGTACCCTTACACGTAAGTAATAGACATTGATAACTCCATATGGTCAACTCCTCGTTGTCAAAGTTAATGGACCTAGACAAGTATTAGGTAAGTCCTTAAGATCAAAATGGATAGTTAAGGTAAGGTATTGTGATCAAAATGAATAGACATACATGTAAACATGGCCCGTAAATGCGCACCACGTTCACTGCAAAACAGAGAAAAGCGCAGTAAAGCCAAGTAAAATTTACAAATAAGAAGAAAGCTCCCACACTCGACGAATGGCGAAGACGTACATCCTTTTTTTAGTTTTCAAATATATCTTCTAGCAACGGCTGTTTTGGGAGCCCTGGAGTAGGCATATATCATATTATGTATTCAATCGCTAGACTGGTCCTGATTGTAATTCTTTGAAAATATACTTTGATTTGAATTAAATTTGATCAAAATGATTGGACATAGGTAAGGTCGTATGGTCAAAATGATTGTAACTTATGGTCATGACTAATATACTTATATCAGTCCTTAAGGTCAAAACACTAAAAACAGGATAATCCTAATTGTCTTGATTACAACAAATAGGTACATGCAAGCCCTTATGCTCAAAATGAACATGGATACGGTATTGTGGTCAAAATGACTGCACATAGGCGAGTCCATAGATTCGAAAAGATTGGGTGTTGATAGGGTATTACGGTAAAAGTAAATTGATTAAATAATGAATTGGCATAGACAAGTTATGGTGAAAATAGCTAGACTTGTCTCTCATTGCTATCGCCATACCTTTGACATTTTCACTTTGCACTCCGTTTTGTACAGCAGATAACCAGTGAAGAATCCAACCACGTAAGGACCGATTCGTGTCCATGGTGGAAAGTATATCTTGTTCATCGTAGTACCGAGGTCAGTCCTGATATATATCATGCATTTTATATGACTATGTATATGTTCAACTGAAAGAATGAAATGTCACTCAATGTGATCTAATTTTTTCAAATCCAAACCCCTATCAAGCATTGCAGCCATATTTAACAAATAATAATGCTTTTACTGATTTTATCATGTACTATGCGATAACGGACATACACATTCTCCACAATTAATCTAATTTAGTTTATTAACAATGTCTTTTTTATTAATGTCTATTATTATCTGCTAAACTTACTTACGCAAACATTATATTCGCTGGGCTGCCATAGTGACTCGAAATAAAACCACTGCACAGGAAGGTAGTAAGTATCAGTAACACACAACTAATGCCACCAGCCACTGGAGAACTGAAATATGCATAATCGTTAAGAAAACTATTTTGAAAATCCCAGAAAAAAAACAACGTTTAATTTAAAAGCGAGTATTGCATGCATATACTAACTGGTAAATTTTACCAGGATTATAGTGATATGCACGAAAGGGCATTTTAGTAACAACTTTGAAAACTATTTCGACAAACCCGGAAACGAGCGAAACATTTACTATTTGCATTAAATAATCTCAACAATTGGCATTCAAAAATGCTTCGAATATGCAAATATGAAGAAGTTCTTTCTTTAAAAAATCACATACAACTCTACGTAAAATAAACCCCCAGGGTATAGCTAATTTTGCCCCATGCGTATAATTTGAAAATTCTTCGTAGAAGACAACTAGGTAATGCTATACTTAAGGATAAAAGTTCTGTCCGGTTCAAAATTGTCTTATTAAATTTCAATTGTACGTTACTTTTAATTTTTGATTTGCAAATTTATATTTTGAGACTATTTGCTACATCACAAGGTGTTAAGAATTCTATACAAAGACATTCATTCAACCGTGACGGTACAAACCATGAATTTCACATTTATCTAAATTTTATGTACATAGAGCTTATAATCACAAACATTTCAAGTGATTTTTGTTACCAAAGGATAGTCCTATTGAAAGACGTAAAAAATTAGACAAATACTCAACGTATGTTGTTATTACGAAGCCTTCAAGATAGCAAAATTTGCGCGTTTTATGTCGACTGAAGGTCAGTGAGCTTACAACACATGTTGCACGTGCGTTAAACACCCACGAACATTCTATTCGACGTCACGAACATTGCAAATGTGTTTATTGATTCGAAAATGATGATGTTCGTATGCTTTTCCAATTATGAATAAAATATCCAATTTCAGTTTTTGTGTTACTTTAATTATACCGGACAGAACTTTTGTCCTTAAGTATACATACTAAATTATTTATGGTCTAGGCCTATGGTTTTTGTTCTTATTTAAGTCTGTGTAAAACCCTTGGGACAGGACTGATTTCGACCCCATAGGTATGATCAGAACATTCTTGGAAGAGGGCCACTAGGCAATGCCACACACCAACTATCTACGCTCTGGCCTCATGGTCAAGAAGATTTTTTAAATGTTTCCAATTATTTGTTGCCACAGCAATCAGAGTTCTGCATGGAATGGAATTCTTTAAACAATTTGGTAGAGCTTTATGGATGAAATGTTCCTGCCAAGTTTCATTAAGACTGACCTAGTGGTTTTAGAGAAGATGCTGTTTAAAAAAAATGAAGAAGACGGACGACGATGAACGACGGATACACTTACGATCCTAAAACCTCACATTGTCACCCCGTGCATGCCAGTCAAGCTAATGAAAACCAAGCACACGTAAACACTTAACTCATTCAATTTTGAGCAAAAAAAAATAAAAACGCTGGTTTTGTTTCGTCCAGTATGTTAAATAATTTACTCACAAAAAGTGTATGGTTTTGCAAATCTTTCGACCAGATATTACTTTCAGATGGATGTTATAATTTGAGTATACGTACTGCTAAGGTGTATAATAAAATTACAACTTACTAAAACAGTGGAATAAGCATGACTGGGCTTATTACATAAAACTGCATATCGTTAGCTAGGTACCAACTCCATCCCATACACTGCTCCTGAAAACAACAAATTCAACTGGCATTGAATCAACCACAGATTCGCTTTATTTACTTTTAATAAATAGCTTTCAGAGGTTACCTGCTTTGTTTTCAAACTTACTTGGTAGTATTTTTTAAACACATTAAAGTATATCTGTTGGAACTTATACGCCTACCCTAAATTGTTTCACCCATTTCATTCGTAATTTATATTTTTCTAGGAAAAAACATTGTAGGCATCCGCTTATTTTCAGATAATCAGCAGTAGGATAAATAGTTCTCTAGATAGAATAGCGTGAATGCGAGTCCTAACGTTTTAGCATACTTATACCTACATTAACTGGCCAATTGAAGGTAGTTAGCGTAATAAAGGTGATGTAGATTAAAGAGGCACTCTCTAAAACTGGTCTCATATTAAAAAACTCCAAAAGCGTAATAATACAGAATATTTGCAAGTATTATTACTTAATCTTAAATTTAAGCGATACATTCCAGTCATCATCGGTGAAATCGGTTTAAAATATGTTGCAGTACCGTAAAACATTCAATAATCTATGTAAAGTTGTTGTTGTACTATTAATGGATGGATAGCGATTTATTACAGAAGGTCCCTATGTTGAATATTTGCCCTGAAATTAGGCGTTTTCCGTTGTTCTTTAAAATCGCATTTTTTTATTATTTTACTCTCACTGAAAACATGTTGTTTTTTTTTTTTTGGAGAATATAATCTGCTAAATGTAGGGAGTGCCCCTTTAAGATCGCTTTGATGCACTACATCACATCACAGCGTAAACTGAGAGTCGCATCTTTAATCCAAAAGAACGTAAATCTCAAGGACTATATTACATGTAGGAAGTCTAGTTACCGAAGGTTTATACACATTATTTATGTATAGTAAGTTGCTCCACCATGAGTCTTTGCATTCGTTTACGTCGAAACCAGTCTGAGGCCAGAACGGACCATTAGCCCAGTACTTTACTGTCGGTACATACAGCATGAGAACAAGCATATAGGGCGGCGTCAGCCTGAAACATACAAAAGAAATAATAATAATTTATGGTCAATAATCATGGTCTTTATAAATGCAAATGAATTTAAAAGAAATTGTTAGTCACGAAAAGAATTTGTAAAATAAGAATACGTTTGATTCACGCAAAACCCTCAGCTTTGAAACGTCGTGTTTTTTACCAAAAGGAAGTTCACACCTACTGCTGAGGTTCTTAGAAACCTCATTAAAGAATTCTACGTACCTCCAGTATCTATGAAAATAGAATAAACCCCAGTTAAATTTCAAGCCTCCACCTCTCTTCTTCATCTCACGTAAAGAAAGATAGGACACTAACAATCCGCTGTAAAATAGAAGAATATATCAATTGCCCAATTAGCGGATGTTTCCAATCTATTATAACGAAAAAGCTACTGTCCTAATGCCATGATCTTCACTCTTTTGGTGGTAAGTGAGCCTGCCTTTGCTAACAATATTGATCCATATTAGCAAATATTTCCCATTCAGGAAGACCATGATATTGTAAATCATTTTTTAACACCCCTTTAAACCAATATTGGCGCTTTCAACATTGAAGCATAGACAAGCATGCAGGATGAGGGTTAATGTATGAGAATATGCACGAGAAACATTTAGCTTTAATCAAACAGAGAAACAGTTAACTTAAGCGGAAAACAGGTTGAAAATGAAATGTTCTTTGAACGGAAAAAGTTGACACTGAAATGTTATTAACGGTATAGTTGACATTGAGTTCTTTGAACGGTAAAAGTTGACACGATGTTGTTTGAACGGATAAAATAGTTGACCTCATTTTTTAAAATGTTCATTGAACGGATAAAATAGTTGACATTGAAATGTCTGAATGATGTTACTTTTTGAACGGATAAAATAGTTGACATTGAAATGTTCTTTGAACGGATAAAATAGTTGACATTGAAATGTTCTTTGAACGGATAAAATAGTTGCCATTGAAATATTCAGAGGCAACCAGTGTGGTGTTTGAAAAGTTTGCCAAGATTCTTAAATAATCTTATGCAGCTGACAGACATCAAGCCTCACATTTTTTGTTGAAGAATATGAGAAATTCTGGAATAAGAATTACCTGAGAACAAAGAATGAATCCACGGAAAAAGTTGCATTTAATATTGCTTGGAATGTAAAACGCTTGAACATCTTCGGTACAAACGTTGCTCCGTTGCCTGTATAAATTCAAGATCAATATTATGCTCTGGTATGTAAACTGTTTATTCCTTAAAGTACATAATGTCTTAAAACGTATGTCCTTGTAAGATGAGATAAAAATGAAAACATGATCTCTGTTATGTTCGAATGCTCGCACTTGACGCTTAGAAAACGACCGTATAACCACTTGACCACGGAGGCGGGTCGTAATTTTTTAACCTCTCACTGACTGACGTGACGGGTTCCGATCTGATTCTTTAATCGAAACTGCAAAACGACCTACTCTTGAAACTGAACAACCCTTTCCAATTTGCCAATAATATTGGATCAAGTCATTACTGGGAAAGTGTTTTGGCAGCCACTTATTAGAACAGACAAGACCCTGACGATTGTTTATAAAACACGAATGCCCCCTTGATGAAATCAGTAATGTGTAAAAAGTCGAACCATTAAAAGATCCATTTTTACAACAACAGTCACTGTGCAATTTGCGTTATACACAAAAACCGAAAAATGAAAAGGGGTCATCAACCGGTAATGACAAATCAAGTTTGAAACATGTGTGCCTACTGTATAATGACTCAGAATCCATTTCAATATATAAGGTCCCGGTGACCTTCTCGAGTTATCGTCCGGACACCATTTTACTATATCGGGTCACTCTGACCTTGACCTTTGACATACTGACCTCTAATATAGGCCTCAATAGGGCTCTGCTGGTCATGACCAACCCCCACATCAAGTTTCAAGACAATAGGCCCACGCGTTCTAGAGTTATCTTCCGGCAACCGTTCTACTATTCCGGGTCATTGTGACTTGGCCGTTAACCTTCTGATCTCGAAATCAATAGGGCTCATCTGCGTGTCATGAACAACCTCTACATCAAATTTAAGATGCTATGCGAAAGCGTTCATGCGTTATCGTCCGGAAACCGTTCTAATATGTCGGGTCACTGTGACCTTTACCTTTGACATACTGATTTTACAATACATTGAAGGTATTTTCTGGTCATGACCAGCCTTCCTATTAAGTCTCAAGACGCTAGCCCCTGGCGTTCTTGAGTTATCGTCCGGAAACCGTTTTACTATTCCGGGTAACTGCTACCTTGATCTTTGACCTACTGATGTCGAAATCAATAGGGGTTATCTGCTGTTCATGAACAACCTCAATATCAAGTTTCAAATGCGAGGCTAAAGCGTTCGTGCGTTATCTTTCGGAAAATGTTCTACTATATCGGGTCATTGTGACCTTTGCCCTACTGACTTCAAAAAAAAATAGAGGTCATCTGCTGGTCACGACAAGAATCTACATCAGGTTTAAAGATGATAACCCTTAGCGTTCTCGCGTTATCGTACGGAAATAGTTCTACTATTCTGGGTTACTGAGACCTTGACCTACTGATCTCGAAATCAATAGGGGTCATCTGCGTATCAAGTTATAAGATGCTAGGCCCAAACTTTCTCAAGTTATCGTCTGGAAAGAATTCTACTATATCGGATCACTGTGGTCTTACCCTTTGACATACTGATCACAAATTTTATAGGTCTTATTTGTTGGTCATAACCAACCGCCACATGTACATTCAAGATAATAGGCTCACGCGTTCTTGAGTTATCGTCCGGAAACCTTCTACTATTTCGGATCACTGTGACTTTGGTCTTTGACTTATTGACATCAAAATACATAGGGGCCGTTTGCTGGAAATGACCAACCTCCACATGAAGTTTCAAGATGCAAGGCCAATGGGTTCTCGAGTAATCGTCCGGAAACCGTTTTACTATTTCGGGTCACTGTGATCTTGACCTTTTACCTACCAACCTCAAAATCAATCGGGGTCATTTGCTGGTCATGACCGACCTTTAGATGCTAGGCCAGGACGTTTTCAAGTTATCATATGATATAAACCACTTGGTAGAGACCGACATCTGCCAAACAATATACGCCTCCTTCGAAGGGCGGGGTGTGGGGGGGCGCATAAAAATCCAAAAAGTTATTAATAGAAAGGGAAACATACGTAATGCATACCTATTAAACTTGCTCCAAAACCTACTGAATGACCAAGGATTACCCAGGTCATACTTAGGAACCGTATACCATTCACACACGTGAGAGTTCCTGTAGGCTGCTTGGTGTTAAGGATTTTTGGTGCGTTTGTGTACACAGAAAACGAAAGGAGGAGCTTTCCGGGAATTCCTGTAATTATCATAATAAATATACAAATAATATTATGTAACTCAAATGTACTGAATTTGCTAAATGCTTTCTTATCCAGTCAAATGCTCCCATTTAATGAAAACAAGAACGCCATGATAATATAATAATAATAATAATAATAATAATAATAATAATAATAATAAGAGCTTTACAAGAAGTTAATCAGGTTTACAACATGTATTATTTACAACATGGCCTTCTATAAACAAACTAAGAGGCAACATTCACTTATATGATGGCCCTATATCGCTCCCCTGTACTGTAAAATTACTGTTTCTTTACAGATACTAAATACCAGTATTAGAATAAACGGTTTGTTGTGTTGTAGATTATACGGTAGGGGTGTATGTGTTGTACTTCCAGACAATATTCTTTATTCAGATGTTTGACTGTACCTGGTTTATAAGCAGGCTTTTGTGCCTGCATGTCACCACCTTTCGCTTTGTCAATGTCTGTAAAACCATTTGCTGTGTTTCCATTTTGAAGACTTTTCGCATTTGCCAGTTCGTCGATAGAAACGGGATGGTCAAATGCTCCGTTTGCTATGCCATTGGAAGACTTTTTCTGATAACTCTATAAACAGTATTAAGTAAAATTTAATAAAGGTTTGTTTTCACATACAGCTACAAATCCAATCTCCCCCTTTACAATATACATTTGTGTATATGTAATAAAACTAACATATTAATAAAAAGCGGAACATTGAACATAATACAGGGTTTACTATGTAGTACATTTTATACTTTTGCAGACTTTGCGTTTTTAATGGTTTCACTTTTCTATGACGACAGCCGGAATGTTATCTTTAAATATCACACTATACTGCCGCAATCATTAGAACTCACCCTACCGTGGAAAATGTAAATAATAATAAAATTATTACTGTTCTCGGATCTCAAATATCACAGACGCATGTTTGTCTATATTATTTGTGTCTACATTTCATGTATACAATCCCCCGATTTTCAAACGAAAATATAAATATTTGAAAACCCGCTAAAATAAAATAAATTACTAAAGTTTTGTCATATCAGTTTAAAAAAGATTAACTCCAGAAACTGCAGAATGTAGACAGAACTATGACACTGATGTCGAAAGAAATGATGCTGATGTGCCAGGGTAGACGAATCTTGGTTTTTTGTTTTGTTTTAATTGCTTATGATAGCAGAACCAAACCCTAGCTCTTTACGAATATACCCTTGGTTCTTTAACGTGCCCGGTGTATAGCACCGATACACGTGATACTACCTCGGGGTTTCTAACCAGTTCAGCTCTAGACGAGTGTGACGCTGAAAAAGTTTCTGAAATTCCCAGTGCCCCGGCCGGGATACGAACCGGTAGCTATAAGAATCTTTTATTTACCTTGTGACTACCTTGGCTTGAAAGAACATGTTGCACAAATACGTCATATGCTGTTGCAATCAGAATTAAAGCTACAAATACTGCCCCTACAATACTGAAAAGGCAAGGAAAAGGTGCAAAGTGTATGTGTAACCATGATAAGAATAGTACATTTGTATTTTTGTATGATAATAATAATAATGATAAAAACTTTATTTTATGAAGGTAACATATAAGATATATAAAGAATTACAAAGTAGATCGAAACATATCTTTTTTCCATACGGCCTTCCAAAAAAAATAACAACAAAAAAAAACAATAAAACAATAATTCAAAATCTTTCTCATGTTCTCGACTCGTAATACTGGCTCCATTAGATGCTATATAGTGCAAAACAGAGTATCACTCGGCGTTTTCCGTATTCTACGAAAATACCGAGTGATGTTCCGATTGTTAACTTGTAGGATAAACAAATTATACGGGGAGGTAATACCGCATCTTCAGATAATGTTATTGTCATAGGGTTGCATTTATTGAAACACTTTTATTACTTAGTAAAGCTGAAAGGTAATTTCATTGGTATTGTGTTTTGTTCTTGAAATCCATATCAAATCATACAAGTATATTTATGTGATGTTGCTTATTCGAATAATCACATATGTCCCGGTCCATTTTCCAACATAACTTATCCCAATTTACCGTTACTTCTAACTAAGTAGTTGTCACTCCAAATATTGAAATAGTGCCCGGGTACAAAGGCGTATCCAAAACATGCAGACAATCAGAAGATAATTGTTACCTGTTTTATACCCCCGAAACGAAGTTTGGGGGGGAGTTATATAGGAGTCACCAGGTGGTCGGTCGGTCGGTCAGGCGGTCTGTTGCATTTACCTTGTCCGGAGCATAACTTAAAAACTACTAGTTGGAATTCAATACAACTTCATACAATGGTCAAGCACATTGAGAGGAAGTGCAGTGCACAAGAACCATAACTCCATCTTGACTCATTACAGAGTTATTGCTCTTTGTTACTTTTCCTTGTCCGGAGCATAACTTGAAAACTGCTGATTGGAATTCAAAACAACTTCATACACTGATCAAGCACAATGAGTGGAAGTGCAATGCACAAGAACTATAACTCTATCTATAGTAATTACAGAGTTATTGCCCTTTGTTACATTTCCTTGTCCGGAGTATTACTTGAAAACTACCGGTTGGAATTCAATACATCTTCATACAATGGTCAAGTACACTGAGAGGAAGTGCAGTGCACAAGAACCATAACTCTTTCTTAACTCCTTACAGAGTTATTGCCCTTTGTTACTTTTCCTTGTCCGGAGCATAACTTGAAAACTGCTGATTGGAATTCAAAACAACTTCATACACTGATCAAGCACAATGAGTGGAAGTGCAATGCACAAGAACTATAACTCTATCTATAGTAATTACAGAGTTATTGCCCTTTGTTACATTTCCTTGTCCGGAGTATTACTTGAAAACTACCGGTTGGAATTCAATACATCTTCATACAATGGTCAAGTACACTGAGAGGAAGTGCAGTGCACAAGAACCATAACTCTTTCTTAACTCCTTACAGAGTTATTGCCCTTTGTTACTTTTCCTTGTCCGGAGCATTACTTGAAGCTACTGGTTGGAATTCAATACAACTTCATAAAATGGTCTAGCACAATGAGAGGAAGTGCAGTGTACAAAAACCATAACTCTATCTTGAGTATTTACAGAGTTATTGCCCTTTGTTACTTTTCCTTGTCCGGAGCATAACTTGAAAACTACTGGTTGGAATTCAATACAACTTCATACAATGGTCAAGTACACTGAGAGGAAGTGCAATGCACAGGAACCATAACTCTTTCTTGACTCGTTACAGAGTTATTGCCCATTGTTACTTTTCCTTGTCCGGAGCATTACTTGAAGCTACTGGTTGGAATTCAATACAACTTCATAAAATGGTCTAGCACAATGAGAGGAAGTGCAGTGTACAAGAACCATAACTCTATCTTGAGTATTTACAGAGTTATTGCCCTTTGTTACTTTTCCTTGTCCGGAGCATAACTTGAAAACTACTGGTTGGAATTCAATACAACTTCATACAATGGTCAAGTACACTGAGAGGAAGTGCAATGCACAGGAACCATAACTCTTTCTTGATTCGTTACAGAGTTATTGCCCTTTGTTACTTTTCCTTGTCCGGAGCATTTCTAGAAAACTCCCAGTTGGAATTCAATACAACTTCATAAAATGGTCTAGCACAATGAGAGGAAGTGCAGTGTACAAGAATCATAACTCTATCTTGACTAATTACAGAGTTATTGCCAAGAACAATATCTCTAATTTTTTTTTTTTGCAAGGTATTCTGTTACTAGGAACTACCTCAGTTTATAAAGCAGTCTTTCGGGGGTATTAATCACATTTAGTGATAGCTCTAGTTTAGCAAGGTGTGCTTTTGTCAGTGGTATTGTTTACAATAACTCGATGTTTTGTTAATGTATGTTTTATATCTAATAAACGATTAAACCGTATACCTCATAAAAAGTAGTGAAAATTTGCGAAAAAATAACAGAAATGATGTCTATCTACATGTCACACTATTTTTCGGGTCTACACATACTTTTGCGAACCCGGCACGTGATCGCTATCGACCAATCAGGATTAAGTATTTAAGACAGGTAGTTTATTACAGTAATATTTCTTTGAAGAAATGATAAATATATGCATTTTGTATATTGTTTTTTTCCAGGTTAGTAACTTAGATAATTATATATATAGTTTGTATCGTTTGCTCTGAAGTATTCTAGTAAGACATTAACATGTTGTATTGTAATTAGTAAAACAATATAATCTTATAATTGATAAATGGAAACATTTTTGTACATGTTATGGATTTGTTCGTGTGAAGTTGTTTATTACTTTTTATATTTGCATTGCCAGCTACAGCTACTATTTTTATGAAGATATGAATTTTCATCTTTGATTTTCTATGTTTCTGTTTTTTTCTCCAGATTTGTCACCTGTAGGCAAATTCCCCAGCCCAGATAGTCGGGCCTATGACCTTTATTTACATAAATTTGTTGCCACGCTAAATTACATTATACGCTTGAGAAAACATGGAAAAACAATTGTAAAGCCTAGGCCGTTACATTATAATCTTGACATCACGTTATCGTATCATCGCAAATATTTTCATGTTTTCGCATCGCCATATCGTAATTTCGCCACTACAAATCCAAGTGGAAAGATTGAAAAGCCAATGGTATTAATGGATTTACCGTAACTCCTTACCCAACCATCTTGTCGGATCAGAAGTAAGGTCGTTAACGGAGCTCAAACTTATGACTCTTAATGAGTGAAAGGTGAAGTTGAAAAATTAAAGTCAGCTTCCTCAGTCGGGTCTACCAAGCTTCGTTTAGAATACTGATGTGTGTTTGTAACAGCATTTGGATGTTAATGATACATAAACCTATTCGTGAAGGAATTTAGTAACTAATTCTGTACTGGTCCCTCTACAAATAGTTTAGTGCCTGCGACAATCACATAACAGAAAATACAGTTAGGAGAAAAGATGAATGTGAATTGCAAAAGAAGAATGCTATTAACAACGTATGTGGTGTATTTTTACAGAAGCACACTAATATATGAGGGTATATCTTCTTTTATCTTCAGTATTTACATAGTACATCATTGCTCATCAACTTACGTAACCGCCAAAGCTTTGTCCGTAAACTCCAGCGTTTTCTCTTGACATGCAACGTTTGCTTTCGGAAGTGTCATGTTCAAGGGCAGCAAATCAGTCACTGAAACATGTGACGTATGACCATATAAGCATATGATACCTCTTTATTTGCTCATAAAACTCAAACAATTAAAAGAATGAGACAATACACATGTACATGTAGACATCAGTATCGTTAAAGGTGATAAAAACAATGCTCAGAAATATACGGAGTATGTTGCAGCGTACTGTAAATTCCTTTGTATTGGCGACGCCCGCATTTCAAGAGATCTTTTTATTGTGACGATTTGGAGAGCAGCGACGCTATTAATGATCGGTAAACATCGGTAATTTCCGATAATGTTTCCGCCTAGTAGACTCCGGTCATATCAGCAACAAAATGTTACATACGTAGTGAATATTAGCAAATAAAAAGGTAACCAGCTGTTACGAATTTAAACTTAATTTGAATTGGTCAATCGAAACTGTAGGTCAACTGTTATTCATTTCCTCAAATGTCATATTCATTACGAATTGTGTGTGCTTATACTTTAAACTGACAGAATACCTGAAGTTACTGTAGTAGGATTAATTGCACGGGTAAAGTGGTAGTGAAGAACGAAAAGTATTTTTAAAAAGTCGTAGACCGGAAGTTGTTGACCAATTAATATAGAAATGAAGCCGACATGAGAAAAGAAATTTGGAAAGCTGTCTACAGACACTGGAAAGTCTTTGTTAATAGCCATTTGCAAAATAATAAAAACGACTTGCTGCTACCTGTCACGGTATCATGACCACTATCTAATGAAGGTCAAGATTTACCTGCATTCACCAGCCCTCTGATATCTTGTTTGGAACAGGAATCTGGGACACACAGACCAAGAGCGAGTGCTATCTGTCCAAGGTTTGTCTAAACAGGAAACAATGTAAAGTGAGTCATACTGTTATCATTATATATACATTTGTGAATATATGCCCACATCCTATGCAAAAAATAAATATCATAATTATTATTAATAACATGAAGTGTGAACTATGAAATGTGAAGTGTGAAGATCTGAAGTGTGTAGTACATTTTCTTTTTGTATGAAAGTCATCACAGGTTTTTCGTACCTATTGTTTTGTATACTAAGACAATTTGTATATATATTAATGCATGCAGAGTATGTTCTTCCTTGCATATTTTTTATTTTGTCTTTTTCTTCTTTATGTCAATCATTGAAAAGAGGAAATAAAGAGTAGGCCTATGCTAAACCCACGTGACTTGTGACGTCATTTTTAGCTACTGCGCCCCGACTCGGAGTTTCAAAAGGCTGTAAGTATTTAATTTCTAGGTCTATTATTTCGAACTATAGCTTATTCTAAGCGGAAAACAGTCTTCTTTCAAGGGAAATAATATTTTCTTCACCAGTTTAAGGCGTTTGGTCCCAAAAATGAGGCAAATGGTCAAACCTCTTGAAGAGAAATTTTGGGAACTAATGTGACAAGTGCTTATCACTTTGTACATAAACAATGTTTCTATCAGTCAACGAGAGTTCACGAGGATAATTATCTTCTGAAAAAATATTTAAAAAAAACGCTTGAAATGTAAAACAAGCTAATTATTTGTTCTTTTGAAAATGGGCTACGGTTCATGCAAATTTAGTTAGGGCTAATGCGACAAGTCACTCTAGAGTACGGTGCAAAAATTATTTCCCACTCTGATTGTAGTCCTTTGGGATACAGTAATCCCTTTATTGATATATTGGTGAAAACAAAATTGATTTTGCCGATTTATCAGACTTGTGTAACGGTTTGGTTTATCAATACAAGACCGACCTGAGATTGCCCAAAAACTACTACTATTAAACTATTAAACTATTATTTATGAATTGGGTATTTCATTTTGATATTGCTTTTGTCTAAGATACAATGAAAGGCTAATCCTGTCTTACGCCCAGTTAACGAGAAAAATCAAATAAAATTAAGAAATAATATATGTTTCAGTGGTGTTCATCTTCTAATAAACACAGATGCATGGGGTATGGACTCGCCACCTTATCTAATACTGGTCCGATGTTGCACGGGACATACTCGCCACCCAATCCAATACTGTACCTTAACATCATGCGGCACTGTTGAACCGTTTATGTCCCGGAACGTATATATCACACGAGAGAAAAAATTCGACCGCATATGTCACACGTGTGATATATTCGGTCGAAAATAGTCTTCGCGTGAAACGTATATGGCACATAATATGTATACGTTTGACTTCGAATTTTATAGGAACACGAAAACGAATATCTCACATGCAGAAAAAGGCAAATAAAAACGAAATGTAACGATGTTTGGGAGGCATCTATATAGGTATATACATGTATATAGTTGTAATGTGGAGAGCCGAAATGCAATGACATGATTATCCAAGAAGGTCAAAGTTAAACGACATGCGATCAACACTTATTAGAACTTAAACACAGAGTAAACTTGATATATCTGCATGGCCGGCTCCTGTGGATCGGTTCCGATCCTCTTCCTGGAATGACTTAAGCAAAAGTATAATTTGTACTTTCATGCACTTTAATATCACAACCTATAATACATATACGTTTCGGTGTATACTGTCAAAAATGACCAAACGAATATGTCACATTAAACACGTGTTATATTTACGGTCGAATATATCACACACGTGTGATATATACGTTCCGGGACATATACGGTTCAACACGGCACAATATAACATCATTTTTGACAGTATATCGGTTCCCGCGTTGTTTATGACATAATAAAACATAAGTTTTCTACTTTTTGTATAGAAAAACAAAATCATGAGTCATATTAGAATGACGAAATAAATAAAGAGAAAAGAAAAAATGAAATCAGCTATATTACCGGGGGACCTAGATTAAACGATGCCGTGCAGTACTTGCCGCTGTAAGGAAAGGTCGGGTCTGTTTTGCTTGTTACGTTTTTGTATTCAATCGCTTGTATGGCAATACATTCTTCATAGTTTCCAACCCATTTTAACTTGTAATCCATAAGCCCTGGTTCTGGCTTTCCAAATGCATCGATCACTAATATAATAAAATGATCGCACATGTGAGTACTGATTGGTTTAAGATAGAATTTACTATAATTCATAATGTCAAAACAAACACACATCTGACAAAAATAATAAGATCATTTCAATTGTATGTATTCAAAACTATTCAAGACAATAGTGTACATGTTGTTGAAACACTGAGTCGCTAGTACATTGTATTTATGTAATGATTAAAGTTTACCAATTTAACCCCGTGTTTCAGTCACTTTCACATTCTCTAAAACAATGTTGCTAATGAAATAAGCCGGTATAAAATCCCGTGTGAGAAAGGCAGGTATAAAATCCCGTGTGAGAAAGGCAGGTATAAAATCCCGTGTGAGAAAGATTAAGGTAACACAAAGATGTAGGTGCAGAGCGTCGAACCCCTTTATTGAATGTTTCAGGTTCGAACTTAAGCAAGAAAGGAAACGTATCGCTGTCAACACAATGAAAATTTTATCCTTAATAGATATTTAAGTTATGTTACAATTTCTACTTACTTCTTAGGGCCCAGCTCTCACGGCGTAGTAGAGCCTTGACGAACAATTCTGTATGGTTAAGACAAAGGCTGTCCGTATCGTTTGGGCTTATGGCTTCGAGTCCCTTCGTCAAAGTCTGCTCCGCGTATCCAAGGATTTGATCTCTATAGTTTTCATAGACAGAACCTATGATCGACATTATATTGCCACCTGACAAGATTTGCTGCGATCCGGTAAGCGCCATACCTTGTTCCAGTAGTTGGAAATAATTCCCTTGACCTCCTGCTTGGTTCTGGCACTGACCGACGTAACACGCGAAACAAATTGTCAATAATTTTATAAAAAACATCGTTGGATATTATTTTTCAAATCATGCGTAGAAACTGAATAAGTTACTACAAGAACTCTTGTCTTTATAGGTCCTGTGGCACACTTTTATCAAAACTGCGCCCGATGTCAGAAATTCTGACATAAGAAGTATTTTTAAACTCTTATCATTTATGGGTTAGAATTTAGCGCACGTTTTAAGGCACAAGCGCTTGCATTCCACTGTTGCTTTGGATAAAATTGTCTCAAAACTTAACCATTTTATCTACTGTTTATCCATGTACTTTTCGCTTGACATTATTGGGTAAATAAATATCACTCGGCATTAGTGAACCCGTAAGAGCTACAATCTTACCACTATATTTGGACAGTGACGTCACCGTTTAATTACAATTTTATAATTTAAAAGAAAGGTTTTGATGATTAAGTGTCGTGATAAAACGTTAGGCTTTCTTAGTTACAGGACAACTATAGAGGTTCAATTCCTTCAATTCAATGAAAGTTGTTTTTTGAATACATTTTTAGTTAGACAACGCGTTTTGTGATGAGAACATTTACACTGTTAATGCATCAGATAGTGTATCTTAGTGTCATTTCTAAATCATTGTCATGTCAAGTATTTGGGCATATTAGAATCGAAACGTCCGTCCGTCCTTATGTTTTGTGTCCGGGCAGAAACTTTGTCATGCATTAAAGGATTTTATTATAATTTGGCACATATGTGCTGCATATCAAGATGACGTGTCGAGTGCAAGACCGACGCCCCTATCTTAAATGTCACACTAAGAGTTTAAAGGTAATTGAATCCTGTATATACGCAAACATAAGTGTCCGGAAATGTACTTTGTCATTGATTGATGGATTTTAAAATTACTTGGCACAAATGTTCAGCACATCAAGACAAAGTGTCGCGTACAACAACACCGACCCTACCTCAAAGGTCAATTTTACACTTAAGATTTTACAGGTAATGGAATGCTACATACATGGTAACTCAAGGAAGGATTTTAAAATAACATGGCGCCATTGTTAAGCACATGGAGATGACATGTCACGTGCAAGTCCCAGGTCCTTATATTGAAGGTCAATGTCACACTTAGAGGTCAGACAGTTTAGAATCCTGATTATATGCACGTTTATGTCTGGATTGTAACTCTGATATACATTGAAATATTTTCAAAAGAATCGGAACAAATGTTCAGCATATGGAGATAAAGTCTCGTGCGCAAGTACCTGATCCACACCTTGAAGGTGAGGGTCACAGACAGAGACACCTCTTTGGGGGCATTCGTCACTTATGAGGGACAGCTCTTGTTTAAGTCTAACATGAATACACTTTCCAATTGAACAAAGAAGGAGATAAATTATTGTAACATGTAGATTGGATATTCGAATATTTTCCCAACTTTTCTGCAATAAAAATCACCGTAAAGTTGGAATAAAATATTGGATATTGAATATTCGAATATCCGATCTACATGTCCTCTTGTATATTGGTTATTCGGATTGTTCTACCCAAAGTATCATCTAAAGACCACGGGAAGCTTTACAAAGCACACAACACAGGGCGAACTTCACCGAGGTTTATTAACGTCCAATACCAATCGAATGTACATTGAACATTTAGATTTTCAATCCGAGCACCAAACTTACTGTAAGACTTAAATCAATGTATTGAAATACTAATGCAGTGTGAATTTGAAATAGGTCAGCTTGCAAAAACGCGCTATTTAAGCAGTTTAATAGCCCACACTTCTCTGGTAAATAATCAAGTTTAATTCATAAAATATTTAGGTACAATTAATTGTGTACTTGTCGGTTCACATATAATATACATTAAGGAATTAAATTTAAAATAATGTTATGAATTTAATTCCAGTACTAAATAATTGGTATTTTATCCTGACCCTACATCAGATCAATGTCTAAATATAGACCGACTTGGACTTGCACTATTTCTAGTACATGACCTTTTAGGTGATTTTCCGAAAATAAGACCATGATATCTATATTTAGATCAGACTTTCTTGCATATCGGATCGGCATTTCCGGTGATTATGCCCATGCCGGAAAAACAGGTCTGGCACCCCGCCTATGCCAGACGACTCTCGTGAATCACTTATGACGTAACGTTATTAATATTGTGACGTCAATTTTCCAAACACAACGTCGGAAAATCGTTTGTTTTTCATGATAATTAACAATTTTGATAGGTCTGCATTTAGAAATCTACTTTAAAGTGCAAGAAGGTATGCAAGAAAAAGTTTCCATCATGAGACACTTGGCTGAGATGGAAATATCCGTCACCTCGGGTAACTGTTTTACGGGAACTCGGCAGAGCCTCGTTCCCGCCAAAACAGTTACCCTCTGTGACGGATATTTCGATCTGAATCTCGTGCTCATGACAGAAATTATTATTCCCGGCTGATTAATACGCAAGTGCGCACAAAGGAACTATTTGTTATGTACAATAATGATATGTTTTTATTAATTTATTTACATTAGTTTGAAAATAAAGTGTCAAAATTAAAATTTTACATTAAACTGATTGTACATGAAAAGAGTGTTAGGAAGATTTTACTCTGATTTTATCGCACTATATTGAAAAAAGTTCCAATGGTTGTTGTAGGGCACAATCTAATTCTGGTGCAAAGACTATGGAAGGTTATCATTTTCCGAAAAATGTAATAGTAATGTATTTACTTATAAGTCATTATCATCAAAATTGCGGTAATGCGAATATCCGACTTGGTTTACTTTTACTTGTACATTCGAATGTCAAATATCCGTCGAAAAAACTTGTACATGTCAAACTGTACATTGGGCCTCAGATTTTCATTCGTTATATCTTCGTCTAAGCACGAAACATTCACTGGTTATAAAACTTTAACAAAAGTTATAATATCATACCTATTTAAATACTGCAATTTTAGCGCCAGTCTTGTGCTCTGACTAAGATATAGAGATTGAAAATCTGAATGTCTGGAATGTACATTTTTACATGTACACTCGAGGGATACTTGGACAACTGATTGTATGAATTGAAACAAATGTAAAGATAATGTACCTAATCATTAAAATTGCATAGAACTGCTGCGAATTTCCGTATTGGTTGATTTTGGCCTTATATTGGAATGCTGAATTCAATGTACAATATTCTTCGAATGTATATGTCAAAATGTATATTGAACATTCAGATTTCAATCCCTTTATTTTCGTCCGATAACTAAACTGGCTCTAAAACTTTCAAAAATGTAGGCGTGTAATGTGTCCTAATCATCGAAATTGCGGGCCCGATGCGAATATCCGTATGGGTTAATTTTGACATGTACATTTGAATGCCGAATGTCAAATATTTTTCAGATGTACATATCAAAATGTAAATTGGACACTTTACTGTGTTATAGTAATGTACTTGTATTTATTTATAAGTCACAATCATCAAAATTGCAGAGAATGGAAATGGGTTTTGACCTGTACATTCGAATGTCCAATATCCGTCAAATGTACATTCGGCATTCAGATTTTCATTCCGTTATATCTTCGTCCGAGCATGATATACCTACTTAAATAATGCAATTTTAGAGCCGTCTTGTGCCCTGACGAAGATAATGAGATTGAAAGTCTGGAATGAACACTCGAGGGAAATTCGAAAGCGCAAGCTAATTTTAGTTGACAGTCAGCCTAGCATTGTTATTTGATACGTCCCTCCTACAGCAGTATAAGTTGTGGGTTTAAACTGCTTGCCAAACACTCTACATAGTTCATAAACTGGTTATTAATAATCTTCATTTAACGTATTATGTCTGTTGATCTCTAAGCGTAAATCGAAAACTGGTTTACAATTTTTCTATTCAACGTCAACACGATACGTTTGGTCAGCCTCCCTTTATATGCAAAATAAAAATACATGCAGATGCTTTCTTTCCAAACCGAGCATTTGACATAAAACTTTTATGGTTCAGTGACGGACATGACCAGCCTTTTTACTTTTAAGTTTTAATGTCAATGCTCTATTTGTTACCTTTTAACTGATTGGACACATTTGACATACTGACCTCAAAAACAAATAGGCGTCTGTCACAGGTTATGACTGACCTCCATTAATTTGTGGGCGATATCAACGTTAGGTGTATAATTATAATATAGACATTGATACCTATATAATTTCCGTTGATACATATGTATTTTCCGCAGAAAAATCGCAGCAAAACATACCTACATGTATATTTGCACTCCTCAATACATTGAAATATTTGCATTTGGGATTTAGATTTGGTTTTCTTGCATATCGGATCGGCATTTCCGGTGATTTTGCCCATGCCGGAAAAACCGGTCTGGCACCCCTCCTATGCCGGACGACTCTCGTGAATCACTTATGACGTAACGTTATAAACATTGTGACGTCAATTTCCCAAACAGAACGTCGGAAAATCGTTTGTTTTTCATGATAATTCATCATTTTGATGAGTTTGCATTTAGAAATCTTCTTTAAATAGCAAGACGGTATGCAAGAAAAAGTTTCCATCATGAGACACTTGGCTCAGATGGAAATATCCGTCACCTCGGGTAACTGTTTTACGGGAACTCGGCAGAGCCTCGTTCCCGCCAAAACAGTTACCCTCGGTGACGGATATTTCGATCTGAACCTCGTGCTCATGACAGAAATTATTATTGTGAACGCTCGGCTAATGTCCTGTGATGAGACCAGTTGCTATTCTATTCATAATAATGCACATGAGACAGGGCAAGCGTTTATATTGTACCACTTGACTGCATGGTAAAGTCCTAATTCATAATTCATTATCAGCACGCCAGCTAAGGTGTTGTCGTGATGGCATTAGCAGTCATGTCATATCTGTACTTTCCCGGATTGCACGGCCGCACATTACCCACGTGTCCTCGAAAAGGATCTGACGGACAATTCCGTGTTCAAAACCTCCTTGGGATTGCGGTCGGCTACAATATCAACAAAACGACTGTCTTTATTCCTTTTTTGTCGAATAATGGTACATGTAACTACATGTACAATTGCATTTAAATAAAACATGGATGTCTCTTTTGAGCGAATGCGTGTGGTAGGTTCGTCACGTTATTGGTTTGTTTTATGTTGACATTGTTGTGTATGACATGACTACGTAATGATGTCTTGACTGTCTATCAAAGTTTCCAATAACAATCCTATATCATAGTTAAGAATGTATCCAAAGCAATGTTTATCAGAACACAAAGTAGATGCTACGGACAAGGTTATGGATGACACAAAGGGAATGTTAATAGGTCCGTGGTTGCGACCGATTGTCTTACCAGATGAAACACTTTCAAATTAATTTGGTGAAGTAAAATGAAAATCATCCGTGTCGAAATGTGAGCCAAAACTTTAAATCTTCGCTACGGTTGAAACACATCTTTTCATATTGGCATATATAGAATTGAGAAGATACAAAGTGGGTTCTGGAAGCATGTATTGTATTTCCGTTTTCTTAATACATTAATTTCAACGAAAAAATCTTTGTTGCAGAATCATTATAAAATGTCGTATTATCGACCGGGCGGACAGATAGACATGGAAGTCAGAAACATTTCACATTTACCAATTAGTATGCAGTGGAGTCATAAACAACGTTAACATTTATTGTTGTCTGTTATATGAGCAAAACTGCCTTCTTTGAGGTCGATTTCATCTGGAGTGAGTCCCGAGAGCGATTAAAATAAGTTGTAAGAACTTGTTTCGCAAATCGAGAAAAATAAAACAATATAAATCAATATCTGCATTGTGTATATAGGCATATGCCAAGAGAAATCGATATCGGAACTGAAGCCGACAATGAACTCGTGAACGGAAATCCACGAATTATCCCGCAAGTGTCAAGGATGACAGATTTCAGCCTGGAACTATTTGTAATTTGTTATTGCAGAATATTCTTTAGCTAGCGCAAACAATTATCTTATGTTTGCATTAATGAATACATATTTAACAAAATTTCATTTTCTCCAGTTGATACATTATAGGGCCTTGTATTTACTATTTACTGACAGAACAAATTAAACAACATGTTTCATTTGTTGTTGGTTCTTTAAAATAAAGATAAAAAGGATTATATCTATTTGCCAAGGAACCCATGAAAATTAAAGTATAAAGTCTTAATCGCTTATGTATATATTGTGTCATCAAATTCTGTCTTCAAATATAATTTGCTTGTTTTGTAAATAAGTGACTATATGATCCTCTTTTCTTCATAAAATTCAAAATGTAACATGTCAAAGTTTTAAACAAGAGTGTCAATCTGTCACAAAATAACCCGTCAAGGAGGCATAACTCAGTATCTGGCAGTTCATAGGTTTTGTAAAACTGTAAAACTTCATCATTTTTCGATAACTCAAGAGTCATAATCGGTTATCAAACTTGGCCTAGACATTATGCCAACAAACATTTTCACCGAGTGTGGTGAAGATTGGATGAAAAAATTTCGCCAATTTTGCATAATTCAAGGGCCATAATTCAAAAGTGCCTAAGGCGATTAGGCTGGTTATCAGATTAGGTCTAGATGTTATGCCCACAAATATTTTAACTAAGTTTAGTGATGATCGGATGAAAACTGCTTGATTTAGAGAGCGGACAAGGCTAATTTGGTCATTTTTGCATAATTCAAGGACCATAATCCAAAAGTGCCATGGTCGATTTGGCTGGTTGTCATGTTCAGCACGTTTGGTGAAGATCAGATGAACACTTTTCGACAAAGTGTGGACGCCGCCGCCCGCCCGCCGCGGGTGTTCCCATAATATACCCTTCGGGCCCCTTAGAAGGACAACACCCTGTTCTGTCTTAACTTCCTGGCTTTTCAAATTCTAATTTGTAGTCCATCATATCAAAACAATGCAATTAACACGGATTACATTAAGACCCCATCCATGATTGGATAACATAATAATATGTGAATTTTATTACATCCACGAGTACCATTTATAAACTTTATTACATGGATTTCATGAATACTTTTTGAATACCATACAGTGTGGACCGTAAGCACTGATTGCCATGAAAAAAAAGTTCTGTTCCACATGTTACTATGAAGTTTTCATATGATCCGTACAGTGGTAATGATTTCGTGCATCGTTTTATCGAGATTTGATGTACTTGAACATATTTTAGCTGTTTTTTTTCCTGCCTAGCAACACTTTCTCCAGTCCCATCATTGGGGATTCGAACGCCAAGGATATAACAAATGCCGCTGCATATGACATACATAAATGCCCAAGAAATATATATATCTGAAACAAAAGTTATATGTATATGTTAAATAACAAACTGTATAGAATTGTTAAATGTAATTATTTCGAATTTATGTCTTTGAAAATACAATGAAAAAGATGGTCTTTAAACACGGTATTTTCAGTTTAGATAAATAGTATATACATGTATAGTTTTCTCTCTGGTTTCGTTTATTCACAGTGTGCACTGTGTTTAAAGATGGTCCATAACACAGGTTTGACTGTATTTATAAATATCAAATTCTCCTCAAGGGTTGCACCGCGTTCACATGTCCCCGTTTCGTAAAAGCGGGGTTATTGTAACTCTGGTTATAATTTCCTCGTTCAGTATACTACATACTATGTGGATTTGATAAGAAAACGAAACATTAAAGTCTTGAACAGAATATTGTATGTTAGTGAAGACAAGCAATGTATGAAACATGATCTGCACGTGTCGTAACTGAGCAGCAGCAGCAGCAGGGTACATGTATGAGTTTGTTTAATATGCGGAAAAACACAAAGACTAGAGTTTTAGGTGATTAAAACTGATGCAATGTAAAACACAGTATTTCTGACATTAGACAATATACTTACAAGTTCGAAGTCATCCCAATGCATCAATGCCTTTCTGCTGTAATAATACATGTACATGACTATGGGATGGACCAGATAGGCGCAGTATGTCAGGCGGCTGAGAGGAATTACACCAGGCCATGATAGCAATGCGTTAACGGGACCTGAAATAAATAAATTAATTAATTAATAAATAAATAAATAAATAAATAAATAATCACTTATATCCCCAGCCAAGTGAAGCAAATAGTAGTCTAGAGTTCCTTCCCCTTATTACTACGTACTATCATAGGAAGTCGGGAAAGCAAATAGCTGAAAAATAACAACTGGAAAGAGACCCGTTATCATATCGAGGTATTGCACTGTCATGTTCCCTGTATAAAATGTATTGTTTAATTCTTAATGATCGATTTTCAATATGGGTTGAAAGTAATAACACTTTAGTTTGATTTGAGTAATAGAAGTGTTTTACAGCAGAAGTTATCTAATGTGAATAATGGGATGTGTGGTAAAATACTCAAAGCAGTCTAATCTTTATATAGCAATGTTTCATCAAGAGTTTCTCTAATAGAGTGTGGGGTATCAAATTATTTTCTTGTATAATGATGTCGAGCATAGAGCCCTAGGGTTCTTTTTGGTGTTTGGTTAATACACACACCAACAGTGCTCTTTATGAGGAGTTTGGCTCGAACCCACCACAGGCAAGCACGGTAAGTGCAGAAAAATAAAACCCACACTTTGTAATAGGGAGGAAGAAAACAGAAGCAATGGAGCTGTCCATTTCACAGATTTTGGTATAGCTTAATAAAACCTAGTTGTACCTTTAGTTATATGTATTTTGTGTGCGTGTGCGAAACGTTTTGCGAAATTTCTGGAGCTTACTTTTTCTTTCTACCAACCGGACGTTTCTATATTTGTTGTTTACATTGTACATGCGAGATAGTACGAAATGAAAATGTATTCCTTCTCCCTGCGTGATGCCATAAAATCGCTTATTTCCCTTAAAGTTCCAATAAAAATAAGTTATACTGTTTACCTCCATAGCCAGTCGCACAGGCAAATATTACCCATGCAACACTCAAACCCCAGGCAGTTCTAGATGTGGCATTATACAGAGCTGATACACTAGTGGAGAAGTCAGGTGTCGACCCATCAGATGTATATAGACCATATAATACACTCAACGCCATAGCTGTGGCAATCGCCCATCCAGTAACGTTCATAAGCTAAATACAAAAAAGTACAGGATCACAAGAATCCACAAAAACGATTCTAATGTCTACTATAACCCGCTGAATTTGATAATATAAGACGAGCATGTTTCCGTTTGTACAGCACTATTTATTGTTCATAAACGGTATACATGCATAATGCATCAATTATTAATAGATTACCACAGGCCTTACATACTTTAAAATCTGTTAATATTTTCCTGTAAGTAGGACCGTCAGATTTGTTTTGATACGTCACATTATATAATGCCTTCTTATACATAACATCAAATCAGAAATTGCACCTTCACACTTTTTTATTATCTTTACTTATTCCATTTGACATTTACCGTTGTGTCCGAATAGTAAAATTATATACACGGTTCGCTGTTGACCAGTTTCTTTTCCCTAGCCTGAAGATTAATCTTAGTTTCAAGCTACTGACGGATTTCTTGTCTATAATCCCGGCTTGGTCTTGAGCCTTGGACAATGTCCAAGCCAGCGTTCGAGGGCCAATACGACCACCCTTGGACAAATAACAAGGCCCATATGCAATCACTTGATTTATAACATCATAATATTGAAACTTATATGAAATAAAAAAACAAAAACTGCCGTACATGTATTTGTGTATAGTAAGAAGTAATAACATACCTTTGACATCTTTACTTTGCATTCTGTTTTATACAAGATATAGCCAGTGAAAAAGCCAACCGCATAAGGTCCAATACGTGTCCAAGGCTTAAAGTACATTTCCGTAAAAGCCGCCCCAATGTCTTTGCTTTAAAGAGGAAATCATTTAAAGTTATCAGTTGTATCTCACTTTCAATGCTAAATTTTAGAAAGTCGGCTTATTAAATTTTGCAAAAAAAAAAACAAACAAAAAACTGGACAGCTTTATAGATGTATGTCTAGATGAAGACACAATAAGAATAAAATAAAAGGAATACCGTAATTTCCGGCCGCGGGCTTTACGTGAAAAGGAGATAAATTTTCGAAGATGTGGCCTATATGGCATATAATTGGTAGTTTTATTCGGCCTATACGATTGTTAAAATCTACTTACGAATCTTTCCTTTTATTTTATTCTTGTTGTATCTTCATCTAGACATAAATCTACTTTACTTGTCACACAGGTTCAATGATAAATAAACTCCTGTTTGTGGAGCATAATTTTATAGACAAGATGAAAACTGTTATCATTGAAAGCGTTCCGAAAAGACTTACTCACCAAAACCTGAATATAAGCGACATATAACGTATGCTTTTATTAGTCGTCCTATTGATGAAATTTATTTAGTTTTTATGAGTTTTACTTCTGAAGGTTTTCGTTATTTTCTTGTTATTAAATGTAATACAGTAAAGGAATACTAAACAGGACCTGAGCATAATGTTTGGACCAAACTTGGCGTACTCACTTGAACATGCTGTTTGGACCAATTTTGCGTACTCACTTGAGAAATATGTTCAGATCAAACTTTACGTACTTACTTGAACATAATGCTCGTACCAACCTTAGTGTACTCACTTGTCAGTAATGAACATTATGCTTGGACCAAATTTGAATGTTTGGACCAAACTAGGCGTACTTACTTGAATATTATGTTTGGGCAAAACTTGGCGTACTTACTTGAACATTATGTTTGGACCAAATTTGGCGTACTGAGTTGAACATTATGTTCGGACAAAACTTGGCTTTCTTACCTGAACATTATACTCGGACCAAATTTGGCATACCCACTTGAACATTAAGCTCGGATCTTAATTGGCGCACGCACTTGAACATTATGTTCGGACAAAACGTGGCTAACTTACCTGAACATTGCGCTCGGATCAAACTTGGCGTACTCACCTGAACATTATGTTCAGACCAAACTTATCGTACTCACTTGAACATTATGCTCGGACCAAACTTGGCGCACTCACTTGAACATTATGTTTGGACCAAATTTGATGTACTTAATTGAACATTTTATGTTCTGATCAAACTTGGCGTACTTACTTGAACATTATGTTCGGACCAAAGTCATAATGACTTGATATTATACCAGCGCTTATGAAGTTTACCATTATAAGAGCGAGGCATGCAAGATGAACTGAAATAAATCATAATGTTTTAACTTGTTTTAACAATTAAATGTTTTTACAAAATATAGCATGTGCCTAATGTAAATGGTAATACACACTGCTACTGCATGCTACAAATGAACATGGTAATATACACTGCTACTATGTGTTACAAAATTAGTGTACATAGTAATATACACCGGTACTACATGTTACAAATGAACATGGTAATATACACCGCTACTACATGTTACAAAATTAGTGTACATAGTAATATACACCGGTACTACACGTTACAAATGTACATGGTAATATACACCGGTACTACATGCTACAAATGTACATGTACATAGTAATATACACCGCAACTACATGCTACAAATGTACATGTACATAGTAATATACACCGCAACTACATGTTACAAATGTACATGTACATAGTAATATACACCGGTACTACATGTTACAAATGTACATGTACATAGTAATATACACCGCAACTACATGCTACAAATGTACATGTACATAGTAATATACACCGGTACTACATGTTACAAATGTACATGTACATGGTAATATACACCGCAACTACATGCTACAAATGTACATGTACATAGTAATATACACCGGTACTACATGTTACAAATGTACATGTACATAGTAATATACACCGGTACTACATGTTACAAATGTACATGTACATAGTAATATACACCGCAACTACATGTTACAAATGTACATGTACATAGTAATATACACCGCAACTACATGCTACAAATGTACATGGTAATATACACCGGTACTACATGTTACAAATGTACATGGTAGTATTCACAGCTACTACATGTAACAAAATTAATGTACATGGTAATATACACGGTACTACACGTTACAAATGTACATGGTAGTATTCACAGCTACTACATGTAACAAAATTAATGTACATGGTAATATACACCGGTACTACATCCTACAAATGTACATGTACATAGTAATATACACCGCAACTACATGTTACAAATGTACATGTACATAGTAATATACAACGATACTACATGCTACAAATGTACATGTACATAGTAATATACACCGGTACTACATGTTACAAATGTACATGTACATAGTAATATACACCGGTACTACATGCTACAAATGTACATATACATAGTAATATACACCGGTACTACATGCTACAAATGTACATGTACATAGTAATATACACCGCAACTACATGCTACAAATGTACATGTACATAGTAATATACACCGCAACTACATGTTACAAATGTACATGTACATAGTAATATACTCCGGTACTACATGCTACAAATGTACATGTACATAGTAATATACACCGCAACTACATGCTACAAATGTACATGTACATAGTAATATACACCGCAACTACATGTTACAAATGTACATGTACATAGTAATATACACCGGTACTACATGCTACAAATGTACATGTACATAGTAATATACACCGGTACTACATGTTACAAATGTACATGTACATAGTAATATACACCGGTACTACATGCTACAAATGTACATGTCAATAGTAATATACACCGGTACTACATGCTACAAATGTACATGTACATAGTAATATACACCGCAACTACATGTTACAAATGTACATGTACATAGTAATATACACCGGTACTACATGTTACAAATGTACATGTACATAGTAATATACACCGGTACTACATGCTACAAATGTACATGTCAATAGTAATATACACCGGTACTACATGCTACAAATGTACATGTACATAGTAATATACACCGCAACTACATGTTACAAATGTACATGTACATAGTAATATACACCGGTACTACATGTTACAAATGTACATGTACATAGTAATATACACCGGTACTACATGCTACAAATGTACATGTCAATAGTAATATACACCGGTACTACATGCTACAAATGTACATGTACATAGTAATATACACCGCAACTACATGTTACAAATGTACATAGTAATATACACCGCAACTACATGTTACAAATGTACATGTACATAGTAATAAACACCGCAACTACATGCTACAAATGTACATGTACATAGTAATATACACCGGTACTACATGTTACAAATGTACATGTACATAGTAATATACACCGGTACTACATGCTACAAATGTACAAGGTAATATATACCGGTACTACATGTTACAAATGTACATGGTAATAAAAAACGCTTCCACATGTTACAAAACAAATGTACATGTTAATATACACCGCTGCTACATGTGCCAAACGTAGATGGTAATATACAGCGCTACTACATGTTACAAATTTACATGGTAATATACAACGCTTCTATATGTTACAAATTTACATGGAAATATACACCGGTAAAACATGTTACAAAAGTACATTGTAATGTACAAAGTTACTAAATCTTACAAATGTGCATGGTACTTTACACCGGTACTACATGTGTCAAATGTACATGGTAATATACACCGGTACTACATGTTACAAATGTACATGGTTATACAGACTGGTACTGCATGTTGCAAATGCACATGGTTATGTACAAAATGTACACCTGTACTACATGTTACAAATGTACATGGTTATATACACCGGTACTACATGTTTCAAATGTACATGGTTATATACACCGGTACTACACGTGTACATGTTTCAACTGTACATGGTTGTATACACCGGTACTACATGTTAAAAACGCATATGGTAATATACACCGCTACTCTTTCGCATTATGTTGAGCACTATTGCGCTTTTTTTTATCACAGCGGGACTTAGTGAATGAAATTCAATAATCTAACTGGTTCATCATTAATGCGATCTGCCGATGTACAAAAACCTTTAAACGCATACTCACTAATATAATGGTATCAACATGATCGGGCTGAGAACGTAGAACTGCATATCGTTTGCCAGGTACCAACTCCATCCCATGCACTATAGTTAAAACAATAACAATTTAGACATTTATCCATAACTGTACTTCAGGTGAACATTAGTGTAAAATATTCAACATTTAACGTGAATCATAATATTTACCGTTTATAAAGATGTCAAGATAAATGACCGGCGACACAGGTAAAAGGGACAAAATACGTGTCATAAGTCTTTTTTTGCATGTTATAAACAATCTAAGTACTAAAGTACTAAAAGGCGGTCGCTGTGTGCAAACTTTTCAAGTTACAGTGGATTGCCTGGGCTTTAAAGAGAAAGTCATGATGTGTTATTAATGGACTTTAGTTC
Organism: Saxidomus purpurata; assembly: GCA_022818135.1. NCBI lineage: Eukaryota > Metazoa > Mollusca > Bivalvia > Venerida > Veneridae > Saxidomus > Saxidomus purpurata. Next base: position 31,293,923 of record JAFMSR010000006.1, on the reverse strand, counting down.
TGTGATTTAAATGAACGGATAATACAAAAAATCAGTTGCTGTTAGCGAAGTATTGACACGAACTTTAATGATCACTCTTTCTAGTTTAGAAAATTCCCATTGTGCTCAATTTCGCAGTGAGTTCTTTACTGTCAGCACTTTCAGTGCTTTGATTTCATAATATGTTACGCCTGGAAATAAGTAAAATTCAAATTGATGCTGCCATTGCAATAATCTTCTAGTATTTGTAAATAAAAGGGATTTCTGTTCGGAAGAATGAAATAATACTAGAGGGAAATAAAGTAGAGTAATGTAAAAAGTGGTTTCGAGCAAAGAAACACCCCCGGGCGGGGGGCCCCGGGGGCCCTCCGCGGGGCCCCCAGGGTAAGGGGGTTTTGGCCTTTGGGGTTTGTTAAAACACAATCATTATTTTATGTTATATTTCAAATACCTAAGCTCCGGACTTAGTGGTACTAGACAAAAAAGTGTTCTGTATATAAGCCTATGTTAAATCATGTCATCCCCGGGAAGGGTCAATTTCGACCTAGGGGTCATGATTTAAGTTATCTTTGTAGAGGTCAACTAGGCAATGATACATGTATATGCCAAATATCTAAATTCTATGCCTTTTGTTTTCAGAGAAGGTTTTTTAAAGTTTTTCCTATATAAGCCTATGTAAAATCAAGTGATCCCAGGGTGGGTCAATATTGACCCGGAGGTCATAGCTTGATTAATCTTGGTAGTGGTCCACTAGGTTATGCCACATGCTAAATATCTCAGCTCTAGGCCTTGTGGTTTCATAGAAGAATATTTTTAAAGTATGTTCCTTTCCGTTGCCATGGCAAGCAGATTTCTGCATGGAATGGGATTATTTGAACAACTATGAGAGGGCTTCATGTAAGGAACATCCCTGACATGTTTCATCAACATTGGCCTAGTGGTTTCAGAGGAGATGTCGTTTGGAGGAAAATGTGAACGTACGACGCCGGACGGTGAAAGATCCTAATAAATCTCTCTTCCAAGTGAGCTAAAAAGCAAAACTGCAAACTTGAAATGGTTAATGGACTTAATCTGCTGAATGTTACGTGTTTTTATTTAAAATTAATGGCAATGAGACAATTAGACGTACTTTATAAGACAATTTGTACGTGGCAATTTATAAAAGAATCTACTTAAGTCCTACAACAAGCGATACACCGCTCTATAACATGTAAACTATCACGTGCCTCTTGAGAAAATCAGCTTTTATGATATATTAATTATTATCATCCACAAATATGTTTTATTTTTTCAGTGGTTTATCGAAATATAACGGTGGTTTATTAACCGATAAACTCACCAGTGTTCTCAAGGTATTTTACAAGGATGAACCGATTTAAACCGTACGACGATTGACCACAGTTTTTGACATTGTATTGAAACAAACTCAACAACATAAAGTATAGCAGCATTGCATTGTTTCAATGTAATATCACGCCAATGTCACCCGTGACCACAAAAAGTATAGACAGTTATATTCACTGGCACAGCCACGAGTGAAAATATTACACCGAAACCAACACGTATCTTGTATTTTAAGCACATGAAGAATCATGATTTTTTTAAAAAATAACTTAAAGAACAAATCAACAGAGTTAAAGGATTTGTTTCTTATAACACACTTTATCCCAACGTATCGATACGTCAACATATCGAGAAGCACCTACTTGTTTGTCCACCTTGTAAAGATTATTAATGTACAATAGGTTTTGCCACCACGTCTCTTTGCATTCACCAAAGTCTATACCATTCTGGGGCCACCCTGGTCCACTAGCCCAGTACTTAAACGTGGGTACGTACAACATCAGGAGTAGCATGTATGGAGGAGTTAGTCTGGAACATAGAAACGGGAAGAACATTTATTGCAATGTCTTGCACAATTCCTTCTCATATTTCAATTTGGACAGTGACATTAATCGCACTGTAAGTCCGCTGTCGGGAACATTGCACAAAGCTGTTTCGCTGATTTCAATCATAGATCAAGTGTTTCCACTTTCAGCAGATAAACACCGAGGATAACGTGCCTAATGCGATGTTAATGCGATGTCCTTGAAGTAAGCTGCCAGTTGCCAATTCAAAAACGATTCAATTGGCAACTGGCAACTGCCAGCTAACTTCACTGTCTTGTTGCCATTCGTCTACATTTTGCAAACATTAACCAAATACCAAGTCGCTAAACCTCGCGAATTGGCAACTGGCTGCCACATTACAGATGCTCTACTGATAAACATAATGTGAAAGACAATAACGATCAAATAACACAGTGAGACATTGTTAATTTGTTAGGCGCGCTCTGTTCCGGATAATCTTTATGGAAGCCCTACCTCCAGTATCTATGGAAGTAGAATAACAGCCAGTTGAATTTCAATGCTCCGCCTCTCTTCTTCATCTCGCGTAGAGACAGATACGAAACCAACAGCCCGCTGAAAACATAAGAGCAGAGATATATGTCGATGCTCAAACTCTTGCTAATAATATGCAGCGCTGGACAGGTTTTTTTGCTGTAATTACGCAATATATGTCTAATTGTGGTTTAAAACATCTCAGGGTACGAATTTGTGCATTTAATGTGTAAGACACCCTGTAACAGAAAGAGGGCTGTATTGAATTTCAGAAAAACTTGACCATTTGTAGATAAATATTGTAGGAAATATGAACTTAAGTAGAATAGAGATGTATCTACGAGATAATTACCTCAGCACAAAGAATGTATCCACGGAAACCGTTGCGTTTAAAATTACCTGGAAAGTGAAACGCTTAAACATTTGTGGTACAAATGTCGCTGCATTGTCTGCAAAAAAGAAAAAAAAAACATGTTTAGAAACATTTCGACATATCTAGATCTACAGTGACTAAGGAATTTCAAATATGTTTAGAAACATTTCGACATATCTAGATCTAAAATGAAAAGGAATTTCAAACATGTTTAGAAACACTTTGACATATCAAGATGTCTAGATCTACAGTGACTAAGGGTCTATATTAGTTATATGCTTTTAAACAGTCTCGAAATTATTTTTTGCGTTCCTGAATGTTTGTAAAAGTACCGAAATTTTACGATATCAGTTGATAGAACAATTTCATAAAGGAGTAGACCTACTTGTATGACTGGGTTTGCTTGACCTGTTATTTGTTCTCACCTATCAATCCGGCCCCAAAAGCAACGGTGTGTCCTAAAATCACCCAGGTCATGCTTAGAAAACGTATTCCGTTAATACTGGTGAGTGTTCCCTTAGGCTGGTTTGTATTTAGAATTTTTGGTGCATTTGAATACACAGAAAAGGAAAGAAGTAGTTTACCAGGAAGTCCTAAAAAAAGAAAAACACAGTACATGTTCACATGTAATTGTTGTTTATTGGAATTTATGCATTGTAAATAAGTGCATAACATATCTAAATTACAGTAAAACCCGTTTATAACGAACTCATTTGGACCATTTAAATGTGTTCCTTATATCCGGATTTTGTTATATGCGTAAAACATTTCATATAAAATAAATAAAGAAAAAAAATCGGAGCGAGAAAATTTGTTCCTTATATCCGGATTTTCGCTATATTCGGATATGTAATATAAAGTATTCCACTTTATTCTTTTTCGTGTTTTTACAATAAAGCAAAGTTATTGTGTAATACTATACCGGGTTTGTATGGAGGTCTTAGATCACCCTTTTTCTCGAGTTTTTCGTCCAAGACACCGTTTGGTTCTTTGCCGTTTATATTGTAGACTTTCATATCACCATTTGACAAATTTTCTTTCGTCATAGGGTCATTGAAAGCTCCATTATCAATTCCACTGATGGATTTCAGTTGACAGCTTTCCTGCAATAAGTAAATAAATCGCCATAAACGATGTTTTGATGCATTTAAAAATTAACCATGAGCTCCGCATAGATTTGACAAATTTAGTTGTATAACGTTTTCTGCATACATGTCATTGATCATTGAAAAATAGAAACAAAGATCACTAACACGATCGTACCTCTTCATATGACACCATTACTGTTTTTTTTTTCAGGAAGCGGACTCGAGAGTGACTCCATTAGCTTCAAGCTTTCTTCACAATCGAGCTCCAATAAATTAGTATAAACTAAACTAACAGAGCCAGAATTTCTGTGAGCGGGTTCAGCGCCACAGCGATTGTTGACAGGGGGAACAGGGAATCCGAGGGCCAGTCTTCATACGCCTTGAAAAAATAATCGGAAACGATTATATGATCAGCGTCATCCAAACAGCGATCATAATGATTTTGAATTATAACGACATGTACTTATCATGTAACACTAAAACATGTGCTACTTTGTAAGTACAAACCCTCGTGCAGTTTTCGCGTTTTGTCATCGTACTCCTTTGTGTTTGTTTTCGGGGGTGGGGGAATCCAATGAGAAGGGCCAAAACCAATTAGTTTTTAAATACACCCTTGTAATGATACAGTTTCTTTGGGAAGGAAAAAACCAATTTTTTATAAAATTTATTTTAGTTCGATTGCGAAGAATGCAGAGCTGTCACTCTCGAACGACGTTATAGTGTTCATTTGTTAATAGGTAGCATAGTGCTTCCCAAGCAAATGGGCATGCTGGTTTGACAAAATGTTTTAAATCACTTTAATATATTTCGGAGCAAGAATTTAGAGCTGTCACAACGACGTTTGGCTACAAAGGTCATGCTGAATGAAAACACTCCCATTTTCCTTCTCTGGGGGTGCTTGGAGAGTACGATTTGAACAACCACATCGTAAAGTGTAGCTATCAAAATAATGGCTGCAAAAACAGCACCAACAATCCTGAAATGTGAAAAATGATTTTATTTTACGACCTGAAAAAAGTTCAACAGTGCAATTACTTCATTATAGACTTCACTGTAAATTTATGCATTAGTTCAACCGAAAGCTTGATATAGTAAATTTCAATTTTTACAAGCTCCTTCCTTATAGCCGGTGTTTGTTATATCCGTATATCGAACAAATTTTACGCGCTTTATTATTCACGATATGTTTAATTCGGGATCCATCGGGAATAAAGTTGTAAAATCCCTTACGTGACAATGCGAGCTTTTTCTGAGAAATCTAAGTGTTTCTCTTGGCAAGTCATCTTTGCCTGAGGGAGCGTCATATTCAGTGGAAGTAAATCTAGCACTGCAAGAAAAGAAAAGTCTTACGTTAGACTCTCTTACAAAATGATTTCTTACTAGAGTCATTTTGAAAGCATAGAGTACGTAGTCGGCTACAAATCAACAATGTTCAATGAGCCATGTCTGCAGTTAACTTACTGTAATACAACGACAAATGCCGAGGTGATCGAATTTGTCACAGGATCTATATATGTAGTAGCTGTTACCAGGCTCGTCTCGTTGTACTGTAGTCAACCTATGCATGAGAAATTGTACAGAATTTATAAAAGATGACTTACCAGCGTTTATGATTGCTGCGCCATCTTCTGGTGAACATGAATCCGGCAGGCACATACCGATATATACCCCTGGTGCCGCTCCAAACGCAGTCTGTTGCTGAACAAGTAAAATATCTACATATCTGAGGCTGAATCAAGACAATGAATATATAGTACGTTCTTTTTTGTTTACAGTTAAGTGTACAAAACGAACACAGTTTCTATTGTCTTTGGCATAGCTCCGTAGTGCAAACGGAACGGTGCACATATGCAATAGAATACAGCATAATATATCAGCTGGTCAAAGCTTGAATCTTTATCAAATATATTGTTATATTTTCAATGGGACCGACTTACTGAAATCGGCTGACAACATTCAGTCAAACATGTGTACAAAGACCACTAGTTGGAGGAAGCTGACATGGTCTTTGACGACAGATATGATCCAGTTTATGACAATGTGCTGCAACAATTTATACTAATGTAATGTCATGATATATTTTTTGGCAGACAGACAGACAGTTATATCAAACTACGTTTTTTAAAAAAATGTTCATTATCTTATATATTGATTAACTTCCAGCAAACAACCTGATTTCGCCATAAATATCATTTTCCGGTTTCGCACAACATCAACAACACTGGGGTATTCTAAATGTTTACAAACAAACGAGGAACTTGAGAGTTGCTGAGTGAAAAGTGAGCAGTTTAAAGACAGTTTTCAACGTTTGAACTAATGTAGAATAAATACTATGTTTGTAAAAGAAAATGATTTCAAATTATTACATGTGCATCGAAAAATAGTTCTACATGATTTCAAAGGACAAAAATGATGAAAACGATATATTAAATATAGCTTTACAATTACCTTTATCAGACTATTTATAAATGTTTTATTATTTAATTTTATGATATTACTTTGCAAACAATTTTTTGCAAAGACACGCGCAAAAATTTCCAAGTAAACACAGACATTTCAAAAACGGCGGCGTGGGCTCAACAACAACACTTGTGTATTTTAATTGTAAACAAATGAAGAAATGTTTCAGGTCCTGTCAATCACGCATTAAGAACTTACCATGCAAATTAGATACTGCTAAAAAATGATTTTTTTCCCTCAAATTTTGTTTCAAAATTGCTGTATATTGATAGCAAATGCTCTAACTAAGAAAATGAAAATCGAAGTTTATTTCAAAAATAAAAATTTTACAGGCAGTTTTCTATTTTTATGATGTCGTGCTGTTTCACGGTTTAAAATCATTCAATTTATTTATTTGGGATGTATTTGTATGGAATAAATACATCATTAACCATGATTTGTAACGAAAATACAAAAATGATAGGATAAATGAAACATTTTGATTACTTTTTCTCTGTGTTTGCACTTGAGGAGTTGAACTGGAAGTAGTCCGGCATGTGGGCGTGGTTACAAAGTGTTATCATGTCACTGACGTGATAACATTTTAAAATATCGGACAGGTGTTATTGGTCAGATTTAATGCTAGTTGCATGATAATAACGATGATTCGGCGGCGTCGAGTAGTTGGAGTGCAAAATCAATCTGATCCATGGACGCCAGTCTATGAATAGCTTCGTCAAAAGTTAAAATTAAACACGTAATTTTTCTACATCCGAGGCCTCCGGGGCATGAACTTTGATTTGTACACAAACTTCAATAACAGATACGTAAATCAAAACCATATCCGCAAACTAAACTCCTTGATACATACAATAAAATAAGAAAAATTAAATGACAATTTAGGTCAGATGATCCTATTGCAGTCCGGCTCAGCGATTGGCTGAAAAAAGTACAGGGAAAACCGTAAGATTAAATGAGACATTACCTGATTGGTAGAAAAGGTTGTATTTACAAAGTAAAAAACTCATTTGAAAAATAAAAGCAAGTCTTCGCATGAGAATGAATATTTTAGGACTTGTTATCATAATAAATAACACTGAAATCGCCATTGAATAGAAGGTGTACACATGCGGTTTAGACCCCTAAATCTCACCTGACTGAGTGGGGTGGTTGTCTCCCTTGCCAAATTGTAAAAAACTGGGTTGGTCAACCCCATATAAAAACAGCATTTTCTGGTGTCTGAGAGACTAATCTGTTCGAAAAATGCAATTTCATTGGTCAAAACCCTATAGATGGGTATGATACAGGGTCACCTTTTGACTAGAGTTATAATGTAAGTCAATGGGGAAAACAATAGGAGTATCTGACCAATATTGAAATCACACTGAATAGATTTTTCGAAAAGTCGAAATGTAAACTAGTGCTTACAACTGTGTAAATTCAATAAAAATAAGCCCAGGTGTTGTATTTTGTATAACTTATTTAATTCATATAAGTTATATTGACAAAGAATGTCATTTACCCTTCTTATAAATATAAAAGAGAAGTATAAATTTCGTTCACAGAAATCCATTCTGTCGGATAATAAAGTAACTATTAATAGAATTTTGCATTCTATTACGCATTCTATTAATATATCGGTTGCGAAGCAACACCTGTATCGGACATGTTTAAAATGCGGCTCACATTACGGTCTTATTTCGGGCTCTTATGGACGGACCTTTATAAAATTTGCTTCAAATCAAATCAAAGTCCTATAATTGCGATCCTATAACGGAAAGCGCAGCCCAGCGGAAGTGTTTTGATTTTTGTTAAGCTAGATTGTTATATAACTTGAAATAACTTATAAATTAATGTACAAATGTGATGTAAAGTAAGAATTTATGAAACAATGTAGTTAAAACTGCATCTGTGCGATACAAAGGCATAATAGTAAATATGCTGTTTGTCTTATATTTCCAATGATCATGAACGAATCCGCTCTGTGCTCCTGTTAAACATTCGCTCATTTCAAGTAGATAATAGTGACACTGTATGAATAACTATCCAATCGTTTTACGGAGAGCTATTAAAATGAAATAAACATCTTTGGCGGCGTCTTTTATGCCTGCATGCCCGTTTCGTCTTGTTTAATAAATACATGTATACAGACATTTTTCGGCGCAGCCGTATTAATTGCTTTCGACCGGAAGTTCGACCTTTCAACCGCCATTGAAATGACAAGTAGATTGTTTAAACTTTTTGTAACTGCAAAAGTTTCTCTGTAAGGCACCTTTTGATTGGATAATACCGAATGAAAAAGGTCAAAATAAATACTCTAAGACTTGTGTTTTCAGTCTATAATATGAATGGTTTTATAAATTTAGTAAATAGTTCATACCTATGAACGCAGTATGTTGTCACCGCTAAAGTAATGTTAACTGTACGAGTAGAGTTATTTACTCTCTCGACCAGTGAATAAAAGCCAATATTTCGTGTAACATATTTGATAAGAAAAACAAGGATTTCACAGTGCGGACTTAGTCATTATTGCGGAGAAAATGTGTACGTCGCCGGTTAGCTCAATCGGGATAGCATTTGCTCTGCCATCCCTGAAAGCGAACGGCTCTTGGTCCGCGTCCTGGTCAGGATGCGATGTTTTTCTCACCCTGTGACATTTTGGCGTCTTATTAAACTCGACAGGTTTTTTACCAACATTAATATAAGTATATAATTACCCCAGAACCCAGCTGTAACGACGCTGTGCAATATTTGCCGGTATATGGATGTTCCGCTCCCTTCTTGGCAACAGGATCAGTGTATGTTGTTGCCTTTATTGCAATGCATTCTTCATAACCTCCTACCCAATTCAGTTTGTAGTCCATTATTCCCGGAGCAGGTTTGGCCATTGCATCGATCACTAAAAATAAGCTTAACAAAGTTATGATATCGGAAAAAGAATATTCCGCGTTGTTCTACAGAAACTGTGGAGAACTCTGAATGCGGCGTCATTATTTTTCGAAACCGCAAGTTGTTTCGAAGAAAGTGGTGGAATATAAAATGCTAAATATCATTTAAAATTCAAAGCTTAAACAGATACCTTTCGTATGCGGTCCTCAGCTTCGGAGAAATTGTTCATATGACAGAACTTCGTATAGGTTTTGTTGACTGTAAACAGACCTGAAACGGACTTGGACTTGCTTAATGCAATAATGTAAACACATTAGCAAATATTTAAAATATGTGAACGTTTCTCTCCCTCACCTTTAGTCTTGGGAAATAAAGATCAAATGAAGTAATTTATCCAATTAAGTAAATAAATAAGCTGGTGCAGGTAGGTAGTTAGGGGGGTAAATAGGCTGGTAGATTGGCTGGTTGTATGGCTGGCTTGCAAGGCAAGACAAGACAAGGTAAGACAAGGCAAGGTAGGTAAAATGTTATGATGAACAAGTGCCTTTATAACTTGACCATAATATAAACATTTACAAAACATTTTTTGTTTTGGATTTTTTCTTGTTGAATGTTTGAGTATCAGCATAGGCTTTGTGGTCAAAATTATCAAAGCACTGTCCCTTAGAGGGAAATATACTTACTTCTAAGAGCCCAATTTTCACGACGAACCAATGCTTCAAGAAACAGCCCCGTGTGGTTACGACACACACTGCTGGTTGTGTTAACAGTCGCCGCTTCCAGTGTTTTTTCAAGATTATCAGTGATATAGCTTATGATTTTGTCTCGATTACTTTCCAAAAACGAGCCGACGTACGACATGATGTTGCTAGACGAGAAGCCCCCTTGTGCATTGCTAGCAGCGGTGAATGCATTCTGTATGAGTTGTTGGTAGATTTGACCAGTGTTCTGACACAAACACCCGTTGAAAACTGCCAATATGGTAATCCATTTCATAAAAATCATCGTTATATTTTTTAAAGTCGACGCATAGGAATAGTTTGTATCTAGTACACTTGTAAAAGTCCAGAGCTCGCCGATATATGTAGTTATCACTTACAAAGATGACTAAATGCTAAAATTATTTTCGAATGTCTGTCAGGGTTTATCATTATTTACGTAGCCGAATGTTTCAAATAGGCAGTTTGACAGAATAACATTCGGTTACCGACTCTAACTTATCAGTGTTAAGTTAAATGACTGACAAAAGTTGTACATGGTATTATAATGTAAAGTGTAAAAATCTATATTTCAAATTCCATTCCCGTACACAAGAAGTAAATTTAATTTTTTTATAACATTTGCACATCAAACTTTATGAGTGGCAGACAGTTTGAAAAGGAGAATGAGGTACATGGATTTCATGCAGCATTCCAAGCCAACGGTTTTTAAGACATTTCCCCAAGTAAAGTTTGAGTTTTAACTAATTTATTGGTACAGTTTGCAGAGTCAATTGAACGCATGCTGTGAATCCCAATACCTGTTTCACTGGACACTGACATATTCTAGCACCGAAAGAAAGGCTTGTAGGACCCCAAAATCGGAAAATGATCACAACCGTGCAATAATTTTACCCCTTATGTAAAACTTTCGACAAAATGTGAAACTTTAACCCTAGCCCTAACTCACTTGTGATATATTTTTCCCTTTAATTATGTCAAAAAAAAAAACATTTGTCGAAAGTTTTTACATACGGTGTAAAATTATTTCACGAGAGTGCTTTTGTGGGTATAAAGTTTCACTAAGTTAAAGTTGAAAGAAACATTTTATTTGCTCGAAATCACAATTGTTATAATAATATCGAAAATAAATTTTCTAGTTTTAATGTTCCCAACTGGTAAAAAATTCTTGCTTTTAGTTATTTTAGTTTAATACTATTTGATTGTTCTATGTACAAGTACACGTATAACATTTGGATAGAAACAGTTTAAATACATTTGACAAATGGATTGAGCCACGAGTTATAGCAAAATCAACATCATTGCCTTTAGTTCGTTTTTATGTTCTCACGTAGTATTATTCCAAAATCATTATCTTAACCTCAGTAATTTGTTTAAATAAACAGACTTTTACTGCAAGAAATTGATGGTCAGCCCTCGAAGTTCAGTTCAAAATATATCACAGTACTAAAATCAGCCATTCCTGTGTAAATAGGGCCATATACTGTTTATCAGCGGTGAGATTTGATGTTATTGTGTAAGGTTTATTTTGACCCAAATTAACTACAGTTAAATCTTGTCCTTTGCATTATCATGTTAGCCAGCGACCTAGTTAGATGTACTTTTGTTATATAACCCTTAATTAAGCAGCCAGTACTGGTGTATATACCAAACGGACATGTTTTTACTATTAATTAAGCCTGTATCAAGCAGTCACCTACTTTAAGCGGCTGATTTTGATGATCTCTTGTCTGGCTGCTTATATGGATTTAAGTAAAAACTAGGAAAAAGTGTACATTTGTATATACGTTTTGTACCATCTTAAACAGCAGTTTCATAATTACATATTTGCAGAACGGTTGAGAATGATATCGCTAGGACAAAAAAGTGTAATAGAATCTCATTTACACAGTCCCGTCTCCTTCAAAAAAGGGTTTGTTACATATAAACATTCTATCCATGTTCTTGTGATTTCAAATATCAGTGAAGTCCGGGTTGAAATGATTTAATCCATGCCATAATGAGATGAAATCCTTATGTTGCAAAACACTTCAAACCGGCGACTGAGCCAATTTCTACCAAACGTCACAGGGCTGTAGTTCGGATGGTCTTCTAGTGATGTGGGGTGCTCTTCCATGTTGTTGCATTAGTTTATGTTGTACCAAGTTTGTTTTATCAATAGATTCAGTCACAGAACTATCAGGGGCGCTGTTACATCTGTATAGTCATTTTTACCCCACATTCCTGTTCAAGTGTCGTTAAAGCCCAGGCAATTCGTTTGCACTCATGACCGCCTTTTAGTACTTGAGTACTTTTGATTGCGAAATTTTGTCACGATAATAACCGTCATCAGATATATATAGAAGTGATGTGTTCTTCGCTTTACTTGACGAATGAAAATCACGACATATTTGGTATGACTAGTTTAGTCAAAATACACACATCGGTCTGTTATATAGGTGTGATTTGTTTATGTAATTTCGGAATTCTTTTATATGATTCAGAGAAGAACATCACCAGCAACTATAAAATATCTATACTTACGACGAACATATGTGTTGTAACCGACCGCAGGTGTAGTCAGCCCGGTTAGCTCAATCGGTAGAGCGCGAGATTTGTAATCTCGGGGTAGCGGGTTCGATACCCGGGGCTAACCAACTAAATTTACTAACAGTCTTTCGGATAAGACTAAAACCGAGGTCCCATGTATGGGTGCTATACACCTGGCATGTTAAATGAACCAGGGGTGTCTCTGGAATTGGGACGCTCTCTGTATCTTGCACTTCTCTCCGAAACCTAAAATAACTAACCTCTTCTTGGGGTATTGGTCATATGGGTAACCGGTACTAACGATACGATACGAACATATGTATACCTTTCAAGATTGCTAGGATGGTTGTCACTGTAAATTGACATATGCACCTGAAATTGTATTGTTGTATCTGAGAGGTCTATTAATTTTCTATGTACTAGTAGTAAACTTGCTTAAAAATATTAAGTGCAAAACGGCTTGGCAGTATTAGCATACGTAATATTAAATGAACGGGTAACAAATGAAAGGGTAATAAATGAATTGATAACACCCGGTAGGTGCTGCTTCAAGTACGTGTATATAGCCTAAGCCCTAAACACAATACAATCTCGTCACTGAAAGATGAAATTTTTGTTTTGTATACGAAAAAGGGCTCTATAGACAAGTACATGGCCATGTTGCAAGCATGGTGAAAGTACACATCTGAGATATTACTGTTGAAAGTATGGGCCCTGAAGATCGGCAAGTGAGAAACTAAAACGCCTCAAGCAAGAGTGATGGTGCGTTGTACCTACCTACCTTCCAAGATATTTTAATCAATGAACTAGTTTTAAGAAATTGCCTGGACAAGAAAAACTGGAAAAACGGAACGACAAGAACTGACTCATGCAAGAGACTAGATTCTTGCACACTGCACTTGTCCTTGTCACCATCTAACTCTATTCCTACTAGCAGTTTAAAATAGTTGTAATCAAATATGCAATAAATTAATGTTCATTATACAAGTGTCGATAAGGATTAAATGAAGAAATATTAAGGTCAATTTTTGTTTACTTGACTCTCATGGTCGGGTCCCCTTCCCTTGATTTTTTGGAGGTGTAAATCTAACCCCATAATGTTTTCCATCACCACCCCCAGATCATTTGATTAAGCACAATATTGTGTGTGCATTGTTTACTTTATACAAGTGTAAATATTTAAGGTCAAATGTAAGGTTATTTTATGGGTTCGGATTGTTTATCTACGATGCTATCACCTAGTAGTTATATTAAAAAAAACCCAACAGTTTTACACTTTATTTGATTATTTTTGTTTGATTTGGAATCAAGTTCTCCAATTTTCTCCATTTAGGACCGGATTGATGGGTATATTTATATGACTGTATCTTGGTCCGGGAAACCTGACTAGATATCACGTCAACGAACTGTGTATGACAAACAGAAGATATCGGCATGTGCTTTATTCTGACCCTAACTCTGTACCTTACTGAAGGTATAGATAATGTATACAGTCATGTTATTCAGCATTATCATAAAGAGACATTCATGAAGATGATTTATACTAAAATCGACATAATTTATAAACTTTATCAACTTATCATAGTTCATATCGTGTACCCGTTTATCACACCATCCTGAATACACAATGTACGAAAATAGACCTTCAGCATCCATTAAGTAGTTACAAAATAATTGGACATGACCAACACATGTTACCTCAATAATATTTTCAGTGGGCAAAGAGTATTGGAAAGATCTTAAATTCAATTTAAAAAAAGTTCTTGTTACATAAAACACGATGAAATTGACAATATATTTCTTTGTTTGTGTAATATGCACGTGTTCATGTCAAAGATTCGGGGATTTTCTCACAGAAATAGGAAATGCTAAGACAAGAATCAAAGAAATACAGACGTCGCCGACTGCAGATATACTGAGTAAGGTGAAGGAAGCGTTCCAACAGGAAAGTCTAACAGACCACACTGAAAACTTGCTCAGCTCTGGATTTAACGACTTCAACCCTTACGAAGTTAGCAGTTTATGCCTGAATCACACAAAGTATGTTCTTGAAGGAATACTGCAGAATGAAAACTGGGCGCTACGTAGTAAGTACACGCTTCCATCTGTGTTTTGTAATTTGTCCCTGGAAATAAAAAAACGTGTCAGTAAGATATCTGATAAATCTGAACTTCTGGTCTCAGGAAAACACAACCTGTCCCATGGCTCAGCGTGTAATCACACTCTTTTTACCTACTTAACATAAACGTTATCCTGCATTACCACCGTGTCGTGTGTATATTTTCAGTGATCGATTCTGCCGGTAAACCATCAAGTGATTTGCTGGACCTCCACATCAGATGGTTGGGGAACTATGAGGAATGTACTGCCATAAAGGCAACTGTGTACGAAGACCCAGTTAACAAAACAGGACCAAGTAATCCTTTCGACGGAAAATACTGTCTAACGTTCTTTACTTTTGGAGGCGGTCAGCAAGTAGGCACGCCTTGTTATTTTGAACACGAAAGTACATGTCATGCTGTTTCCCATGCTGCATTGAATGAAGCACGTGAAAACCGAGAAATTGATACAATTAATTTTGTCTGTAATGATAGTATATATCAAGACCATGCAGACGGCATTGTTGAACACATACGAATTGGTCACGTGAGTGAAGATATCGTACACATTTCTCACACATGTATGACAAATACGCACGAATATGTCACACATTTGTGAAAATTTAGCTATGTACTTTTACCCAAAGCAAAATTTCTGCGCCTTTACTCAATGCAGAAACGTATATTTCACATGTTAAAATAAATAGAAAAACATCTGTAAAAATATTGTTCATACGGAAACGTAACACATTTCAAACAACAGTTGATGCCACCCACATAGATCAGGAGCATATTGTTTTGCTCTGTCTGATAGAGCCCTATTATTTCTCAGGATAATAGAACATATTGAGTAGATGTAGAATGTTGGGTCATTGGATCAAAGGTAAAGGTCACAGGGGGTAAAACATATCAAATTCTTTAACACTCAATATCATGATAACCTTTTGACACTGATACTTCATATGTCATAAGATGATTGTTCTCAATGTGTAGTAGAAGCTCCATGTCGGTTTTAGGGGTAATTCGGTCAGAGGTACAGGTCACAAGAGGTCATGATCATGAAATCCTTTAGCACTCAATATCTTGATATCTGTTTGACACAAAGAATGGTTGGTCTCAATGAATAGAAGATCATTGTTGCTTTTGGACTATTGGGTTGCTCGATTCCGTCCGCCCGTCCGTCCGTCATTCCGTCCGTCTGTCTGTCACATTTTGTCTCCGGGCAGAAACTTCATGATACATTAATCGATTTTTGCAAAAGTGTTAACCACATCAAGACAATGTGTGGCGTGCAAGACCCAGGTCCATAGCCCAACGGTCAAGATCACAGTGCATTTTGAACTTAGTTGATTTTCACTATATAAGTATTGTGAGGGTGTTGTTTGTGTCTGTGGCATAACTTTATCGTGCATAGTGAATTATACAATGACTTCGCGCAAATGTTTACTATAACATGAAAACGTGTAGAAAATAGTGCTGCAGTCGCACTTATTTCGACATTTCAGTTATGGCCCTTGACATACAAACTTGTGCTAGCAGTTATTTTGCTTTGTCAAGCGCCATAACTCTGCCGTCACTGGTCCGGTTCAGATTGAAATGGTACCAATATACAGTATAAGTTTTTATAATTAACGTCGGTTTCAAATTTGGTAATTGGAAAATGCGTTTACTGACCAGACTGCCTATCACAATACCATTAAGTATGTATTCGGACAATTTTAAGGGCCATAACTGTCAAAACAGACCCGGTACAAAAATAAAATCCAGGAGCAAGACTACACTTGCCAACAGATATTCATTAAAAGTCACCCCGGCTGGTAAAGAGATTTATGGATTAAATTGCCCCCAGTAGCTAAATACAATAAAAAACAAACGGTAAACGGACTGTGAAAATTTCGATGGTACTACATGTAAGAGGTGGTGAAAAAAGTAGGCACGAAATTTTCACAATACCTACTTGTGACATATTCGTACGTATTTGTCACACATAAGGTTCAACACTGCATGACTATGCTGCACGGCCAATACAGACGTGGGAAAACGTATTTATTAAATATCAAAAGTCATTTGAATAATTCTAAGGAGTACAGTGTACTATAGGTTTAATAGTTTATTTCAGTCTCATTCATAGGTGAAATACTCGGCGTCATTTATGGTATCATTTTATCATTTTAACTCTATTTGTATACACTTGCATATAATAATGTACAAACAGCAGCATAACTAGAAAAAGAAAACAAATATGGAGACTTTGTACACATTTTTGATGATATAATATCATATACTTTGATATTTTCATAGGAAACTATACTGCAACCAACGGGGCTGTCGTTGCAAATTGGATTGTGTGTTCCAGATACGTGTAGTTCACTCGAAGCCGGGACATTAGCGTATACATGTAAGACTTTAAAGCAATTAAATATCGTCTATGTGGCTAAGCACTTGTATCATCCAGAGTTTAAATATCTTAATTTGTTCGTGCTCTTTAAAGCATATTTGATGGGCGATATTGATGATTTATTTGAATCTCGTCGAACTATATTAAATTTCGTTTGAGTGATTAAAGGTTGTGTTCAGGCAAAATGCCGCAAACCTAAGGAAGGCGATTATTGATGATAACCACCTTTCAAAAACGAATAAAGAATGAGTAACCAACTTTTATTAGACATTTTAAACGTACTATTTTCTAATTGAATACGCGTTCATTTTCAGTGGCGTCCTCGCTTCCGTTAAATGTAACAGTTCCGTACCCGTTTGCGCTATGCCAGGAAAAAGATCCGGAATACAGTAGCAAGGCCATTGCAGTGATGTAAGTTTTTATGTTTCTTTTTTGTAAATGCACAATGGATACGACAACTCATTTAGAAGTTAAAGCGATTTTCAGATTCACGATTACAGTTCAGAAAACTTTAGACTTGAAGTTAATATTAAATAATATTAAATCTTTTTTATCTTCACCAATGAATTGCCTACATAAGTGATGTTTTAATATATATATAATGTTTATAGTATGTTTCATGCTACATGTACTAGCATTAAATCCGACTGATAACACCTGTCCGATATTTTAAAATGTTATCACGTCAGTGACATGATAACACTTTGTAACCACGCCCACATGCTGGACTCCTTCCAATTTAACAAGCGCAAAAGTAATCAAAATATTTCATTTATCCTATCATTTTTGTATCTTCGTTTACAAATCATGGTTAATGATGTATTTATTGCATGAAAATACAGCCCAAATAAATTGAATGACTTAATTAAAAAAAACAGCACGGCATCATAAAAATAGAAAACTGCCTGTAGAATCTTTATTTTTGAAATAAACATAATTATTGTTGTTGGTATTCATTTTCTTAATAAGATCATTTGCTATCCACCTACAGCAATTTTGAAGCAAAATTGAGAAAAAGTTGATTTTCATTTTTTTATCACTATCCAATTTTCATAGTAAGTTCTTAATGCGTGGTTGTAATGGCCTGAAACATTCTTCGATTGTTTACAATTAGAATACCCAAGTATTGTTGTTGAGCCCACGCCGCCGTTTTTAAAATGTCTGTGTTTTACTTAACAATTCTTGCGCGTGTCTTTGCAAAAAAAATGTTTGCAAAGTAATATCATAACATAAAACAATAACACATTTATAAATAGTCTCATGAAGGTAATTATAAAGCTATATTTATGTCGTTTTTATCTTTTTTGTCCTTTGAAATGTAGAACTATTTTTCGATGCACATGTAGTAACTTGAAACCATTTTCTTTTATAAATACCATATTTATTCTATTTTAGGCCCCTAAAAATGTAAAAAAATTACATGTAGATTTTGCATGATAAATAGAATATTAGTCAACTGTCTTTTGACAACATGTGATATCAGATTCGGCAGATACGTCGCCTTTTCCGAGCGCATCTGCTTCACCTGATATCACATTCATGTCATCAAAAGACAGTAGACTATTATTCTCTACATATATAAAAGGTAGCAGAGCTCCGATCGTGCTTTTTCGAATTAGTTTTGTTATCCATGTACAACTCAGTGGCCGTATGTTTTATTGTTATGCCCCGCCAAAGGCAAATAACAGATTTTACAGTATGATAATAGTTCATACATTGTATACACTGTACGAAAAAAGTTTAAAGATCATATAACACGGCATGATTATTATATGTACCTGGATACAGTTCATACAGTAAAAGAACAAATATGATGTGACACACAGAAGATACATATGTATCCATGTACAACTCATTGGCAGCCATTCTGATCACTTGTATCCATGTACAACTCAGTGCCTGCAACTTTCATTGACTGGTATCCATGTTTAAATCAGTGGCAGCAATTCTTATTTCCTGGTATCCATGCACAACTCAGTGGCAACAATTTTAATTGGCTGGTACATTTGTATCCATGTTCAACTCAGTGGCAGCAATTCCAATTTACTTGATCTTGTATCATTGACTGACAGCAATTCTAATTTACTGGTATCCGTGCACAACTCAGTGCCAGCATTTATACTATGCCTTTTTGGAAAATTTGTAAGGTTAACAGAGGATGGATCCCAGACCTCTATTTAACCACTGACGGGTACAATGAATGGGGTTTACCCAAACGGGGCCTAAAAAAACAACAACAACAAACAAAAACTCAGTGCCAGCAATTTTAATTGACTGGTAACCTTGTACAACTCAGTGGCAGCAATTCTAATTTACTGGTACCCATGTTCAAATCAGTGACAGCAATTCTTATTTACTGCTACATTTTATGTATACATGTACAACTCAGTTGCAACAAGTTTTTATTTTCTGGTTTCCATGTACAACTCAGTGGACTGGAACACACCTCAAGTTGCATCAACGGTCATCCAACCTGGGTCATCCAGGTTATTTGAAGCAAACGCGGTAACCAGTACACTGCCCGCATAAGGACTCAAACTTTTGTTTCTCGGCTTAACTCCCTGTGACCGATGCAACATAGCTCTTGACACTTTAGTTGCATAATTTCATCTCATGTTTATATTTCAGTGTTGTTTGCTCAATATTCGTTGCCATAGTTGTTATAGCGACAGCATACGACATAATCATTCAATATGTACTACAGAGATCATTGAAAAGATACAAAGTACAGGTAATACACATTTTTTCTTTGATTGTTTATAAGTCCAGGCCGACCCTGGGACTTCTACCTGGATGGACTTGCCAAGACTCCTGACAGGCGCAGGTTGAAGAGAGACAGATGCAAATACAAGGGAATCCGGGTACCAGACCCTATGTCTTTTTTTATGAATAGACTCCTTGGTTCTATAGCATGCCCGGTGTATAGCACTGATACACATGAGACTGCATCTGGGTTTCTAACCAGTTCATCTCTAGATGGGTGGGAAACACTAAAAAGCGTTTCTGAAATTTCCAGGTTATACATTAACTAACATTATTAATCGTATGAAACACTAAATACAATAAAATCACATGTATATTTTCGTATTCTACGTTCCGAATGTCTTATTCAAAAAAACTTTGTATTCTATGTTTATGCACAGTACAACAATGTTACTGCTAATGGATCCCACGGTGAAATAAGTTTTCTAGAACTGTTTTTGGGGCAAAACACGTTCACCTTTTAAGGTTGCTTTTAAGCCCAACGCTAGCACAATGATGAAAACTGTATCTCGTGCTATTACACAGTTTCATTAACCACTCTGATCAACAGGTCAGTCATAAACCACAGTGTTAATGAGAAAAAGATTCACGGATTTCATCGTTATGTTTTTTACGTTTTTACGATGAAACCACGAAATTCAATATATGTTTTCTGTTTAACAACCGGGATTCACATGATTGAACAGATTGGTTGAAGTACATGTATACGATTTTGAGACATAGCAAACTATATGTGTAGGCTTTTTTGGTATATCCATCAGAAGCTCACACATATATTAAAAACCTTTTCAGTACTGAAAGAAAATGTGTAAACTATATCTTAATAATTTATCTATCTTTTGTCTAACTTGCAGCCTAACGGTAGCGCGTATGGAAGTATCGAGTCCAAAGCGGCGGCTAATGGATACGCTTCTAATGGCCATGTGCCAAACGGTGAAGTGGTAACAGACAGAGTTCTAAATACGGATCTATACAAACATTTCAACGAAAAGGACAACTTAATGAATAGAAAAGGATCCGACATGAAATATAAGCCAGGTACTAGTGTAACTTAGTTTGCATTCAAACACCGCATGGTAATATTTTTTTATAACCAAAGTCAAATATTGATTTGAATGTGAAATTTGATGAAGCTTTTGCACATGTCGGTGTGTAGCCATCTGTTTCTTTGCGTTTCATGCAAAAAACACGCTTTCTGGGCTTTTGTTTCTTCATAACAGTTTTTGTAAATCATTTCTTCAAATGAATGTAGGCTAGACACCACCACAAGCACCCAGCACAGTAATAAAAGGTTTATAAAGCTATAACATAGCCGCGATACGATGTCATTAATTTAAATATCTTTGAATGCAACAAGGAATTTTTAGAATACATGACTTGCTATATGAAAACATATGAACGAATAAGATGGCCAAGATGGTCCTTTATCGTTCACCTGTCTTCCATTGACTATAAAACAAGGTCAACACTAGCAGAAAGGTTTTTGTTTGGTAGGGGGTGGGGTTCCTGATTTGAACAATAAATATCTAAGCTCTTGGCCTTATGGTTCTAGGCAAGAAGGGTTTGGAAGTTATGCCTACATAAGCCTTTGTAGAATCACGTGACCCCCCCCCCTCGGACTGGCTCAATTTTGATCTAGGGGTCTTGATTTGAACAATCTTGATAGAGGTCAACTAGGTAATGCTATATGCTAAAATTCCTAGCTCCAGGCTTTGTGGTTTCAGAGAAGAAGATTTCCCTTAGCATACGTAAAGTCATGTGACCCCCAGGGCAGGTTCAATTTTGGCCCGTGGGTCATAATTTTAACAACTTCTACTAGAGGTATACTTGCAATACTACATATTAAATAACTTAGCTCAAGGCCTTGTGTTTTCAGAAAGGAAGATTTTTTTAAAAGTCTTTCTTGTATAGGCCTATATTAAATATTAAATCAAGTGAGCTCCTGGCAGGGTTAATTTTGACCCAGGGGTCGTGATTCGAACAATCTTGAAGTTGGTAGAAGTCCAGTAGGCAATGCTACATACAAAATATTTCTTGTTCTTGTGGTTTTTTAAAGTTTTTTTCTATATAAACCTATTAAAAGAAACTACTGCATGTCAATCGAGAAAAGGGAGACTACTCAATCCTTTACAAATGTCAGAAATTTTCATTATTATCTCCCTTAGCTACTGTTATGAAATAGCTAATTTAGTCAAATTGGTGTCTATGTTATAAGATCAGTTTAAGTATAAGCATGGTCTCTGTCGGTACATATTTGAACAGTCTTAGTAGGGGTCTACCAGGCGATGCTACATGCTAAAAAGTTTCAGAGAAGATGATTTTTTAAAATTTTCCTTTATAAGCCTTTTAAATAATAAGGGCGCCTCAAATTAAATGATCGAATTTTCTTCTCACATAGACCATGTTCAGGCGATTGAAGGTTTTTATGCCTAGTGTAACAGTACTCAAAATGCTACTGACGTCACTTTACCAGCGCACTTTGCAAGCGTTTTTAGTGTAGCGTTTCCTTTGTTTATTTTAACCTGCTGTTTTTATCTTATAATTTTTAATTAGATCTGCAGAGACGTAAAAAGTTTAGGTAACTGGTATGCACGGATTAGGGTTGGAAATAAATGTTCGATGGTTAAAATTTAGCGTAAAGTGTTTGTAATTATATTTTGAAACTTTGATTATTAATGTGGTTTAAAGTGTACCGTAGTATTTCGTCATTTTGCCTGTCGTAACCCATGTCTACTGCGTTTCTTTCATGTGTCCTAAGCAAATTTCACTAACTTGCACTCAGATAAATAATACTGTTTAACAATAGTAAGATTTTAAGACATGAAATAAGCGTTAAATGATGATTACCATAATACATAATGACGGAACTTCCTGGATATGACCGTTCTCGCAAGACAGGAGAATGGAATCAGGTCCCGGTCAAATTCCGCTGATGGTATTCGAACCATTCGAAGGGTCGGTCTACATCTCGGCCCCCTTCATAGTTACCTTTCCGATCGACTTTAAGAGCTTCAATGCTGGTTTTGTTCGGTGCGAACAATGCCTCTTTCTAGTGGGGGGGGGGAAAAAAAATGCCATCGTCATGTTTAAATAAACATTTTATGTCCGGGTTACAAAATAACTTCCATTTATGGGAAATTATTTATATTTTATCATCACAGGTTGGAGGGGGAGTGTGAATAGCAAATCATTTTCATCACAAGACTTATATCCAAAATTTCATGGTGGCTTAGGTTATAAAGTGAAAGTGCCAGGTGAGCTAGAATTCAACTTGCTACAGTGTCTTACTGATTTTTTGCTGGAGAGTCCCGGTCTAAGGGTGTGTTTGGTGGTTTTTATGGATTTTTTATTATATTTTGTATTGTACGTTTTCAATATTAAGTGGTTTATTACGAAGGTCTGGCCTGGTAAGTCATGAAGAAGATTCTGGTACAAACCAAGCGTCTGGTAATGCGAGTGTCTCAGGTTCTGTATGACATGGGTAATCCTCGGAATACTCACCTTTTGGACTGAGTGCTGCGGGTTGGTACAGTGTTTGCCAGTTTTAAATAAAATTTATGTTTACAAAAACATTATTCGTAGTTACACCAAGACTTAAATGCAGTGGAACCTATTAACCTAATTAAGTACTGTTAACTTCTCTCATTGCCCAGTTTTCTTTTTTGTTGTGCTCCTTAAAGTTCAACGGCCTGTAAGGAAGCAATAGCCATTTTATCATTAATAATGACATTGTTCATGCTTTTCCTTTGGGATTAACTCAGTAATTTATAGATTGTCATCCTACTTGGAGAAGCTCCTTACTTCCTCATACGGAAGGCCAGCTCGGTAGCAGGACTCGAACACGTGACATTCGCACCCATGGCTGGACCGATGTTTCAAAAAGACATAAGCTTTCAAATGATACATTACGTCATGTTCACGATGACGTATCCTGATTTATAGTGATTCGACACGTTGCAAAATTGCTTGTACATTTATTTAATTAGTTATTCTCTTTTCGAGAACATATTCGTCATAACAATATGCGGACCGTTCAAGCTGCCCTTACATGTAAAACTATTTTGTAACTGTTCTAAAATACACATACATTTTCATTGCATATGCTTTTGTTAAACAATAACCCTCTATCTAATTTTTTTGCAATTATAAACATATGTCTATTCTGATTCACAGACAATATTGCTACATATCTTCCACAAATTTTGAAGAGGCTTTCCTTCCAAGCGATTTCAAATGCAACATTTGCTGTGGATACATTCTTTGTTTTAAGGTATGTATTTTCTGTCTCTGCATACCGCCTTCTGCAGATGAAAAACCCGGCTGGTGAGTGTTATATTTACTAAATTTATCAATTTTAAAGCAAAAAAACATCATGGCATTTCTACTTATTTTCTACAGAATAACTTATTTTCACGGTTAAAACCACAAAAGAATAATCATCAAAAACTAAAAAATACTGATTCCGTATCAAAAAAAAATTTAAAAAAATTTAGGTTTAAAGCTTTTGCTAAATTGCTCTTTAGATATGACCCGATGTCATCATAAGTAAGTCATGATTCAACACGGCATGCATTCAGTCATAAGAAATGATATTTTACCCGAGCAAATGCCTGCAGTTGTTATATTCAACATGATTATTAAAGCCCACAAAACTTACATTTACAGTGGACTACTGGTAGCCTATCTTACACTGCAAGCGATGAAGAAAAGTGACGGAGCTAAACGTTTCGGATGGGGCATGTTTTATTTTCACCGATTTTGGAGGTATTTTGTCCGAAAATAATAACAATAATTACAAAAAATAATAACACAATGATAAAGAACAGTAGTAAAGGAGAAAGTACAGACCGTTATGCTCTCCGTTACGACAATAAAGTATACATAGAATTTAACCAGTTACGTTTAAGGATTAGCTTTGTAGAAGAGCAGTGGCATTCATTCATTCGCAAATCCAATACCTAACTGGTAAATTAGTCTTGCGTTTAATCAGAATGATAATTTCCTCATATTAGCTTATTGTCTTTCTAGATTGACACCGCCATACATGCTGTTCCTCATGTTGTATGTACCCACGATGAAATACTGGACAAGTGGACCACTTTGGCCACAGTCAACAGGATTTGAAGTAGATGAGTGTAAAGATACCTGGTGGAAGAATATTTTATATGTAAATAACATCATTGAACCTGAAAAAATGGTGAGTTATAATGTTTACAGTGCAAACATAAAATAAATCCAGTATGTTCCAATCCACTTTCGTATTAGTAGAGTCCAACGACGGGTCTAACCTTAAAGGCTGGTGCTTACATACAATTAGCCCAAGGTCTTTGAGGCTATTATTCCTATTTCTCATTATAGCGTCAAAGACTATCCTTCTGAGAAACCTAACAGGTGTACGGCGCAAACTGCGCCGTGTTCGTTTTCCAAGGTAAACATACTTTTGGGACGAATCATTACTTTATATGACAAGACTGAAGTATAATCTACCATTTTGCCCAATTAGAACTAAGTGTCTTCTCAACATACCATTAATTCAACCTTTATACAATAACACCCATAAACTTTTACAAAATGTGGCCGCCATATTGGAAAACTGCCGAAGCGTTCCGAAACGCGTATTTTGTCATGTGACTCCTCAATATTGAAGCGCATGTAAACATTAAGTTGAAAAAAATAACTAACACGCAGAAAGTTATAATCGGCAGTTCAACTCATTAAAAATACGTTCTTGAACTAAATTTTGTCTTAGCATAAGTATTTTTCATTCAATATTATAATAATTGTTTCTTCTACATTAGGCCATGTCTATTTTTAGACGGTGGCTTTCCATTCTCGTGTCGTCACGCGCACTTGCGAGAATGAGATAATATGAAAATAAAGAAATATAAAAGGTTTTAGTTGGCTTTTGGAGCATTTATGTAGCTGTTAATTATTGGTGTCAATAGCATTTAAAATGTGTTTTAAGGATATTGTGGTAGTTTATCATTGAAAATTAAAGGTGCGATATCTTTTATGCCAAGTGATAAAAACGGACCTTATCCTGTTAACTTTGCAAGGCTACAATTCCATAACTAAATATGGTCAACTGACACAATAAAAAGACATATTTAGTTATGGAAGCCAGAACTAACATACAATGTACATGTACTTTATTTTACTGTGGACCTAGAAGCAAGACTTTGTCTCGCATGATGTTTATATACTTTGGTACTTAATGCAAACGTTGTTATTTACTAGCAGGCAAATACTGACAGCACGTAGACTCATTAGAACAAACACTAATGCAACAGTTCAAACAACTCTATATATAGACCCTGTGTTTTCGTCAAACGCAGCTGGCTTTATGTCCAACCGTGAAGCTAGGATCTATACTATACCATTATTCCTCTTAAATTATTCTGAGAAAATTGATTGACAGTCATTTTACTTATCTTATTACGAGTTCTCATTGTAAATATTCAATCTATTTATAGTGCATGGCTTGGAGCTGGTATCTATCAAACGACATGCAGTTTTACATCATCAGTCCACTGATGCTCGTGCCACTCTACTAGTAAATATCATAACTTTCTTAATCGTTATTGTCCTTTGTTGATTCGTTATTCGTTGATTCGTTATTCGTTGACTCGTTATTTGTTGATTCGTTATTCGTTATTCGTTGATTCCTTATTCGTTGATTCGTTATTCGTTGATTCGTTATTCGTTGATTCGTTATTTGTTGATTCCTTATTCGTTGATTCGTTATTTGTTGATTCGTTATTCGTTGATTCGTTATTCGTTGATTCGTTGATTCGTTATTCGTTATTGTCCTTCGTTGATTCGAATTAATGTTTACAAATGTACATAGTTCCCACATCCACAATACTTCGAATTGCCAGCCATTTTGATAAGCATTAATAAGATTTTTTCTCAATTATGTGATAATTAAAAAAATATCAAGAGAATTTATGTGTGACAACCACATTTTCTTGAACCTGCTGAATTATCTGCCCATATCAGCAATATACATTAATTCTGTTTATAAATCTGATTATTGGGTTATTGTTTAATCGATTGTTCCCAAATTAACTTTAAAGAAAGTTGCCGACCAATATGGCTGACAATTAAAAATATGGGAGGTAAGCATTGTTAATGTGGGAACTTTGTATACTCATACATAATATTATAATGTGTCATGAGCGAAAATGGTTTAATTTTATTGAATGAACATCTTTCCTTACAACTGTCACTAGGTTAGTTGCAGCTCATGAACTTTACATTTTCGAAATTTCAATATGTAAAACACGCTAAGCCTTAATCTTCGCCTACTGCGTATCACACTGGGCTACTTGTGCGGACGTATCGAGACGAGGTGTAAAGTGTTTGATTACGATGCCAGGTACAACTATGAGAAGCTTCGCTACGCTCTGATTCAACAAAAAAACAACAACAGTACTTGATAATCCATATGACAAACGCTCCAAGACGAGTTTCAGTTATTTTAGGTTTTGGGGGATATTGCAAGATACAAAACGCATCTTGTTCCAGAAACACCACCTGGTTCTTTGACATTTCCAGTGTACAGCATCGACACTCGGACCTCGGTTTTAAGTCTTATCCGAACAACCATTAGTTATGTTAGTGGAGGAGCGGGGGGTCAAACCTGCGATTCCTGAATTACAAGAACAGCGCGTTGACTACTAGACAATTGATCCGCTTCTTTCTATACAGATTTAAATGATCTAACTTTTTGTGCATTCTGGCCCATTAACTATTAACCTTGGCTCGTGTTTTCATTTTCATTCGGGAAAGGTGAAAACTCGGTCTTTACCGTAGGTTCATTTGCAAGTTTGAATTTAATTCAAACTAAACAAAAAGTTTTTAACAACATAGAATTAGTTTAGATTAAATCCTATGATTATTAGTTAAAGGTAAAGGTAAGTACTCGTCTTCTTTCGTTGTACATTTTGTACATTTCATAACTGAAGATGCCTTGGGACCAGCGATGAAAGCCGAAGAATCACCTTTCCCGAATATAAATATTTTGTTTAGTCCCCGGATGTGCGAAGCCGAAAATGAGTTTAAACTTTTGTGTACAAAAATTTCTATTACGTCACTGACACATTATCCTTAATGAACATTAGAATTTACCTTTCAATCGGATGCGCAATCATTGCATCAGCGGTACATTCATACAAAATACAAAATTGTTTGTAAATTAATTAGTAATGCATGACTTTGTTTATTGAAATAGCACAATAAGACGAAAATTACATGTTGTCTTTAAAATAATGTGCTTGATATTTATAGCTAAGGAAATACATGTTTGATGAAATACAATAAACATAAAACGACGTGCTATTTTTGCAGTTCACCACTATGGGGAAGTATTTCTTGCTTTGTGCTAGTCTTGGCAAATTTCATCACGACAGGTGTAATATCCAAGAAACATGAACTCGGATCTAATATGATTTTAGGGTATGTATTTCATGTATTCTTGATCAAAATCCCCATGAATGTCATTGGTTAAAACAAGCACTACTGCGATGACTCTAGGTACAAAGAATGTGGGGAATGCTACGTGGGTGTCAGTATTCTTCATCCTCATTCAACGAAATCTCCTTCTTTAAATACAACTGTTTTCGCTGTCTATTAATTTTGAAACAGTTATTATACGCCTTAAGAAGTCATATTTCCATTCACGACCAACGGTCCGACCCTATGATTTTTTTTATATTTTATCTGAATAATAGTCTGAATTTGACCTTTGAGCTACGACCTAATATGTTTTCCTCATTTTTCTCGTCGTTTTACCAGATTCAAGATTCTTGGATCTTGTTGTTTCACACTAAGCTACATTGTATAAACGTACGGTGCGATGCTCGAAATCGGACTTATAATATTTAAGTATTTGACAATGTAAATAATCATCGGTGGATCAAGTCCAGTAAAATAATAGGAGAGGAAAGACTTGTTTTTGAGAGATTGCGAATTTATATTTATCACCCAGGAGACGAGCAGGGCGTGGTCAATTGCTCATTAGAAACAGAAAGTGAAAGAAAACAGTTTTAATAATTGGTACCCATCTGTAGTTGGGTGGACTGAGGCACATGTTACACCAGGTGTCTTGACCCACAAGGGGCCTGACTGGGAAATGAAGCCGAGTCTCGTACATTTGTAGGTTATCCAGCGGAAGCCATAAACACTAGTACTGAGGTCAACACTAAAGCCCGAAAACGTTCAGTAACAATATGTGTTCTATGAAATGCTGTTACGGAAATCATATATTTCTTTAGTTTTATTTATTCAGAAAAAAAGTTAAAAGTTTTTTTTTTTCATTTTTCAGTGATACTTCCAACGACTCCTTTGGTTTGATCTATGTCAAGCCATGGTGTCGAATAGGACCATACGTTGTTGGTATCTTCACAGGATATCTTCTATACGTAACAGACTGTAAGGTGAAAATTCCAAAGGTAACAAATACTTGAGTAGTTTTTTAATTTTGATTGCAAGAACGAATGAAAGGACGGACAAACGAACTAACGAATCTGAACGAACGAATCTGAACGAACGAACGAACAAATGAATAAACCTAGCACTAGCTCATTTTGAATATACTATTTGTTTTAAAAATAATGTTTTGTTTCTTAGATTAAATGTCGTCGGATTCCATAGCTCAGTGGTTAAAACAGCTGTCTCCCGGTTATTCCCGGATTCGAATCCGAGTACGACATGCGTCATTGGGTACATACACTTAAACCCAACGAGCCTCAGTCAGCCCAGCTGTAAAATGTTAGCATTTCAGTATTTAACTCGAGAGCGATCACATTAGCTACGGAAGCTTTCATCATAATCGAGCTAACACAAATTCGTATAAACTTATTTTTTTTAATATTAAAACATTTAAGAGGCAAACAAGATTTATCGTCAAGAAAAAAATATATAAGTCGACCCTGTTCCACTTTGTTTTAGATCGTAAATGCGTTGGGCTGGACAGTCGCCACTGCGTTTGCCCTTTTGACATTGTATGGATTGCATGACGCTGATGGCAATGAGAAACTTGGGGTAGACGCAGCTGCCCTGTATAATGCGACAAGTAGAACAGCGTGGGGTTTGGCCATTGCTTGGGTCATTTTCGCTTGCTCAACAGGATACGGGGGTATACACTTTTGCACTGTTTCATTAAAAGCTATGCTGTTATAAGGTTTTATTTAAGGATGCGATGTAGTTTGGTGATGCGGTAGATGCACACGGTGTAGTATTTTCTGTGCTAAATGTACATGATATGATAAACGAAAACTCATCATCCTTGTGCATACGCCGCCAAGAAATTGTCATGAAAATGTTGATGTACTGCTGTGGTCTGATGGTTAAGCCCTAACTGTAACCAACAGAACTGGTGTCCAAGTCTCGGCAGTGGCAGTCAATTTTTCGATATATCCTAAAGTATGTGATACACAGCAGTAGCAACCTGAGCTGAATAATTTTGACAGACTACTTGTTTTATATCTAATGATTTACAATGTATAATATATGGTTTTATAAGGGACATTTCTAATCTGTGTTTATACCTTTGCAGGTCCTGTGAACGCCCTGCTGTCTTGGCGTGCAATCATACCCCTAAGCAGACTAACTTACTGCGCCTACTTGGTACACCCAGTGATCATGTACACGTACTACTTCAGTCAGAGAACCTTAATGAGATGGTACGACTTTGAACTCGTAAGTCGCACACATATTTTTTCCTCTGTTTTTTGTTTTACTTCTATCCTGTGGAATTTCCCAGACGGACTTACCCTCTCAATTGACCTGACGCCAGTGATGCGATAACCTCGCCCCTTTGTTGATGTCAAAGTATTTATAACAAAAGATTCCATTCAAACATTCTCTACGTGCATTCATTTGTCGTAGGTTAAGTCGAGTTTTGATTGGTATTGAGGTCACTTGGCGTCAGGTTAATTTGGCCAGGACGTTTGGTTATTCAGGGTGGTGATTATTGAACAGTTACTGACTGGATTGACGTAAAAACATCTAGACATGTATTCGACTTGAAATTATCAACACAAAGCCACAAGCTGTCTCCAAAATGTCATATTCCACTGTCTGAATGTAAATGCTAATGTGCTCAGCATTTTATGTTTGCCTATTTTATAAATTGAAAAACAAACTAAACACATCAACGGTGACACATTGAATTAAGTAATGTTTTGAAATTGACATAATGTTAGGACACATGTGTAACATAATGTTCTTTGTAAGACATGGAGACATTGAATAGCAAACATAATTACATAACATAGTTTTAAATACTTATTTCATTTCCGCTTCATAACAACACAAATACCACACCATTAGTTCATCGGGTATTTTTTTTTCTCTAAATTTCTAGCCAGAAGAGGACATTAAAAGCATTTTAGACCAGAAGACATTGTTACAAAAACCAGCTGTATTTTATTTAAAGTTTGACAAATTCTGCATATTTTGTATTGTAAAATTCTCAAGTAATTTCATCTGATTTCAGGCGTATGTCTTTATGGGGAACCTGTGCCTTACTTACGCTGTTGCGTTTGTAGTGTCCCTGGCGTTCGAATCTCCTATGATGGGCCTGGAGAAGGCACTGCTTGGAAGGGATAAACGAAGTTGAATATTTATAGTGAAATAACTGATCAATGAAGCAATGTAAAACAACAGGCAATAGCATCTTCTGTAACTTATGTAATATTCGCTATGATACATGTATACTTTTCACTATTTTTGCCAATTTCCCATTTCGCTAATTTAAAAATCACGAGAAAGATTCATTTCAAATAGAAAACGGGTGCGATTTTGGTAGTTCTGAATTTAGAATTGATTCCTAGAAGTACTTCTGAAGCGTTCGATTAAGCTTTTTTGCTTCTCGGAATTAATTTCAATTTCAGGAAGACGGTTCGATTTGGTAGTTCTGAATTGAGAATTAATTCCTAGAAGCTCTTCTGATGCGTTCGATTATGCCTGTTTACATCTCGGAATTAATTCCTTTAATTCCGGATTTCAAGCAGGATTTCTTTAGATATGTGAAGGCATGTGGAAACGAAATTGGGTGCATATTTTCATATTATTAGATTGATACAATTTATCACTTGTGCTGTAATCTTTAAAAACGGTTTTGACCTTTTTGATTATCTCCTTTCTGAAGAGTTTAGCTTATTCCGAAACAAGAACCGTTCGATTCAGAATCAGTTCTGTCACATGACATTCTGATTCTAGAAGCACCAAAATCGCACCTGTCTAGAGATGTACTATAAGAGTATTTTATCAGGCATACAAATCGCGAAATTTTCGTCGCACGAAAATTCATCAACTTTACAGTGTATAGTAATCTGATATCACTTTTCGTCGGGCGTTATAAATATTGCACATTTGTATTTACCATACGATGCAGAATTGTGACGTTCAGCAATGTTCAACAATACTATTGTTTAAAATTAATGAACGTTTATAGAGTCATATACAATGTAGAATATACGCGATGTAAGGTATATAGTTCAAATGTATATAATACAGAACAATATACTGCCAATTTCAACTTTGTTTTTGGTATCTGTTTATTTATGATCAATGTTATAATGAGTATCTGTCGAGGAGTGAACTGAAAGCATTTGAACGAATAGAAAATTTAATATTCACATGCATATTTAAAATGAATTTCGGTAATTAACCAATTCTTATATTTTCAGTGTATGATTATTTCAATTAATGTACATTTCATTTCTGTAAAGTTTTTGAATGAATGGCTGTTATCCACTGTGATCAGTATCGAATGCCGTCTTAAGATTATATATACTGCATGTACAAAGAACTGGCTAAATAAATTAGGAAATCAGTATTATTATTATTATTGTTGTTGTTGTTGTTTTTGCTCATTTTGTAGTACAGTATGTCTGTTTACTGAATATGCCCTATATTGGTTTGTGGAAATTATAATACATTACCTTGGCATACATGTAGATCTACATCAGTTATTTAATATTTCATATTATTTAATATTTTTAATATATAAAAATGGTCCCAACACCTTATATTAGTGTATGCGGGTGAACTTATACATGAATGCTGGTGATGATAGATATCTTAGCATAATCTGCAGTATGAACAATTATCACTGTAAGACAGGAGTATCGATGGAACCGATGTGTGCTTTAATATAAAGTGAAGGCAATTCAGATGATTATATTCGAAACTGTTTATACAGAGACATAACAAAGGGAGATAATAAAAATAAAGGGAGGTAACCACGCTTGGACATGCTGATGAAATGAACGTCTTTTTTAATCACTTAAGCTACCCATGAAGTGTTGTTAGATTTGAATCATCGACTGCTGAGAAACAGAGCGGAAAAGAATTGTCTTAATTAAACACTGCTTACAGCAAAAACAAAGGGCTATAACTCCATGGAAAATAATTGTGTTGGGTTTCATTGATTTCGTGCTAGTAGTTGCCGCGAAATAGTCGGAAACGAATGTGGAACGGACGCAAGAATAGACGGACTGACAAAACGGTTGAAAACTACTTGCCAATGTTGTTCTGAATAAATGTTTTTTAGTAATTTCGAGCATTAACAGTATCATTTTGGTCTTTTAGTGCTAACAAATATTTCTTTTTTGTATAGTAAATTCCTAACGATCGTCTATACTAATATGGTTGAGCATGTTTTAGCAGGTCCTATCACAGATGTTCTCATAACTTTACTTTTGACGCAAAATGTATGGATTCAGTAACAGCACTATTCTTATACAAACCAACCGGCTTTAAGTCTTCTGTCATACTTTATCAAATACCAGCATGTGCGAGGTTTGAAATTGCATGTTCCCGGCACAAGCTTAGTGAACGGATAACAGGGGAAAACAACTACAGCAAAAGTTGTTGATAAAGAAAAGCACGCATGGGTTGTGAAGGATGCAATCCCTAAGCCTGAGGCTCAATTTGAGCCCAGCAGTCCTCGTATATTACATGACTTGTGTTAAATACTTTAATCATGGGGTAAGTAAATTTTAAATAAGGGAATTAGTTACTTAATACTGCACTGTCCTCTACATAGACATACTGATGAATAGAACTACCACTATTGCATTTCACAATTTTAAGCTGTTGCAGGACCCATACTGTAAGCGTGGTCATACATGTATATTTCTGTCGTCATTGCAAACACAAAATTCGCGCGGCGAAGAAATATTGAATGTTAATTCATATTCTTCATATTGCTCTCTATCCACATTGCAGGATACTGTTCGTGTACTATGAGGTATTGCAGGATCCTATTATAGTACTTTGAGGTATTGCAAGATACTGTTTGAGTACTTTGAGGTATTGCAGGATCCTGTTGGAGTACTTTGAGGTGTTGCAGGATCCTGTTATAGTACTTTGAGGTATTGCAGGATACTGTTTGAGTACTTTAAGGTATTGCAGGATACTGTTTGAGTACTTTGAGGTATTGCAGGATACTGTTTGAGTATTTGAGGTATTGCAGGATACTGTTTTAGTACTTTGAGGTATTGCCTGAACCTTTGGAAGACTTACGTACGTTACAAAATGAAATGGGTTTCTTTTGTTCAAGTGCTGCCTGATTATGTTTTAGTACTTTCAGGTATTGCATGATCCTGGTTGAGTACTTTGATGTATTGCAGGATACTGTTAGAGTACTTTGAGGTATTGCAGGATTGTGATGGAGTACTTTGAGGTATTGGAGGATATCCACTTGGAGAACTTTTAAGTATTGTAGGATCAAGTTCGATTACTTTGACGTATTGCAGGATACTGGTTGAGTACTTTGAGGTATTGCAGGATCCTGTTGGAGTACTTTGAGTTATTGCAGGATTATGTTTGAGTACTTTGACTTATTGTAGGATCCTGGTTGAGTACTTTGAGGTATTGCAGGATCCTGTTGGAGTACTTTAAAGTATTGCAGGATTATGTTTGAGTACTTTGACTTATTGCAGGATCCTGGTTGAGTACTTTGAGGTTTTGCAGGATCATGTTAGTGTATTTTGAGGTATTGTTTGATTCTGTTGGGAGTACTTTGAGGTATTGCAGGATACTGTTGGAACACTTTGAGGTACTACAGGATCCAGTTCGAGTGATTTGATGTTTTGCAGGATCCCGTTGGGGTACTTTGAGGTACTGAAGGATCCTGTTGGAGTGCTTTAAGGTATTGCACGATCAAGTTCGAGTAATACGAGGTATTGCAGAATCCTGTTGGAGTACTTTGAGGTATTGCAGTATACTGTTGGAGTACTTTGAGGTATAGAGGATCCAATTGCAGTACTTTAAAGTATTGCAGGATCCTGATATAGTACTTTTAGGTATTGCAGTATACTGTTGGAGTACTTTGAGGTATTGCAGTATACTGTTGGAGTAGTTTGAGGTATGGAAGATCCAATTGGAGTACTTTAAAGTATTGCAGGATCCTTTTATCGTACTTTTAGGTATTGCAGTATACTGTTGGAGTACTTTGAGGTATTGCAGGATTCAGTTGGAGTACTTTGATGTATTGCCGGATTCTGTTGGAGTACTTTGAGGTATTGCAGGAAGTTGGAGTACTTTGAGGTATTGCAGGATTATGTTAGAGTACGTTTAGGTATTGCAGGATTCTGTTTGAGAACTTTTAGGTATTGCAGTATTCTGTTGGAGTACTTTGAGGTATTGCAGGATTCAGTTGGAGTACTTTGAGGTATTGCAGGATTCTGTTGGAGTACGTTTAGGTATTGCAGGATTCTGTTGGAGAACTTTGAGGTATTGCAGGATTCTGTTGGAGTACTTTAAAGTATTGCAGGATCCTGATATAGTACTTTGAGGTATTGCAGGATCCTGTTGGAGTACTTTGCGGTATTGCAGGATTATGTTTGAGTACTTTGACTTATTGCAGGATTCTGGTTGAGTACTTTGAGGTATTGCAGGATCCTGTTGGAGTACTTTAAAGTATTGCAGGATTATTTTTGAGTACTTTGACTTATTGCAGGATCCTGGTTGAGTACTTTGAAGTTTTGCAGGATCATGTTAGTGTACTTTGAGGTATTGTTTGATTCTGTTGGGAGTACTTTGAGGTATTGCAGGATACTGTTTGAACACTTTGAGGTACTACAGGATCCAGTTCGAGTGATTTGATGCTTTGCAGGATCCCGTTTGGGTACTTTGAGGTATTGCCTGTTGGAGTACTTTAAGGTATTGCACGATCAAGTTCGAGTAATACGAGGTATTGCAGAATCTTGTTTGAGTACTTTGAGGTATTGCAGTATACTGTTGGAGTACTTTGAGGTATAGAGGATCCAATTGGAGTACTTTATTGCAGGATCCTGTTATAGTTCTTTTAGGTATTGCAGTATACTGTTGGAGTACTTTGAGGTATTGCAGGTTTCTGTTGGAGTACTTTGAGGTATTTCAGGATTCTGTTGGAGAACTTTTAGGTATTGCAGGATTCTGTTGGAGTACTTTGAGGTATTGCAGGATTCTGTTGGAGTACTTTAAAGTATTGCAGGATCCTGATATAGTACTTTGATGTATTGCATGATCCTGTTGGAATACTTTGAGATATTGCAGGATTATGTTGGGGTACCTTTAGGTATTGCAAGATTCTGTTGGAGTACTTCGAGGTATTGCAGGATCCCGTTAGATCACTTTAAGGATTTTCGGGATCCAGTTCGAGTACTAAGAGGTAATGCAGTATCCACTTCTTTCAGGGCCAAAATAGTAACGGAAAGACGTATGTACAGAGGTCAAAGCTATAATTAAACATAATGCATAAGCAGATCGGCAACAAAAGAAAGGATTCCCTGCGACACGCAACATAAATTGAGCATAATGGTAAACTTTACAACGAATGAAAAAAATGGGCATTGAAAAAAGGGGGGGGGGGGGGGGGCCGGTTATATGATAAATCCAATCGAGATTGATTGAAATAAGAACAACTAGAGTTCAGGTAAATTATCTATTCCATTTATCTCTTACGAGTTTGAACAAAACGTGTATAGCCACCATTAACTCTGAGCATTTACAGAGTAAATCTTTACACAAATTCGAGCATTTACATGGTAAATCTTTACAAAACGCTGAGCATTTACATGGTAAATCTTTACACAACTCTGAGCATTTACATGGTAAATCTTTACACAACACTACATTTAGGTGGTTTTTTTTTTTTTTTTGTTTTTTATGGTAAATTTTTACCCAACACTGAGCATTTAATGGTAAATCTTTACCCAAAACTCTGAGAGGGGGGTTTATATCTTTACACAACACTGAGCATTTATATGGCAAACTTTAGGGCAAAGAGTTTATATGGTAAATCTTTACCCAACGCTGAGCATTTATATGGTAAATCTTTACACAACTCTGAGCATTTACATTTTTTTGGTAAATTTTTAAACAACACTAGCAATGGTAAATCTTTACACAACACTGAGCATTTAATATGGTAAATCTTTACACAACACTGAGCATTTATATGGTAAATCTTTACACAACACTTAGCATTTATATGGTAAATCTTTACACAACTCTGAGCATTTACATGGTAAATCTTTACCAACACTGGGATTTATATGAAAAACTTTACACAACACTCATTATATTGTACATTTACACAACACTGGCAATCTTTACACAACGCTGAGCATTTAATGGTATTTTTTTAGGGGGGGTTTTTGGGGGAAAATTTTACACAACACTGAGCATTTATATGGTAAATCTTTACACAACACTGAGCATTTATATGGTAAATCTTTACACAACACTGAGCATTTATATGGTAAATCTTTACCCAACACTGAGCATTTATTGAATCTTTACACAACACTGAGCATTTATATGGTAAACTTTTCACACAACACTGAGCATTTATATGGTAAATCTTTACACAACTCTGAGCATATGGTAAACATTACACAACACTGAGCATTTATATGGTAAATCTTTACACAACCTGAGCATTTATATGTTAGCATTTATATGGAAAATCTTTACACAACCTGAGCATTTATATGGTAAATCTTTACCAACACTGAGCATTTATATGGTAAAATCTTTACACAACACTGAGCATTTATATGGTAAATCTTTACACAACACTGAGCATTTATATGGAAAATCTTTACACAACTCTGAGCATTTATATGGAAAATCTTTACACAACTCTGAGCATTTATATGGTAAATCTTTACACCTGCATTTTTGGAAATTTTAAAACACTGAGCATTTATATGGAAAATCTTTACACAACTCTGAGCATTTATATGGTAAATCTTTACCAAACACTGAGCATTTATATGGAAAATCTTTACACAACTCTGAGCATTTATATGGTAAATCTTTACACAACTCTGAGCATTTATATGGTAAATCTTTACACAACACTGAGCATTTATATGGTAAATCTTTACACAACTCTGAGCATTTATATGGAAAATCTTTACCCAACACTGAGCATTTAATGTATGGTAAATCTTTACACAACTCTGAGCATTTATATGGTAAATCTTTACACAACACTGAGCATTTATATATAAAAAATATAAAAAAAAATAAAAAAGGAAAATCTTTACACAACTCTGAGCATTTATATGGAAAATCTTTACACAACACTGAGCATTTATATGGTAAATCTTTACACAACACTACATTATTGGTAAATCTTTACACAACTCTGAGCATTTATATGGAAAATCTTTACACAACACTGAGCATTTATATGGTAATCTCTACACAACAGAGATTTATATGGTAAATCTTTACACAACACTGAGCATTTATATGGAAAATTTTTTTTACACAACACTGAGCATTTTATGGTAAATCTTTACACAACACTGAGCATTTATATGGTAAATCTTTACCCAACACTAGCATTTATATTGGTAAATCTTTACACAACTCTGAGCATTTATATGGTAAATCTTTACCCAACACTGAGCATTTAATGGTAAATCTTTTACACAACACTGAGCATTTGGTAAATATTTACATCAAATGTATAAATTTTATCTGTTTAATACATAAAACTAAAATAATTT
This sequence comes from Saxidomus purpurata, assembly GCA_022818135.1. NCBI lineage: Eukaryota > Metazoa > Mollusca > Bivalvia > Venerida > Veneridae > Saxidomus > Saxidomus purpurata. Next base: position 31,255,247 of record JAFMSR010000006.1, on the reverse strand, counting down.
ACATGGTAAACTTTAAACTGGCATTATATAGGTAAATCAAAACCTGAGCATTTGATATGTTAATCTTTACACCATCACAAAGCATTTATTGAAATCGATGATTTGACACAGTGGGCATCATATGGTAAATCTTTAATGTTCTTAGGAAACTTGAGCATTTATAGGAAATCTTTCCAAACCAACGAAAGCATTATATGGTAAATCTTTACCAACCGAATTTATATGGTAAATCGTTACACACGCTGGCATTTTATGGTAAATCTTTACACAACACGAGCTTATATGGTAAATCTTACATTAAAGCATTATATAATACTTTTAAACCTTAGCATTTAGCATGTTTTAATAGCGTCATGGACGTTGGTTAATATTTAGTAAGTCTGAGCATTAGGTAAACTTTACACAACACTGAGCATTTATATGGTAAACCTTTACACAACTGTGCATTATGTGGTAGCTCACACGGCTTATGGTAAATCTTTAAACAATGCACATTTATATGGTAATATCTGACATTGATTTTTTTACATGGTACTTAAAAACCTCTTTCTATGTAAAACTTTACACAAACTGAGCATTTATATGGTAAATCTTTACACAACACTGAGCATTTATATGGTAAATCTTTACACAACCTGAGATTTTATGGTAAACTTTACACAACCTGAGGGGCATTTATATGGTAAATCTTAACAACACTGAGCTTATGGTAAATCTTACACAACACAGCATTTATGGAATTGGGTAAATCTTTACACAACACTGAGCATTTATATGGTAAATCTTTACACAACCTGAGCATTTATTGGTAAATCTTTACACAACACTGAGCATTTATATGGTAAATCTTTATGCTCTAACACTGAGCATTTATATGGTAAATCTTTACACAACCTAGCATTTATATGGTAAACTTTACAACAGCATTTAACCGGTCAATAAGCTTTCACAATGAAGCTGAAATCTGAATCTATGATAGTCTGTTTCACAAAGACTAAAGGTAAATTTTTACACAACACTGACATTTACATGGAATTACACAACACTGAGACATTATTGAAATTACAACACTGAATGTATTGGTCAATCTTACAACTGAGCATTTATTTGGTAATCCACACCTGGCTTTTGGTAAATCTTTACACAACCTGAGCATTTATATGGTAAATCTTTACAAAAGAGCTTTTATGACCCACGTTTAGAGTTGTTCCCGCTGGTCTTTACCCAGGGTTATGGTTCTTTCACAATTTCGGGTTTGATTGTTTCTAATGCTATTGTAATTTTATTTGTTTGGGTTAAATACAAAACAAAAATAGTTTACGGCTTTGTGTTTACACCAGTACAAAGCATCCGATATTTCGAAAGTGGGGTCAGTAACTAGAAACTTGTATGTTTTACCAACAAAAAACAATATATTGGTTTACCAAGTAGCGTGACAGACGGCTATAATTTTACATTAAAGCTATATAATACTTTTTAAATTACATTTAGTGTTTAACAGGCGTCATGAACGTGATTATTATGTTTGGGTACAAAACAAAAATACTTACCGTTTTCCGATGCCTACTCTCGTATTTCAAAAACCTGAAAGTAGCTCCGGCACGTCCGTAAATTATGAATCTTCAATTTAAACCAGATGGCCATCGCTTGAAAGTTGTATTGTTTGAATATACATTGTATAATGTTATAAACTCATGCAATGTCAGCTTTATTTCGTATATGTAACTAAAGTAAACTGATTCCAAATAAGAACCGCGGATGCATATCATTTTACAATGATGCGCAAAAACTAAGGGATATATACACCCTAAAGAAATAGTTCGGATTTCTTAACCCGCCGACCGTGTCTTAAACCTTGTGTGGAAAGAAACATATATTCAATTTGGTCTTTCTTTGACAACAAAATTTCTAAACCTGATGGTCATTTTACAGAATGAAATATTTTGAACAGCTAGGAATATTTGCATGCTCTATTTACGAATATACATGTATCCATCCATTCATAAATTTTATCAAAATGGTATGAGACGCCTACATTTCCATAGACTTACATTATAGGGGTTTCTTCCGGTGCGACTACCTAAAATCTCACCGACTGCTGAAATGAACTTTATTTTGTAGAATCATCCTAGTCCCACATAAAAATAACAAAATTTATACATGTGTTCCAATACTTTATGCCAGTAATTTGGAGCTGAATGACACCACCCTCATTTTTGTGACAGTTTTAATGGTCACCGACCAAATATGTCAGTATTTTCAAATACCAAATATTTTGAATATAATTTATATACAGAATTTTCTCTTCATATTTCATTTGTGATCTATCATCCAGCGATTAATTCAAAATATTTTTTCTTGTATGCATCCACTTAGTTTCAGCCAATCAGCAATCAAACACATAGTGTAGGTCCGCAAGTTCCCTACACAAATAACCTGCTTCCGGTTTTCACCGATTTAGGCTTCTCATACCTAAAGACTGAAACAATTGCTTTTGTACGCATTTAGAACTCTTTCGAATAATAAAATAACCATTCCTGAACCAAGCTATAGCTTTGATTTAATCTGCATAGACTCACGATTCAAAATATACCTCCATATTGATGACCAGGTCGAGACGATTTCGTGTTCTGCTGCTGAGCTTTGAAATATTTTGTCAAAATGCTCCAATATCAGTTGTCTACTTTTCTTTGCAGAGTCGAAAATGTGAGTGAACAAGGAGTAGAGTGTCTATTAAAAATATATGTGTTTATTTGGTTGATACATCATATACTCTTCCTACAGTGGCATGTTATGTTACCCTACCCCCTTCCAAAAATATGAAATTTTGAAGAAATTTTGCCTTTTTTATCACAAAATAGTGTTGTAAAAAGCAGGATATAATCAAAAATGACATTAAAAAGTACAATAGAATTGTGGCTGTACATACGCATACCGTATAAACAGGCTTGTTAAGTAAAAACCAAAAAATAAACATCTAAATGGACGTTGAGAGTGCCCAAAATTAAGAGTAATCTGCGAAGTATTTGAATTTCTATCAGATGTAACATGAAATGTAAAGAACCGAATGCTTCTTAGGTGCAACTTTTTTCATTAAAATATGAATTGCTACGGCTATGCATGAAAATTCAATTCAAATAGACGATAACTGACGCAATGCATCCCTCTGAGGCAAAAAAGCATATTTTTTTTATACAATTTTAGAGTAATATTCGTATTTCTGAGACCGAAATTGCAAAAGCGACAAGGAATGATGCATTTTTAACAAATTTCGTATTCAATTAAATGATAAACAACAAATGAGCTACAGAAACTAAGCAGATGTTCTCAAAAAATGGGGTTTAAGGCATTTTTGTAATTAAAGGGAGGTAATTCAAAATCTATATTGCCCTTCCCTATGCGTTCGGGGATATTTTGTGACATTTTTGATAAGAATTACGTCGAATTTTGTTAAATTGTAATGCTAACACTGTTTTTACGCAATTTCATGGCGACTAGATCTATGAAACACAGTTTAATTACAACAGTATACTTGTTTGGTATGTTTACAGCTCTAGAATCATAAGGTGACAAAAATCATTTACTAAAACAGTAGCCATTTAGGTGATATTTATCCGTCTAGTTATCTTGAGATTCAGTTACAGGTCTAAATAACACAATTTCACCAATAAAGTCACAATACGTACTTAAATCCGAGCATAAACAGCTCGGGAATACACTTTGTAAATTATAATTTATGAATTATATACCACATTTCACGCTTCTATTTACAACATGCTATCTGACCTTGCATATTTCTTTTCAGCATTTTCTCCACTGCTGTTCCCGTATATTGAAACTTTGTAACCATACCTGCACTCTAAACTAAAAACATCATCTAGCAATAAATTCAGATTTGCGCTGACATCTCTACACTCAGTATTCATATGTGCTTAACAAAATTAAAACAGTTACATGTATAATCCACTAAACCTGACTGAGGGGTAAATTTTGAACCTTTATTTTCATAAAAAAATATCAAAAAAGCTGATTTGTTTCCTTCCAGACCTCCAAACAATGTAACTGTTACCATATTAGCTATTTTGAATACAAAGCAAGGTCTAAAATGATCTCGGGGACACACAGAAGCATAGTTCTCTGTGCTATATTTAGGTATGAGACGCCTAAATACATTTCCATAGACTTACATTATAAGGGTTTCTTCCGGTGCGACTACCTAAAATCTCACCGACTGCTGAAATGAACTTAATTTTTTAGAATCATCCTAGTCCCACATAAAAATAAACAAAATTTATACACTTTATGCCAGTAATTTGGAGCTGAATGACACCACCCACATTTTTGTGGCAGTTTTATTGGTCACCGACCAAATATGTCAGTATTTTCAAATACCAAATATTTTGAATTTAATTTATATACAGAATATTCTCTTCATATTTCATTTGTGATCTATCATCCAGCGATTAATTCAAAATATTTTTTCTTGTATGCATCCACTTAGTTTCAGCCAATCAGCAATCAAACACATAGTGTAGGTCCGCAAGTTCCCTACACAAAATAACCTGCTTCCGGTTTTCACCGATTTAGGCTTCTCATACCAAATGCGTGGCAAGAGACGTAATTATAACTTTCCTTATTGCTGGTTTATTCTGCGGACCTGGCGCGAGCTAGTCTGAGTTCCATGTATTAGAAATACACGTGAGCAACTGTAGCCGAAAAAAAAGTGTTAGGATACGTGAAAGTCGCTGTTTAAACGATTTGTTTTATAATAGATATGCACAAATGTTCACCAAATGTCGTGCGCAAATACCGGCACCATACTTAAAGGTCAACGTCGGAGACTGTAAGAAACCTATTCGGAGTCATTCTTCTCTTACGAAAGGACAGCTTTGTTTATCGACGTAATGGTATTTTAAGTATGTTGAATCATAAATGATCAGCTGATGATTTTCAACAAGAGTCTTTACATATATTTGTAGATATTTCAAAACTAAAATTGCATGACCATTCAATGTTCACAATTGCTTAGAAAGTCAAAGTTGATATATAAAACTATGAATGAATTGTCTGTTTATTCAGATCACTGGAATTAAAGAAGAATAAATATGCCTTTATACGCTTTGGTTCGACACTTGGACATCATTTTTATCGTCAGGTCAGGATGTGTTGTTCTATTCTGTACTCCAAAATGACAATTCCATAACCCGATCGTAAAACTGTTTTCATCGATTGCAGATCATAAACGTGTGTCCGTAGTTTCTGTTATCAAAACGTGTGTCCGTAGTTGACAGATCAATGCCCAAACCGTATTTTCAGACTAAACGGTTTAATAAATACATAGCCCGCTAAATTTAAAATGGTTGTTATAGGAATTTTCAACTTTCAGAGTAATCGATACCCGTCAAGTTTTGAATACGTTCAACTTTCAAAAGCCCACAACCTAATCTAATACGTGATCGCTAAGGAATTTCATTCAAACATTTCCCGCTAGAAGCCGCCATCTTGGTGGTGCTAGTGGTTTAAAATGACCGCGAAACCCCCTTAACACTCAAAAGAGTAAGGACGTCTGAAATCGATGCCCACCAAGTTTTAAAACTACTTCCAAATTTCAAACAGTTCCATCTCTCTGAAAACTGCCAAATTTTTCCCGCCATCTTGTGTCCGCCATCTTGAGAACCGACGGCTCAAAATGGCTACGAGACCCTCCAACCCCACCCCCCTTTTACACTACATTGTACTTCAACTCCGAATTGTTGGCTACGTTCTTGTAACATTACATGCGTTATATGTCTCGGGGTATAATTTGGCAAATTGTGTATTTATTCCCTATTTTTTAACCTCTACACAACCGCTCCCTTTGCTTTTTGAATTATTGTATTAAGGTCCGAAGTTACCTTAAATATAATGTACATAGACATTCAGCGTAAACTGTACATTATAACTTGTATAGAAACACCGCCCTATGAAAGTTGAAAGAGTTGTCTCTAAATAAAATAGAATCTTTTCTCTAGCAGTGGTCATCACACTCGCTTCTCACCATTGCAACCCGGGTTCGATCCCCGTCTTTGTTAGTATGTGAGATGGTAGTTGGTCAACATATCGGACAGGTGTTTTCTCCGGGTTCCTTCAACAATAAGCCTACCACGGTCGGTTCAAAAGCTCGCGATAGCTTAGGTTTGTTGTAATTAGTATCTTGCGAGATTATTAAAAATATAATAATTAAATTAACTCTGCCACAGATTCAAACCATGCCGCTTAGGAACATGTAACACTGTTGGAACACTTAGTCCGTATACGGACCCTGTCTATGGCAAAGCATAATTTGAAAATCAAATCTATATATACAGTTGACACATATATACTATACATTATTGAATAAAAATGGATTGTACATTCAACCGGTTTAGAAACGCAAAAGTGAAAAAATATTTCTTTTAACAGTGTTATCGTGTTTCGAATTTATTCAAATTTGGTACAAAACACAAAATTAACGATATAAAATTGAATTCTTGTAAAAGTTTCAATAAGTCATTGCAAAAAATGACTTAAATAGAAATAAAAACAATATCGTCATTCAAATAAACATGTTCAACAGGGGAAATCTTTGCGTTTCTAAATCGGTTATTATATAATAAGTGTATATTAAAACCAACGAACTTCCGCGTTTGCGTCAAGTGCATTTACCACTGAGCGTTAGAGGACCCACAAAGAGAACTATCATCGCGCACAGGTGTATGTCTATATAGCCTGATCACCAGGCCCTGCAATTCCGTGCAACTTCCCTTTATGAGATTCCGTATGATCTATGACGGACTTCGAGGGGCAGTATTGTCGTCTTATACGACTTAACACCACACAAAGCTACTGGAAAAGTGTACTCTTATGGTTGTAAGAAGACACTTTATGTCTCATCGACACTTTATGTCTCCTCTTACGGTTGCAAAAGGACACACTTATACACTTAACCACATGCTCGTAAAATAGTTGACAGAGATTTACAAGGGTGCTAGAAATGTTTATGTCGCTAACAGTACTCTGAAATCTGTAAAATTAAAATTAAAATCTATGTAAAATGCAACAGAATCATTTCATTTTATTTTAAGTTTTTATTTGTACTAGTAAGATTATTTTTTTCATTTGGAACTTGCATAATGTATTTGTAATATTCCTGCTTGAGATCAGTTTTAGCGCACAACTCGTCCGAGCCGTTACATCAATGTTTAGAAGAAACTTCACTGGAACCAGTATAATAAAGCCGCCTTTTTATGAACAAAAACGTTGCTTAACCCCGATAAAATGTTAGGATGAAATATATAATATAGGCTGGGAGAACTTTTTTGTAATACAAAAGATGAACGTACCTAGTTACAATGTATCTACAATGTAAGGATATTCAGAGATGGTCACACTAAGAAATATACATTTCGTCATCAGCTCAATCGATTTATTAACTTTTAATTATTGGTAGATGCAATTATGATAAACTAGATACATTAAATTATATTTAATGTGACAGAGATACTGACAGACAAACGAACGGACATGTAATTAATGTTATTGCTCGGTTTCTCCTTATAGAACGACTCCTTATTAGAAGCAGTTTTACATATACAGATACAGTGATGCTCATTTTTGTGAACTTGGATATAACGAAAACTGGATGGGTCAAGTAGGGGGTGGATAGGGTAACGTTAAAACTTGGATGTAGTTACATTTTTTCCCCAACTGCATTTTCTCCTTTGTTTCTATTAAGTTTCGCATGTATAAAGCTTCAAATTTAATTAACGCTCGGTCTCTATGTCAGCTAAATCAACGGTACTCGATCCAATTGATGACTCAAGAGTAATGTTAAATGATCCATAGAGGTCAAATTATATCCATTTATCTTGTTGATAACGACTGCTTGTAAAACTGCATGTGATGCATCACAAAATGGTGGGTAATCAAAGGGTTGATATTATATGATATTTTATTTGGCACACTGAAACCCCTTTCCCTTAACAGTGACAGTCTGATCGAAATTACTACAAAATGATCATTAAAATCACTTAGAAAGACGTTTTGTTTCTTCTGTTAAGGTATCATACGAAACAACACACACACAAACGCAATGGTACAAAATGCGGGTCGATCCGAAATCAGACGACAACGACGACGAAAAAGGGTCAAAATTATACATATCCCATACCGGAAGCGTATTTTGTAAACAACTTATCTTGCATTTAGAAGCATTTTGAGAAGTTTTGAAATGTTGTTTTGTAGTAATTTGATCATACACATTTTAATCGTGTCATTGAAGACGCTCTTTGCTATTTCTGTTGCGTCATTGACAAAATGAGTGCGTCAAAACCGCTGAAAACGCGCTCTCGCGGAAACATGGAATTTAGTGTCTCCGATCTGACTAGAAAACTGTTGTGATCAAAACCACGTAGGAAAATAGTTCTATACAGAACAGATACCTCGTTGATTTTTAGTTACAAATTATAAAAAAAACAACAATATAATATTATGCTATTCTGAAATGTTTTGATATTATTTAGATCTGTTACTATATAATTTTTAAAACAGAATGCGGTATCAATTGTAACAACTGAATATATTGAACTACTTGTTTGTATGTAAAGCGTTCGACCGTAAGGAAGCTATATATCTGTTAACATTGGCCTGATTGAAAAATCAATCGATCCAAAAACGTTATTGTAATTTAATAATATCACTCAAAAACTACAGTTCGGTACGAAGACAAGGAATGGCGGAAGATTCCCAGTTGTCGGTCGAGCAATCCATAGAAAGGCCCGGTACATGTAACCAACCCGGGAGCATATCTGGACCGGCCACCTCTCTACAGCTATTGTTATATCAAGATCGAGATAATGAAAAAGTCGGAAAAAAATATTTTAATCATCCCCAGAAATGTCTTCAGATTTATCGGCTTATCGGCGAAATTGTCTCCCTTGAAAGCAGCTTATCGAGTTTATCGATTAAGCATTATCGGTCAATTTATGCACATTGAAATAGATAGGAGTAAAATCTTTAACTCATCAAAAAGTAATAAAATCATAATCTGACAATATTTATTAAGTTATTGAAGTAATCTGCATTATTTCCACTTTATTTCAATATATTTTTTATTAAAATAAATTGATGTCTTCTTGCTTCCCTATCGATTTAAAAAATAGTAACTATTTTTGCAGTAAATCGCATTGACTTCAATAGAAAAGAGCGTTTCTTTTAGCTTTACATGAGGTTTTCTTTTGGGATATTTACATATTTATACTTGACTGACAATATTTATTAAGTTATTGAAGTGAACTAGAAAGTTGTATCTTTACTTAGATGTTTTTATTTTTAAGTTATTTGTATGTCTTCTTGCTTCCCTAAACGTTTGAAAATAACGATTTTAACTGATTTTACAAAATTTCGGCTTTAGTCACCTATATTGACAAATGTTATGACTGGTTACATCACGCACCTGTCCGTGGTTAAATCAAGCATCACATTTTGACCTGTTTTAAAAGTTTACAAGATTTATAAAAATGTAATAGTTGTGTTGGTCTAATATTTAGGTATTTGATAATTATACCAAAATTTTACATCTTTTATAAAAGCCGCTATATAGCTTCATTCTGTTATGAAAAAGTGATCGGCTCAACAAAATTTAATGCAATACAATAACATAAAATTAGCACATGAAAAATGATTTCCCGTCTGAAAAAGTTGAGCAATGATGAATGAAGACTGCATTTTGTTTACAAGTTTATGTCTAACTTCTAAAAATGATTGTGCAACATATTTATTTTAGATTATTTCATCATCAGATCTAGTAAAGTTCTATGGATCATATTCTCATACATATATTTACAAGATTATAAACATTTAAATTATGATGCATCTTTTAAGATGTCCTTTCTGTTTGTAGTTTATGCAAAATAATAAGCACATTAAATCAAATTTAATACAGTAACTGTTATAAAACCGTCCATGGTATGCTAGGACAGTCTTTAATCTGTTTTCTCCCTCTGGCAATAACACCACCATGTCAATTAACAAGGATAATTATGACACGATGTAAAACTGTTGTATCTCAACATAAACAAAGAAGCAGATACAGTTCTTCAATTCTAAACTTTCGAAGTGCATGTCATTTACGTTGCACTTGGCCGTTACTTGATAAATTTAAATCATACCCACGGGGAAAACTCTTTTTGGTCAATTTATCATATCAAAAGTTTGTGGCATAGGAAACGGTAATTATTTTAACCGTGTTTTAGGTATTTGATATTACACTGTACCATATTTTACATGTTATATAAAATCTGCTATATAGCTTTTATCTGTTTTGAAAATGTGATCGGTTCATCGAAATTTAATGCAATACAATTACACAATATTAGCACATTAAAATGATAGATAAGCAATGATGACTAAAGACTGCATTTTGTTCATTAGTTTATGTCATACTTCTTTTTAATTTTAAAATAAAATTTAGATTGAATCTAAAATATGTTTTTATGATTGTGCAACCAGAGACATAGAATATTCTATGTCTCTCGTGCAACATATTTATTTTAGATTATTTTATCACCAGATCGTATAAAGTTCTCATACATGTATTTCCAAGATTATTAACATAAAGTATTATGCATCTGTTTGTAGTTTATGCAAAATAATAAGCAAATTATAATCAAATTTAATACAGTTATAAAATCGTCCATGGACAGTCTTTAATCTGTTTTCTCGCCTCTGGCAATCACACCACCAATTAACAAGGATAAGTATAACACGATTGATTGTAAAACTGTTGTATCTCAACATAAACAAAGAAACAGATACAGTTCTTCTATTCTAAACTTTCGAAGTGTATGTCATTTACGTTGCACTTGGCCGTTACTTGATAAATTTATATCATACCCTCGGGGAAAACTCTTTTTGGTCAATTTATTATATCTAAAGATTGTAGCATAGGAAACGGTAATTATTTAAACCGTGACTTGGAAACAAATCAAAACGACATTTTGAAGTTGTAATTACAAAGTAATCAGAAATAACTGGTACATAAGTGTAAACAAATTATTTAAGTAAAAATCTGGACTTTTTATTTCAAAATCAGTATTTGCAGTATATTTGTTATGAGATTTTTGCATTAATTCCGTACACACAATTTAATAGTAAGCATAGCTAACTCATAACGATTGCATGTACATATGTACAAAGAATTTCTTTTACAAATGCATTTTCATTCGGTCCCGAAAAATCAGACAATAAGATTGATAAAAATTCTAATTATTTCTTGATTTCCTTGTATTTAATTTTCGTCGTAACATTGATATTTATGGCTCATTTTGAATAAAACTTCAAGAAAACAATCCGAGATCGTAATGAAATATCTTGACCCAACCAGTGCGTGGTCAGTTCACGGTTGGATAATCGATAGCGCTCAACGAGTGACTTTTTGGTGTAAAGGGAAACAATCGATTTTCCCACAGGCCTTATAAGCAAGGGGCAATACTCTGTTTACAATGGCGCTCCATTTCTGGCCATGCATAATTTTAACGTGTGATTAACACGCTCACACCGTACAATGCTGACATGATCTGGCGATGTAAACACGTACAATAAAGATGTGCATGTATGAAAAAAATTGTTGGATATCTCGATTTTTTATTATCTCGAGTTTTGTTTCAAGGTCCCAAAGACTTCGAGATAACGAATTTAGACTGTGTAATTTAAAACAGTTATCACTAGGACAATTTTAACGGGTTTAATACAATCGTTAAACCATTCATTATAAAAAAAAAACGAAAGCGTACAAAAAGCTTAGAAGATATGTGCAGCAAATAGAAATTCAGCTTTGAAAATAATACAAACCTTAACTGTAAAATGTTTTTTGCAAGCCGCATGAATTGATATGAAAGTAGAAACGTAGTTATCTGCGAACGATAACGAAATAAAGCAGTATTGCTGTTAAAGCATAACAAGACAAGGATATAACAAAATGTGTGCGATGATATTGAAGTCTATGAGGAGTAGATGCTTGCTGATTGTGATATGTATAGTTTCTATCTATTTTATCATTTGGAATTTTACTTGGACCAAACATACAGATGACGGCAGTGGAATTGAGAAAATTGCACTATTGTTCCTAAATGATTCTTTTGTATCTAAAAGAATTAAGCAGGCAAATGTTCAACTGTCCGACGAAAAGTATGTGTACACCTTTTATGTGAGTGACAGAAATGTCAAGGAAAGTATTCGTAGCACAAAAATAAATGTAGAGAAGAATGTCCTTTACGTACAAACCTCTGCAAACACGTCAATTACAGAAAATGTCAATGTGTTAGCTAATAAGGCATATACTGACGGCATGGATTATTTGGTCTTAATCGGCGACAACGGAGAATGCGATTCGTTCTTTAACGACAGGACAGTCAATTTAAAAAACAAACTTAAATCACACATAATACCAAACATTGGTGTTGTTGTGCATACATGTATTAACAAAGAGGAAAGACAAGGACAGCATACCAAACTCATCATTATACAAAAATCTCATATGGAAATATTCAAAGAATTCTTTCCACAATATCTTGATTTCAAAATAGCAAGTAAATGGATAGTAGATGTTTACAAACCATATCATATTACTTACACAAATTCTCAGCCACACCGCACGCAGTTTCAAAGTATTCAGTTTGAACATAAAAACGAAAGCATTATGGTAAAGAATGTTGAATTGGCGAAAAATACAATCAATGGCTTCATAATAAACAAATATCGTTTATTTGTGGTTTCATATTCTTTATACGGTTCGGATACACGATATACAGATGGAGCCGTCGAAAATGCTGAACTCATTAAAAGTGTATATCCAAGTTGGAAAATGTGGATATATCACGACGATACCGTACCGGAGACGATACTGACCAGTGTCTGCAGACAGGATCATATAACATGCATTAACATGACAGGAACAATGCTAAAAAACAAGATGTCTTGGCGTTTTCTGGTGGCCTCTGTGCCTTTTGTTTTGCGGTACATTATCCGAGATATAGATTCAAGGTTATCTGTGCGCGAGAGGGCTGCCGTAGTTGAATGGATTCAATCTGGAAAAAGATTCCATGTAATGCGTGATCATCCATCACATTCGAATCACCCGATCAGTGGGGGGATGTGGGGTGGAACCAGAGAAGCTATTCCAAATATAAAATACTTACTAGAAAGTCATTTATTAGGTGATCATTACCTTAAGGATATGGAATTTTTAAGTGATATTGTTTGGCCAATTGCTCGGACATCGATTTATCAACACGACTCTTTTTCGTGTGATAAATTCGGAGGGGGTCACCCATTTCCAACACACCGGATTGATTTAGAACACGTTGGAAGCGTGTTTATAAACGGGAAACTGCGAAAAGGAGATACTGATATTCTAAAGAACGCCAAAGCCCCAGAGCAGTGTATCAATAATACACTGTAATGAAATGTAAGTTAAACATCAAACGATGGCTGTGAACTATCTTATCATTTTGAATATTAAGTATTCTACTTTTGTTTATTAGTTAAAAAACCCTTTATCATTTCTTTTATTGACGATAGTATATCAGTAATTTTCCTTTACTCATAGCTTAGATGATAGCTTAAAAATATATCAGTTGAACTCATACATCTAAACATGTTTTGATATTAATACTAAAACGATATTGCTTATTAATAAAACACATGCTAAATCAATTTTAACATCTGCCTAAGGTTTTATCGGTTTTAAATTTACCTAAACTTAACACCAAAATCATATATACTTCCAGTTGGGAATTTTACCTATTTGAAACATGTTTCTTTACATATTTTAGCCTCGCCAGGGTGAGCTTTTCTAATGGATGATAGTCCGTCGTCCGTAAACATCTTAATTCAAATAACATCTACATTGAAACCACTGTTGATGCCAATGTTGATGAAACTATGCAGGGGTGTTTCTTGAATGAAGCTTTCCCAAAATTGTTCAAAGAATTCTGGTTGCTATAGCAACAAGTAGGAACAACTTTAAAAATCTTCTTCTCTGAAACCACAAGGCCTAGAGCTTAGATATTTGGTATGTAGCATTTTCTAGTGAGCCTTTACCAAGATTATTCAAATAATGACCTCAGGGTCTTAATTGACCGCGCCCTGGGGGAACTTATTTTACATAGACTTAAATAAAACTATCTTTAAAAATATTCTTCTCTGAAACCACAAGGCCTAGAGCTTAGATATTTGGAATGTAGCATTTTCTAGTAGATCCATATCAAGATTGTTCAAATTATGACCCACATAGCAAAATTGACCTCGGGGGTCACCTAGTTTCAGAAAGTCTTATATGGGATAAACTTTAAAAGTCTTCTTTTCCTAGAGCTTTGATATTTGGCATGTAGCATTACCTAGTAGACCACTTCAAAGTTTGTTCAAATAAAGCCCCCGGGGTCATAACTGACCTTGCCCGGGTGGTCACTTGTTTTACAGAGACGTATATAGGAAAACCTATTTGGTATGAAACATTGTCTAGTGCACTTCCACCAGGCAAGTAGACTTGTACATTTATTTAGGTGAGCGATATAGGGCCATCTTGGCCCTTTTGTTAATTATAAACGCCAACAAAGATTTCAAGATCTAGTTAACTATTATTCAAAAAGAAAATAAAGGAAATAGAATAAAGAATAAAGGAGATATTTGCAAAAAAGCGGATTATGAATATGTGTTCTGGTATTTGCACGAGTCTTAGGTGAACAATGGACACTACTGGTTTCAATTTACTGTGTAAAATTTAACTGCGTTGGCGTTGGATAAACATTGATAAACTCTGCTCAAGATTTTATCGTTTTTTGTCATGGTGGATTATATTAAGGCTGTTGCCGTATTGATCTATAAAATTCAGTTTTCGATGTTTGATTTGGAAACAACTAGCCAAAAATGCCGAGGTCAGAAAGAGCAAAACCTGCTCGAGTTATCAGTGTCAGAAAGGAGGAAGTCGTCGATTTGGACAAGTAAAAAAATTCGGACAAAACTGAGAACAAAATGAGAAAACCTTGGAAAAACAAGTTAGAATAGACCAAATGTTAACCCCTGCAGCAGAATGTGGTAAAGGTACAAATTAAGAAGTGATAGTGGCAACTATCAACTCTCTTGAAAATAGATTAAGGATATTAGCCTCTAAAGAGTATAGTGACAATAGTTTACAGAAACTAGTATCTGCTGACTTTGCCAATCAGAAGTTGGAGGAGCTGCGTATTGATCTTAGTAATGATATTAAATCTGAGCTGGATAAGGCATACCATCATATGAAAAAAGTAAAGGAGACACTTGCAACATCCTTGAACGATATGTAGAAGTTAAAAGATCGTAATCTGGTTTGCAGATGCACTTTGATTCAGTCTTAAAGAATAATGAAAAATTGATTAAGAAATCTGATGAGTTAGATCAACAAATAAAAGAAAGAGATGTGCGCATTAAGGTTCAAGAAAAAAGCATGAATGATCTAGAACAGTACACACGTAGAAATAGCGTGAGAATATACGGTTTGCAAGATAAAGACAAAAAAAAAGGATATTGATTAAACGTGCAACTTACATGTAGTTATCTCAACTTTGAATAGCAAACTTAATCTGAAACTTGAACCTGGTGATAGCTCATCCCTATACCAATTTTCTACCACTGCAAATCGTCCAGTAATCTGTAAATTTGTGTCCAGAATCGTAAAAAAGAAAGTATCATTCATGTTACATGTACATGTACATGCATACACAATATTTTTGTGTGATCTCTATTGTATGCTTTTGCATTATATTAATTATTATACTTTTGAGGTTGATTTTTTTGTCATACTGGATATAATATTGTTTGAGAAATTATGTAGGTAGAACACTGACCAAAATTGTTGAAGTTTGCATTAAATGTTGACCAGCTATGCTCAAAGAAATCAAAAATTAGAGTTAGGTACTAAGTAAATTTATTGTAATGGACATTCTAAGATATCTATTTATTTATATGTTTAATATGATTCACACACCCCTTTTTACTTTTTTTACTTTTTGTTCTGTTGTTATGGAGGGAGAGGATGACTGTCTTATAGTTCAATATTTCATTTATATTTTAATCAGACATGTCTTGGGTGACGGCATACTGTCTTCCTGAATGTAGATCATGACTGAAAAAATAACTTTTGCACCAATGAACGCACATTGTCTTGGAGACAACATAAAAAGTATAGATGTTTTAAACTTTTTAAGATCAAAGAAATTTAATATTTATTTGATACAGGATACACATTTTACTGACATTGATACAAAAAATATTAGAAGTCAATGGGGATTTGAGTGCTATTTAAGTAACTACAGCAGTCAATCTAGATATGTAGGCATTTTTATAAACAATAATTTTGACTATGAGTTCATTTCTGTAGAAAAAGACAATTCAGGAAATCTTTTAATATTGCATTGCAAAATAAAGGGTTTGGATGTTTCACTGTTCTGTATCTGTGGGCCTAATAAGGATTATTCTCACATAAAGCAAAAGCTGTCACAGATCAAACACAGTTGCATTATTGGGGGCGATTTTAATCTAGTCTTAAACCCTAGTACCGATTATGTTAATTATTTACATGTTGATAATCCCCAAGCCAGGCTCAAAGTTTTTGAGATGTTGATTGAATGCGACTTAGTTGACTGTTGGAGAGAGCAGCATGTAGAAACCCAGCATTTTACTTGGTTTAAAAAAGGCCAATTAAGAAAGCAAGGTTAGATTTGTTTCCTAGTAAGCAGTAACTTATTTATTGACATAGTGAACAAAAACATTTGCCAAGGATATAGAACTGATCACTCTTTGATGTTTATGTCTATTAAACTTGATACATTTGTGAAAGGTTACTCATGCCGGAAGTTCAATAACTCCTTGCTGAAAGATTTTGAATATGTGTCACAAATTAAATCTCTTATAAAACAAGTGAGGTCACAATATGCTAGTGAATATCAAATAAGTAATTTGCCGCTGGACAACATAACGGATAGTGATATGCAGTTTTCTGTAAATGACAGACTATTTTTTTAAACTCTTCTTATGGAAATACGTGGCAAAACTATTGCATATTGTACATGTTCTTATAAAAAAGACTAGAAAACAATGAAGAAAAAAAGTTAAACACAGAAATTGAAATATTCAAAACTCTCCAAATTTTGATGAAAATTTACTGGAACAAAAGAAAATATATCTATAGAAAAAGAAAACTTAAAGCGTGCCTTAATCGTTCCCGGGAAAAATGGGTCGAAGAAGGTGAAAAACCTTTAAACTATTTTTGCAATCTAGAAAATAGAAATTATGTCTCAAAACATATGAATTCTCTATATTCCAGCTAAGGCAGACTTTTACATGATAAAATGATATATTGTCTGAAACTATGAATCATTATAAATACCTTTAATTTTTAAAAGCTCAGAAGATATAAATTTGGAAGAACTATTTAACCACCCTCAAATAAAAAAATTGTCAGAAAGGGAGAAAACTGTTTTAGAAGGTAAACTTACTCAGGAGGTAATGCTTTTTAGTTTGAAAAAAATGTCAAATAACTCCTCTCCTGGTATTTAAGGCTTTACAGCAGCCTTTTATAAGGTGTTTTGGATTGATATTGGCACATATTTGGTTAGATCTATGAATTGTGCCTTTGACTCTGGGGAATTATCAATAACACAGAAGCAGGGGGTAATAACATGCATACCAAAAGGTCATAAAGATAAATTACTGTTAAAAATTGGCGACCAATTTTTTTGTTAAATGTAGGGTATACAATTGCCTCTGCAAGCTTGGCAAACAGAATGAAAAAATACCTTCAAATATTGATTTTTAGCAGGGCGTTTTATTGGGGATAATATTAGACTCATTTATGACATAATGAATTCTACTGAAGAACTTTAAATTCAACGAATGCTTCTTTTGGTTGATTTTGCAACTGCATTTGATTTCCTATCATGGAAATTTATGTACAAAGTTCTTAATCTCTTTAATTTCGGGTCAGAGTTTATAAGGTGGATCCAGACTTTCTACAGAAATATTCAGTCTTGTTTTGTTGTAAATGGCCATTTATCAGAATGGTTCTATGTCCATCGCGGATGTGGCCAAGGCCACCAATGGTCTCCTAACATATTTATCATTTGTGCAGAAGTACTGTCTCTATTCAGCAAAATAAGAACATCACAGGTATTAAACTTAATAGCCAAGAATTCTTAATATCACAGTATGTAGATGATACAACTCTCTTACTAGATGGAACTGCAAAGTCACTTAGAAATACTATAAAAGTGTTAGAGTTTTATGCTGAATTATCAGGCCTTCATATGAATGTATAGAAGACTAAGGTAGTTTGGATTGGCTCAATGAAAAGTAGTAACCAAACTCTGTGTCTAGATTTATCCCTACAGTGGGAACATAGCTTTAAGCTATTAGGTGTCAACTTTACAACATATTTAAGGAATATTGTGAATTTTAATTTGGAAACGAAGATATAAGAAACATAAACTCTTTTGTCTGTTTGGTCAAATAAAATTAAAACTCCTATAGGCATGAACATTGTCCTTAAAACATTAGCACTACCAAAACTGAATCATTTATTTACAAGTCTTCCAACCCCATCTCAATCAGTAATTAAAAATAAACAAGACATGTTCTTCAAGTTTTTGTGGAAATATGGACCTGATAAGGTTAAACGAGTTACAGTTACACAATGTTTTAATAATGGGGGCTTAAGAGTGATATATATTGAGAAATTTATAATGGCTCTTAAATGCACATGGTTTTGAAGATATATGAAAAGTAGTTCCCAATACTATTTGCTAGTCAGCAGGAGATGTCTAATGGTAGATTCAATTGAGAAATATGGTGCACATTTTATACAAAAACATATCTCAGAGGTAAGCAATCCTTTCTGGAAAGATCTTTTATCAGGAATGTATAGTTATATGTGTGCTAAGACACCAACAACGTGGAAAGAGTTTCTTCCAGATCCTGTTTTCAATAGCCCTAGATTTCATATAGGGAGAAAATCATTTTGTTATAAAAACTTCATCAATAAAGGTGTGGTTATAGTAAATGATTTTATTGGTGAAAATGGTTTACAGTACTATTCTTTGAAGCTTTTCAACAGATATAGAATATTGAACACAGTATTTTTACAGTACAATAATATTATTGCTTCTACCAGAGATTATCTAAACACCCTGAGTCTCACACATAATGCAAAAAAGAAAAGTACCCAATGCAACCTTTATTATCTAGAATTATCTTTAAGCAAGAAAAAGGTTGCCGGACCATGTATGATATACTTATTGAGACTAAATGTAAGCCAACATCGCAACAGAAATGGAGAAATGAACTGAATCTTACAAATTTCAACTGGAAAAATGTTAACAAGTTACCATTTATGTTTACTAAAGATGCTAAACTTCAGTGGCTTCAGTTAAGAATCAACCAAAGAATTTAAGGAACAAATCATCTGCTTGATTTGAAGCAAATTTTATAAAGGTCCGTCCATAAGAGCAAATATGTTAGTTTGAATTTGTGGATGAGACCTCGGCATGTCTCCCCAAATCATCTGCGATTCAAAATGGGCGTTATTAACAATAACCGATGGTCATATTGTCAAACAGCTACAGAAACTATTTTCATTTTTTTTGTGAATGCCCCTTGATAGTTAGTTTTTGGCAAAATGTTAAAATGTGGGTGCAAAGAAAGTGTGAATCAATAGATACAGATTGGGCTAATACAGATCAATTATTTGGAAATATTCTGTTTTCAGAGGTGCTAAATAAGATTCTTTTAACATGCAAATCATATATTTATACATGTAAAATGAGACTAGGAGCCCAAATATGGAAGGCCTGAAAAAGTTTGTTGCATATTTATTTAAAACTGAAATATATACATGTAATGCTGTTCAGACAATGACTTTCCAGAGGTTTGAAAAACAATTGAGACAATTTCTTATTTTACTAGAATAGACATTATTATGTCATCCGTTATATACCATCTATTTACATGTATTTACATTTAGCAAATTATCACGGACAGTCCTCCTCCCTCCTTACATGCCCTATTTTTTCCGATTTCCACGCACTCAACTGCTTTTGCCTCTTCGTTTTTCCATCGTTCCTATTTTTATAGCTGGATATTTTTAGTAAGAGTGTACGTTTGCTTTACATATAAAAGTTAAAAGGGCAACAACAAGGTGATCCATAAGATATATTATAGGAAGATTTTGCTCCCTTTGTGGTATTAACAAAGAATTTGTGTTTATTATATCTATATGGTATTGCTGTTATATTTCTGATGTAGTTTCTCCTGAAATAAAATATAAATTACAAAGAAAGATTTCAAGTTCCAGGGCACCAATGGTTTATTCTCTAAAACATTTCGTATTTTCCCTGTAATTATTTCAAACGCCACATTGCAGTTCATAATTGATGTTGAGATGCAACAGCACAATTAATACCAAAATACACAATTCAAACAGAAACAAGTTTTTCTTTTTTTATGAAGAGTAAATTCTACTTTACCATGTGCACTAGCTGATATGTACAGATTGGTATGTGTTTAAGATGCCCTTTGTAAAGGTTTTACATTATTAATTTTAGCGATAAATGTCTAGACAGAAATCTGAAATAATACACACTTTCTACACGCTTAGTTTTACGACGTATTGCTACATGTAAGTATCTGCATCTTACTTTTAACTTTATCAGAAACTTTACCATTATATTTTCATCTTGTTCTTAGGTATTTAATTAAAATGTTTACTCCTGTGCCATTTCTTTCAACAGTCGGGAATTCCGGATATATCTTTGTCTACTCGGTAAACATACACTGCATGTGACTGACTATGGATGATCGATAGTGATTACCGTAACTATATAGATATGTTTACACAGTATGGCATATTGTTAACTTTTTAGCCCGAAAAGCATATGGTTTGAATTCGACAAATCACTGGCTGTTCCTCTGTGGGTCCATTAAAAAGCAATCCCTTATCAACAAATGATTCCTTTTTTTTCATCTATTAGGTGGCCAAAAGATGAAGAAGTCCGCAGATGAATTATTATATTCGAGGTCAAAGTCATTTTATACTTCAAAAGCCAAAAGTCTAAACATTGATGTGCTTTCATTGAAACAAAAACTAGCATATGCATGGATTTCCCGACAATAGAACTGCAGGATATCAGCTATCAGTATAGACATTTATATGGCAAATTAAATTTGTTCTACTTAAACCCATCACTAGAATTTATGCATTTTACAATGAGACTCGAAAATAGAGCCCCCAAGAAGCCAATGTGTAGAATAAAATGGTATCCATGTATAAAAAGAATATAAAAGTCACATTTTGTACTATCTTCTTTCCCTATTATAAATTTTAAAATAACTTGAATAATGTACGAGACATTAAATATAATATTGATAATGCCAATTCGTATAGCAATGAAATAATCAGTTTCTTTAGGTAGTTAGCATAGCTGCAAAAGTCAGTCTACAATTTGTGTGTCAGTTGCACTGAAGCTGGTTCACATTTCCAATATAAAGATTTATTTTCTTTAGCTTTTGAAGAGAAAAGAGGTGTCTGCGAATTGTTAGATACTTAATGATCAAAATAGACTTTCTCTATGTTTTTTATGATCAGTTCTCTTAGTGCATGCTTATGCCTTAATTGTATTGTGTGTCTATATTTCTGTTTGTTGAAATTCATTATGTATACATGCATGTCTTTGTAAATCATACATAGCGTTATACGAGCAATTTTCTTCAATAAAGCTACATAAACTATGTTTTACATGTACTTTATTGTTTTTACATAAATGCTAGAAAACAGAAGCAACAATACTTTTTATTTGATTTGATTTGATGTGTTAAAATATAATAAATAGTCAAATGTACATTTGCTACAAATTAATGTGCTAGTATATCAGGTACATAAATTGCGTCTTTGCAGACTCTTCCACATCTTTCACTACAACATAATTGACCTCTTCCGCAGGATTCGTTACTGAGACAGTTCCACCCCGGGATAACTGCGCATATACCAGCTCTATCAGATGGTGGTGGACAGGTTCCTGAAACTAAACAATTTTCAAATTAGTTTGTCAAAACAAAAAAATGCATAAAGCAATCCCCTTTTTCCGCAATAACAGACATTTGAATAAAACGAGTCATTTCTGAATTTGAATAAGATCGTTTATGTGAAACAAAAACTAAAATAAAAAGTTATTACGAAAGATAACTATGTTAGGTAGTCCCTTCATGATGCTGTTTCAAGTAAGCAACTTAGGAGACATAAATCAGTTTGTACTATAGGAATAATGTTGACTATTGAAACATAGACATCTAACAATTGAGATACACGTATTACCCTCCATCTTCGAATGTAAGTGTGGAACTGTATCCTTAACAACAAAGCAGAGTCAATTGTGCTGTTTCATAAGTAATTTTAAACTTTAAAGATACACAACCTGGCATATTCCTACAGCAACGTCCAAGTTGGCATCTACTTCCAGTAGGACAGTATCCGTCTACATCGCACTCCCCTACTGACCCCCATCTACATCTAGGTCGTGGCCTTTGCCTTCTGTCATAGTCTTGGCCAAATGCTAAAACAAAAAGTAACACTATATTTATGTTTATTAAAACCATGCATGTTGCATGTAAAGTACATGTATATTGAAACTCGAATACTAGAGACGATTTTATTTTTCAAATACAATGTTTGTGACATTGCGTTTAACCCTTACTTCATCAAAACATATCGGACAATATATGTCATTCCTTAACGGAGCGTTTCGTGAAAAGTAATTGAATGATAGGTGAACAATAACGCTCATGATCAGAATGCCAGGGTGTGCAGATTGAACATGGTTTGCGAAATTACCAGCTTGCTTTACTTTAAATTTTGAATTCATCAGGAATAAATATAATTTTAATCTTAATCTAATCCGCTGTGAAATGAGAATTGAAATAAACACTTACCAGTGATAATAAATGTAGTAAAAAGAATAAAGGTGAAGATTTTAGTGTGTATCTCCATATTTAGTGTGAAAATGTTCGATCAATTGTTTGTACAAAATGTTAAAGCTAAATGAATGAGCAATTGTAACAATATATATCACTTTGAAGCAGGATGTTTACATGTCATTGTTTACATTATTGCACGATATTGGCTGGTACTAAAACTTTTTTATGACAGAAAACAAATGTTAACGGTTAACCACCTGGTTTTTCTTCGCTCATAATAATTTAATCAGTGGCCAGTTATGCATATAACTTCTGTTTGACGATGACAAAACATGCATTTATAAAACAAAATAGAAATATTTAAGATGAAAACTGTACCGTGTAAATATAGAAATCATTACTACTACTAAGTTTATAAAACAATTAAAATCATGAAACTCTAGTGTGATTATCTAGGCTGTTCATAAGTTACAGATCGGTTTCCTTGAAACCAGATTTTAGCACAACAATTGTTCAAATTTGCTCATTTAAAAGTACAGTCGACTCTCGAAAGTTCGTACCCGGATAATTGGAACACCCCCGATTATTCGAACACATTTTCGGGTCCCGAATTTTTTCCTTCTAAATTCAATATGTTCACTACGGTTAATCGGAACCCGGATAATCGGGACTTTCGAACTGATATTATTGTCCGCCATTAATAAAATAGTGTGAATAACTCCGGAAAGTTCGAACAGTGTCGTTCGTTAATTGATCAATCAGCCGGCCGCATGTTTTTCACACCTCGTAAAAATTGAGCAGGTGCCAGCTAGATTGAGTAAATGACGTCACATGGTAAGATCGAGGATATGTGTATTTGTTTGCCGCGCGTGCTAACGCTAGATTATGTTTGTGGCAATCGGCAACCTCCACACGTCAACGAGTAGAAACCGGCATCAAAGATTTACATAAAAGAACTTCCACTCAAAACTCAGTAATCGAGTACGTTCCTACACAGGTTTTAGTACACTTCACTCTAGACAGAACGGCATTCTTACAGAACGGTCTTTAGTACCATCTCCAATATGGCCGACATGCTCACTCCGGAAAGTTCGAACTACCGAAAATTCGAACAAATTTTGCTTCCCCGAGGGTGTTCGAGTTTTCGAGAGTCGACTGTACATTGTATTTCGATTTTAACTCGTTTCAATATACCCATAATACAGATATGTTAAAGTTAAGTACATTTGAACGATCTTTATGTAAAATTTCCAAACACAAAAACCACTCATTCAGGTTGTAATTAATCATGGTTATCTGACAGTTCCATTACAAATTAAGTTTTTTTTTTTTTTTTTTTTTTTTGTTTGTTTTTTTGGTTTGGGGGGGGGGGGTGGGTTTTTTTGTGGGGGTGGTGTTTTTGGTTGTGGGTGGGGGTGGGGGGGGGGTGTGTTTGGGGGGGGGGGGGGGTTTTTGGGGGGGGGGGGTTTTTTGGGGGGGGGTTTTTTTTTTTTTTTTTTTTTTGTTTTTACACAGTATTATTAATTTGAAACGTGTTTGCACGACACAATGTATGAGACTTTAGATGAGCCATCTACAACCATTATACACACATATTTACTTGTATTTTTCTAGTTTTTCTATTAATGCATTTACTAATTAAATGTTTCTTAAATTTCACTGATTACTGTCGTCCTTAGGTCTTCAAGTCTTCAGGTTAACAGGTTTTACCAAACTAAACTATAAACTGATATCCATAGAGCATATGGCAATGTAACTCAGTAAAGAGAATGTTAAAAAGTCCGTATATTCGATAATTATGTATTGCTGTTTATTGTATTCCAAACTTGATGTTGTATTAAGACAGCTCTGACTGGTCAAGGCGTTTCATGTTGTTTAATCATTCTCTTCATATTCGAAAATGTTTGCAAACTCGGTATGCAGTGCTTTCAAGACGGTTAGTAAATATGTCATGAATAATCAAAATTGATGTATTCTTATAAACTGAATAAATATTTCAATGCCCGGCATTTTGAGTGAAATTAGAAGATAGAATTCACGATATCAGGTGTACTTAACAGACACAACCGTGGTTGACCATCTTCAAAAGAGTAACAGTAACTGTTGATAAACATATTTTGCATTGATATATTTTATATCGGATAATATTTAAAATGTCTGAACTTCAGCATGTTTTACCAGTAATCGCTACAATCTTTTGTTGAACATTTTATGCTTCAAGATAATTATTTTTACTTAGATATTACAGTCAAACCTACAAACAAAGACCACTGTTGGGAAGTTACAAAGGTAGTCTTACTTTGTACGGTTTTTAACATAACCTAGAGTTAGAAACATATATGCAGTGTATAAACGGAAAGAAATTATATCCAATTGCACTTTCAAAATTCAGATTTTCGTCTCATGACCATGCAACATAATCTGGAAGGTACAGCAATATAGATTGACAATAGAGTTTGTGTTATCAATGTAATATGGATATGGTGGAGAACATGTACCATTTACTATTAGTCTTAAATTCAGAAATCTAAGCGAGCAATATTTCAGACCATATTTTTGTAGGTGGCCAACTTAACACAAACTTACATATATTTTATATGGCAATTCAAGTAAAACAATAAAAAAGCGAGGCTGAAAGGTATCTACCGTGCTTTTAAACAACGAGAACTTAATTAAATGCAGCATGCTCTTAATTAATGGACTCATTTTCAGTCTCCTTTGCCAGTCTTTTTAATATTTCGTTTTTCTGTAAACGATAGTTTATATTCTTCTATGAAAATGATTAATGTTTTATTACGTTTTAATTATGTGGCTATAAATGTATTTTCATTTAGAATCAATAAAAGTGTACAATATTGAAACAGTGTTAACCCGAGCATCAAGAACTCGAAAGCTTGGGATAGCTCAAGAACTCATTTCGGTCCCGACCAAATTTGCTTAAAAGATAAAATCAGTCGGGGTTTCATGTTTCGTGTGAAGAATTTATTTATATTTCATTACAGTTGTAAACAAATTGAAATAAAATGTAATAATGTTTTCGTTTGTTTTTAAATAACTGCAATAAATAACAACCGGTATCGTTTGTAAAACGTTTTCAAATGAAAATGTCAAGAGTGGTATATTAAAACGTGTTACCGGTATTGTGGAAATCAATATGTTTTGTTTCATTAAATAAATTTCAACATTGTGCATTTGATACGACATTAACAAACCTTGTGCATATTTAGAATGAACGGCTACATTACTGGCTAAAACAAATGCGGAAATCAATGCATTTGATTATTAACAAGATGGCCATGATGGCTATATATCGCTTACCTGAGTACCTGTGCACCTACCTAAGAAAGTCAATTTTTGCTAAAAGGAGACAGTAGCTGCTAAGAAAGTCACTTGTTGCTAGGGAAATCACTTGTTCTAAGGAGAAGTCACTAGTTGCAGGGGGAAGTCAATGCTTTCTAAGGAAGACAGTGGTAGCTTTGTAAGTCAGGGGTTATTACAGGAACTTATTGGAAATTAGGTTTCTCCTATAACTCTGTATAAAGTCACCCCAAAAAGTGGGTATGGTCAATTTTGACCTTAGGGACCATGATTTAAATAAACTTGGTAGAGAACGGCGAAATTAATACAGAAGTCACTGGTTGCAGGGGGAGTCACTGCTTGATGATAAAGTCAGATATGTCTTAGTAAGTCAGTGGTTGCGAAGGAACTCAGTGGTTATTATAGGAACTTATTGGAAATAAGGTTTCTCCTATAACTCATAAAGACCCCCCACCAAAAAAAAATGGGTGTAGATAATTTTGACCCAAGGGGACATGATTTAAACACACTTGGTAGCGAACCACTAGACAATGTTACATACCAAATATCTATGTTCTAGACCTTGTATTTTTGGAGAAGATTTTTATTTTCCTATACCAAACACCCTTGGCACGGCTTATTTTGACACCGCGGGCATGATTTGAACAACGTTTAAGAGGCCAACTAGACACTATTTCATACAATAGTACTAAATATCTAACCTCTATATGGTTTCGGTGATGATTAGGGCAAACTTGGTAGGGATCCAGTAAACAATTTCATATACATGTACTTAATATCTAGCTAGCTCAAGTCTTTGTAATTTTCGAGAAGCAGTCTTTTTTTAAGTTGTTCCTATATAAGCTTATGTAAAATCAAAAGGCATAATCTGAACAATTTTGATAGAGTTTGTTATTCATTTTTACCTATTTGTTTTACCCAGAAGTATGCATGGAATAGATTTTGGTAGAGTTTCATGCAAGGAGCTTTGCAAAGTTGTATCAACATTGGCCCAGTGGTTTCTGAGGAGATGTCGTTTGAAGCAAAATGTTGACAGACGACGGACGACGGACAATCATTCATTCTAAAAGCTCAATTTTTAGTCAACTTATAAGAACTCGAGATTTTACTCGGGTCTGTTCGACTCCGAGTTGTCGAAGATTTACTGTATGTTATTTTATGTATTTATGTTATTTTTATGTATTTTATTATTTTATGCTGAAATCCAATACACACTTTATATGTTTATGTTACCATTTATATGTTTATGTTACCATTGAAAGGGTTCATTAAAATAAAATGGTATGTATTACAGTTGCAACAATCATAAAAAAATAGTGTACACTTTATTTACATAACTTAAAGGTCTATTTTAATTACAATTCCAGATTTAAAAGAAAATTCGATTTGGTCTTAGTAATGGACCTTTAACATTTCTCTCAATTTTAAACCGAAAAATGCATACCTTTGACGTTTTACATTAACACAGTACTGGCCGCGATATATGTCAACAATTGTGTTTATAAATTCAAGTAAAATATTTAATGTCTTCACTGTTTTCAAAGGAGAAGTGATTAGCTCTTTTTGATAATTAGAATTGTTGCGTTTTCGCTTCGGTGGGTGGCGGGGCGAAAAAGCGAAAACACGAAAAACACAGGGCGCATGGAGGCATTTTCGCTCCACCACAGATAAGTATTTTGTCGCGTTGTCGAGACATAATTTGAACATTATTGGTAAAACTAAACTAGGCGATGCCACAGCTTACATATCTAAGATCTGCGAGTTATGATTTTAAATGTTCCTGATTTAAAACTTTTTAAGACAAACGATCACTGGTTCATAGCTAATGTTAACCACGGAGTCATAATTTGAGCTATCTTACATGGTAACCAAACGAAAATGCTGCATTTCAACAATGTATGTTCTGGTCGTCATGGTTTTGAACTAGAAGAGTTTTAGAGTGTTTTCTTATATACATCTTTGAAAATAATCACGTGAATGTTTGGGCGGTAACAATTTTGACCAGGGGGGGATAAATTATACAACCTTTGTAGAAGACCACGAGTTGATGCTACATACCAAATAACTATGCTCTACTGTCAGTTATGTCTTTTGACTTATAGACAATTAGAATCGCCTTCATAAGTGACCCCCACCCCCACCGAAAGTGGTCTGATCTCTTAATCGTTTTATTGCCCCTGATCAGTTTTATTCTTTTCTGATTAGGTCCAGCATTGTGTCTGTAGACTTGACATGTAGTACAGTAGCAGGATCATACATTTCATTGATTTGTACAGAAAACTGATTTAATAACGTATTTCCTGTTGTTTATATAAACAGTTTCATGTAATTATAACATTTTACTTTTATTGCAGGATATGAAAAATACTTTTAGATAACTGCAGTATAACCGAAATTATATTGAGAATGTTAATATGCTCAAGTTATTACTCTTACAGCAAACCCATTATCACTTTGATTAAAAAATGAGTGTCACAGTTGAAACATAAAAGAGATTTATTCTTTTACATAACTGCAGAATAACTGTGATTTCATAGTTAGATTCAACAATGTTTAACATACTTAAGTAATTAGTCTAACAGCAAACCCATTATCTCATTTTATAAACAAAATGAAATACTTAGATGTTACAGTGGAAACATAAGAGAAAGTATTGGCTTATTTAACATTTAGAAGAAGCGTTCAGTTGCATTTTTAATTTACAAAGAAATAAATACAGTCAGAAGGATTCTTTATAACATTGCTTAATCTATGAAATCATAGTTATACTGCAGTAATTTTAAAGTATAGAATTTCCTATATGTTTCAGACATAACAGACAATTAATTGATGATTATCTAAAACGTTTGATATAAAATACTAAAAGTCAAGGTTTTTGCTTGAGTAACTGATTTTATAATTAAATTTGATTTGGAAATTACATACTTAGGTAACTGATCAAATAAAATAATCATATCTTATAAAAGGTCTTTATATTTATGTACAAATGTAGAACTAACACTTGTTATTTGACCCCTGTTGTGAAAACACATGGCTGACTGGACCCCTGTGGTGAATATCTTACATTCCTGTTCAATTGTCCTGAATGTGTTACTTTTATATTTTTAATTCTTACATCAGTACAGTCATGTAAAACAAATTTTTGTTTTAAGATACGCAAACAATACCCCGCAGTCTGTTACCTTTCACCACTTTATCTTCATGTGCTGAACATAAATGTCAGATTTTGGTTGCACCGCTTCACTATTTATATTTTCTTTTTGAATATCACGATTAAAAAATACTGATATACTGGAACCTTTGTAGTTAATGATTCGTTCTAAAATATGTTTTTTCAGACAGTTAAAAGAACCTTGATTATCACAAAACTCTGAGAACGAGCAGATTAAAACCTCGAAAATTTAAAAACTGGATTTAAACACAGGAGTTGATACATTAAACAAAATCATCTGCTACAATAAGAGTAGTAAAGATGACAAACATTAATATTTTAGCGCTTATCTCTATTTTACATGTGAAAATTTATGCTCAATTTGTGTGCACATAGTGGATTTAATGAACTGTTCAGTAGTTACAACCATTTATAGCAGAACAAAGGGGATGTTTACATTTCTTTACCGTCAACAATTGCACTGAATTGGTTAAGATTTATACGGAATTATGACATAGTACAATGTATGCTGTGGTTAATCGCATGATACTTAATATTGTTATTATAATTGCAAAATAATACCGCTACAGTAACTAACTGTAATTTTGCTTTAACTCTGATTACAGTATTTAAATCAAAAGTCACCTTAAGGTATCTCGTTTCATTCAAGTGTTCCACGCAGTCGATCTAGCGATTGTGACCTAAGTTGAAAGTAAAACACAAATAAACAAGTTAACTGATATTACACGAGTTATCCATTACGGTAACCATAAAAAATTATGTGTATAACTTCTTTTGTTGCATTTTATGCACACACGCGCTCATTTACAGCATTCAATTTTCAGTATTGCAATGTGTTGCGTTATCAACATGTAAAACCCATTACATAATCATACATGTATATCATGTTTCAAACAACCACCAGAAGCAACAGTTTATTGTTACTATCAGCAAAACACCATAACAGCATTATGATCTTTTTATATACTGTAAAGTACATTTTTATTTAATAATGTTAAACTGACCAACAGAAAATATTTTTTTAAAGGTATATAAATCAAAAGTTTATAAGTAACGAAAGCAAACCACATAAATGCAATTTTGATAATAAATTTTCTTCCTATTATAAAACATTCAATTATACCACTTTGATCATAATTATATGAAAACAGTTTACAATAAATACAATCATCTATCGCCATATATGGAAGCAGTTTTACTAATACACTCGACAGGTTTAGAAACGCAAAAGTGGCAAAATATTGATTACAGTGTTATCGTTTTTCAAATTCATTTAAATTTCATACACAACAAAACAATATGAAATTGAATCATTGTAAAACTTTCAATAGTTCATCGCAAAAATGACTTAAATAGAAGTAAAAACAATTCATTCAAATAAAAGTGTTCAACAGGGGAACTTTGCGTTTCTAATATCGGTTAAGTGTACATGTATTAAGTTGCAGTCATTTTGGAAATCATACTGGATTCTATAAATGATCTGTACACTAACACGTGTACATTGAGTTTCATTTTTAATTTTTTACAGCAGTTTTTAGACCCACATTGTAGACCAAGATCAGCAACCTCCCCGCTCATCTTTTAAATATCCCCTGCATTCCATAGTATAAAATTGTTTAGTCTTTTTGTCCTTATAGTTTATTGCATGTACTGTATGTTTCCACTGTTCCATGTGCTGCATGTGCTTTTTCTATTATCTGTACATGTATGAAACTTATGTATGATTTACCTCACATGTTTTTGTCTTAAATGTTATCCATTTTTTCTTACTTGTGCCTTTTTATTTCATAATGTGTTTTGCCTAAGTTTAAATACATTTTATACCAGCATTAAACTTAAATGTTTCTTTTTAAAAACACTTGAATTGTTTTATTTCTTAATGTATTTCCCGTAATATTTAACTTGTCTCTTATTTCATTAGATCCGCATGTGCTAGTTTCCCATACAATGTTTTATGTGATAATAAATAGACTACTTCTCTCCTTAGATTATTTGTTTGTATGTTATCGGATAATCTGTGTTATGTCGGAAAATAGCTTTTCAGCTAGTGTTATTTTGTTTATCAAAACTGACTATAAATGAAGATTATCTTTGCTTATCCTGTCTTATCTTATCTTATCTTATCTTATCACGTGCTGAATAATACACATAACTGTAAACTATCCATTTGAAGTACAAAATACTTGAAGATAAATATGATAAAACAATTAAAGATACTCTATTAAGCGACACTACATGTGAAAATACTCGTGCATTTAAAACTTTTATGTTTATTCTGCTTTAATGTAGCTATTTCAATTAGTCATAGTGCATAGTTTATTTCTTGACACATCAATGTATCAAATTTGTGTAACAATTTAACTTCTGTTAAAAATGCCAATCTTGAAGGTAACGTCAACATTTTATTCGTAAATGTACTTATGGTGTCACTGGTGAGGTTACTGGTGTCACTGGTGTCACTGGTGAGGTTTTGGATTTTTGCACTAAGTCTTCCGGAAATTTACATTTGCTATATTTCAAAAATGATGATTTAACTGGAAAAAACAATTATGCAGTAGTAAACTTAAGCACAATAGAAATAGTTTAGTGCAAACAATTGAACATTTTTTAGAAAAAATATTTTGACCTCACATTTTGTGATTAAATTGACAAATTTTGCCATATAAAAACTGGGGAAGGGTTACAAAAATATTCATTTCTCAAAAACTGTTTATGATATTCACCTAATTCAAACTTATTACAATAATAAATAATGGGATATAAAAATACAGTAATAACAAGCTCTTTTTACTGTTCTTTGTTACAGACCTATGCCGTCATATCTCAAAGCCCGTCGAAATATAAAAAGCACATTTGTTGTCAGTTTTTATTGAATTTCTTTCTTATATGCACATTGACCCCATTTCTTTATTTTTGCATTCTTAAGCAAAGGTTTTAATCAAACTGTAGGCAAAATATCTGAAAAACCTTTTATTCCTTTATCATGAAAATATTCATTGATCAAAGATTGAAAAAATGAATTTTAGTAAAGTTGGTGGGGTAATCATAAGGAGCGTAATATTTATTCAGATCATGATAGAAATACCACTGTCTCCAATTTTTTATCCTAAAGTATGACATACCACATTAGAAAAGAATAAAATTGATCTACTCTGAAATATACATCACATACATAAACGTTTACAATACCAAAATTCTAGCTAATTCTGCATTTAGAGCCTTGATCTGATAGTGTATCAATAAAGATTGATATTGCGAAAAAGTTAAGTCATTGACCCATCATTTTTTTTCCAGACATTAACTAGCAATATCTTAGTCTCCATAAAAAACAGTGTCATTAAAATTTCTTGTTATTTTGAATTTCAGCAGTGACCCCCTTAAGGACAAAAGTTCTGTCCAGTATAATCAAAGTAACACAAAAACTGAAATTGGATATTTTATTCATAATTAGAAAAGTGCATTTTTGTATTAAATCTAAATAGGACTCTAACCATTATCATATTGTCGTACGTGTATATACTTACATGTATATATACTTTCTTGTTATTTATTACATGTAGTACCTGAAAAGTGCCTGAATTATTAAGAAAATATTAAACTAAAAATGAAAGTTTGAAGCATTAAATTTACGCGCCTAAATATATGACTTCAATGTTTGAGGATTCTTCTACGCAGTGAGCCAGTCAAGTAAAAGCTCAACCATTTTCCAGAATTAGACCACGCTTTGTGCGGGAACTGATGCTTTTATTTTTTTCACCTGGTCTTACAGAGTCTATTTGTACTAGCTGACCACAGTTCGTTGTGCTCGTCGTGCTTTTCTTTACCCTGGTTTTTATTAAAAGAGTTAATCAACATATAAAATCGAATATCACGGTTGACGTTATAAGCGTCAAAATGAGCAGGCAGGACATTTTTCTCCACAATGATAATCCTCGAATTTGAACACCATTTGTAACGTGATTTTCTTCAAACTTACAATGCTTAAATTTCAACACAATGCTATTATACTATTTCATTCATTAGTCAGTATCTTACCTATTTCGTACATTTTAAATACTATGAAAATTAGCATTACGATTTCAGGGGCACATGTTTACTAAACGGGACATTTTTTCTCCACACGAAATTTCAGTGACAGAATAAAAAATTTACAAACAAATTCTACAAAATTTAAGTTGCATCCTCAGTCAGATCTTTTATATAATTTCAACACCAAAAATATGCCACAGGTATTAGGCTTTTATTATGAACAAATTGATATATAACTTTATGTTTTTATGTTTTAGAAATAGCAGTATGGAAGCTGATACTTTCCGGGTTAGCATGCGCGAAATTAAAACCATACATTTAAAACAACTAAAGCGTTTAAATATTGCAAACAGTCCGGAAACTGCGTGCAGCAAATAGAAATTCAGTTTTCAATATAAACAAACCTTAACCGTAAAAAGTTTTTACCAGTTATGAATTGAAATAAAAGTAGAAACGGTGTTATCTGCGTACAAGAACACCACAAAGTAGTATTGTAACAAGTCAAGGATATAACAAAATGCGTGCGATGATATTGAAATCTATGAGGAATAGATGTTTACTGATATTGCTATGTATAGTTTCTATCTATTTTACAATTTGGAATTTTTCTTGGACGAACCCTACAGATGACCGCAGTGGAATTAAAATTGGACTTTTATTCATTAATAATTCCTTTGTCTCTAAAAGATTTCTGCAGGCAAATTTTCAACTGTCCGACGAAACGTATGTGTACAGATTTTATGTGAGTCACGGAAATATTGGGAAGAGAATTTATAGCACAAACATAAATATTCCGAAGAATGTGTTTTACGTACAAACCTCTGCAAACACGTCAATTACAGAAAATGCCAATCTGTTAGCTAATAAGGCTTATACTGACGGCATGGATTATTTGATCTTAATCAGCGACAACGGAAAATGCGATTCCTTGTTTAACGACAGGACAGTCAATTTTAAACACGAACTTAAAGCACACATAATACCAAACGTTGGTGTTATTGTACATACATGTATTAACAAAGAGGAAAGACAAGGACATTATACCAAGCTCATCATTTTACAAAAATCTCACATGGAAATATTCAATGAACTCTTTCCGCATTATCTTGATTTCGAAATAGGAAGAAAATGGATAGTAGATGTTTACAAACCATATCATATAACTTACAAAAAACCTCAACAACCCCGCACGCGATTTCAAAGTATTCGGTTTGAACATAAAAACGAAAGAATGATAAAGAATGTTGAATTGGCGAAAAATACAATCAATGGCTTCATATTAAAGAAATATCGTTTGTATGTAGTTTCGTATTCTTTATACGGTTCGGACACTCGATATACAGATGGAGCCGTCGAAAATGCTGAACTCATTAAAAGTGTATATCCAAGCTGGAAAATGTGGATTTATCACGACGATACCGTACCGGAGACGATACTGACCAGTGTTTGCAAACAGGACCATATTATATGTATTAACATGACCGGAACAATGCTAAGAAACAAGATGTCTTGGCGTTTCCTTGTGGCCTCTGTGCCTATAGTTTTGCGGTACATTATTCGAGACATAGATGCAAGGTTATCTGTGCGCGAGAGGGCTGCTGTAGATGAATGGATTCAATCTGGAGAACAATTCCACGTAATGCGAGATCATCCGTCACATTCGTATCACCCGATCAGTGGGGGGATGTGGGGTGGAACAAGAGAAGCTATTCCAAATATTAAATACTTACTAGAAAGTCATTTAATGGGTGATAAGTACCTCAAGGATATGGAATTTTTAAGTGATATTGTTTGGCCAATTGCTCGGACATCGGTATATCAGCATGACTCTTTTTCGTGTGATAAATTTGGAGGGGGTCACCCATTTCCAACATATCGGGTTGGTTTAGAACATGTTGGAGGCGTGTTTATAAATGGGTCTCTGAGAAAAGGAGATACCCGTATACTAAAGAACGCAAAAGCCCCAGATCAATGTATCCCTAAAACATGGTAATGAAATATAATTTACTGTTAAACGACGGCTGTGAAATTTCTTATCATTTTTTAATATACTATGGGGTTATTTTAAGAATTATGACATATTTTGTACAATATGTTTAGGAAAATTTGACGGTGACACTACGGAGGAGTGTGTTATTTGCAAACAGATTGGATATTTTTTAAATTTTAAACAAAACCGGCCTTAGTGCATTGGATGTAAAGTTTAGGGTCATTAAATTGTTAATGTGTATCAGCCTCCTGACTGCATGTATCACATTATCTTCAATTTACTGTGTGAAGTAGTATTTACCTTTATGCTCACTTGAACGCATGTGCTGGAATCAGTCATTGTGACCTATAATTTTTCCACCATTTCTTGAAAACATTTTATACAATTTTAAAACAAATTCAGATGCACATGCCGATACATGTCCATGCTGATCTCAAAATGCATTCTTTTGGTTTTCCCATGACAAAGCTTATACTATCTAGTAGAATTGTTCTTTTTCCTTTAGTAATTAAGAAATTATTAAAGAAAAGAGTTTCACCTATATCAGCAGAAAGTGTATTAAATAAGGATGGAACGAGGGTATTCGAACTATATCCGGAAGACGAAGCAATTTTAGGATTCGAATATTCGTTAATTTTTTCGTTTTATTTTTCATTTGTTTTAAAGTTCGACAAAACATTGACAAACACACGAAAGCCTTATAAAATTTCATCAAATAAGCAATTGCTTGGAAAATCACAATAAACTCTAATGATTCAATAATGACAAAAGTAAACACAAACCACATTTATATAAACTCACAAATAGATATAATGACTAATAAAAAAATAACGTACGACTTTCCTAAAGAACAAAATAGAGAAATCATACCAACATAGCTACTGGGAGCAGTCATTTAAAACAAAAATACACTGGCAATGTGTTTACTACATAATTAATTATGCAATTGTTGACAATAGTATCAAACAATTAAGAATGAAAATTATTCATAGAATAGTCCCAACAAATGAAAATCTTTATACCTGGAAAATGTAAATAGTCGAACGACATAGAAACCGTGACTTTTTCTTGATTGCCAACATATAAGATCTCTATGGGACAATATCCGAAATATCTTAAAAAAAACTACATATCAATCACTCATTTAAATGTTTGAAAGATCTGGTTATTGGATATAAAACGATATATCCTGAGTATGAGGATATTAATGTAATACTTAGTCAATTAACATATAGTATTTACAAAGCATATCTTTCATGTAACAGGCGTTCAACTTATATTAATACGACCAAAATATTTTATAAGGACCTTCTTGTATTACAACAATACTACGAAAATAAAATAAATCAAGTCAAATAAATATCAATTATTCAAATTTGCCCGACTTTTGAATAATTATTGAACTAATTTGAACTATCCTATCAA
Organism: Saxidomus purpurata; assembly: GCA_022818135.1. Lineage (NCBI taxonomy): Eukaryota > Metazoa > Mollusca > Bivalvia > Venerida > Veneridae > Saxidomus > Saxidomus purpurata. The sequence goes on along the minus strand of JAFMSR010000006.1, from coordinate 31,218,300 downwards.
AAGTATCTAAATACAACAAACAGTTCTATTTGTTTCGCTTTCGACAAATAGGTTTGTCATATGGTGTTTATTATTATTGTATTTATTATTTATACTTCTGCGCATTATGACAACTTCAAAACTTTTTTTGAAGATGCTCATTCATTATGTGTAGCTCCTTTGACTCAGATAAATACAAGACACAAAATAGTTTTTCAGAACGGCTTGCTTGATTCTTATTGCCAGTAAAATTTCAGAAGAATGTCTTATCTGAGACATACACATACTCATTTGATAATGTTTTTGATTTCCCACATTTTGACTGTTCTGTTTTGAAAGCTTTTCAATGACTATTAGGAATGAATGAAAAAATCAGAATGTATTATATTATGAAGAATGTAACAATTGTAATAAGATATTATCTATCCCATTTTTCTATGTCTTTTGTAATATGTGTTATTATATTATCATGTTGTTTTAAAGAAAATGAAACTACCATTTGGCGGTTCCAAAGAGAAACAAAATATTCGATAAAACAGTTGAACACATCGCCTTGCATTATGTTAACAAATTACTAGGTGAATAAAGGCCGGTAATGTTGTTGTTGTTAACGTTGTTGTAATTAAATTGCGAAATAAATGGTAAACGGTCTTTTGAGTGTGGTTTCAAAGAAAAAAACAAGTTTGACAAAAGCCATTGACAACATGCGAAAGGTGCGAACTTACAAGTATTGTAATCAAATAACTACAAATTCGCCTAATAACGCAGCGCGTAACGCAGCAATAGCTTTTGATAAACACATGTCCGATTATTGCAAATTGAACCCAATCCTAAATTGTACAAAAGATCTGTCAACGATTTTGAAGTAAGAAAGATTATAGATAATTCACACGTTTAGTTACTTCACTTACGATCATAGTTGCCAGCGATTTATATCAAAATGTTTTCGTAGGGTAAAGACAATAAAATACAAACTTAAATATTAATTGTATCTATGAATAATTAGCCCCAAATACGGCTATGCAATGTTATGAATTCCGCTGTTGCAGTAATAAATGTAAACTAGCTTTTAATTTTTTAAAAACAATCATGTCCGATTAAGCAAACCTAAAATGATTATGTAAGTAATTGTACTTAGTTATCATCATATAGCAATTTATCAAGTATAGCATTACGAAAATTTTGATGCGCATGAGGGCGGTTGTGAACGTCTTCAGATAAGTTAGAAATTGAATCGGTATATATAGCAATACACCGAGGGAAAAGAGTTTTTGTAAATTTTGTAAGACAGCTGTATCATTTACTTTAATTTGCCCTTTTCATGAAGATCTCGGACGCCAATAATGGCGTGCAAAGTACTGTACCTACTCGACAGTTAATAAGTTTAATATCATCATGAGTACAAAATCAGAAATATCGTTAAATAAATAAGCAAAATTTGTTTAACTGTGCTTTGAAAAAAGGAAACACTTGCTCATGCACCGCCTAAATACTGTTTAAAAACCACACGAGATGTAGTTTAGACTCTTATCATAATTATTAAGATTTGTACATAATGTATATAAAAATTAATGTATATGCTGCTCGCTCTCAGATTTTGGTAAAAAAAATATAAAGTTCTTCTAATTGTATGTAAATAACGTATTTTAGAATATATGGTCTTGTACATGGCTCCAGTATAAATTCATGTCACGTTTTTCTCTAAATTAAAAAAATACGCTACCAAATTCAAAAGCGTTGCAAACGCTTTTGAAATTTCAATACAAACATGTAGTGTAACGGTGCCGAGTAAACGACCTTTTTAATCGATTTCTGCAAATTCCTAACTAGATATTTGCTTATTTTTTGTTGTTGCCTTTAGTTTTATATTTATGAATAAGAATATCATTTTTTTTTTTCGAAAAATATTTTTTTCAACGGTAACTGAGAGCGAGCAGCTTAAATGTATATGTTTGTATGTAAATTTACATCTAATGTAGCTGACCATGATCAGTGACTTCACGAACCTTATATTAGCATGTTTTTGCATTAACTTTAAAAAAGGGAAGATACAAGTCAATTGATTTAACTTTCTGTTAAAAACAATTCGACTTCTAAAAGACTGTGCTTTAGTTTCGTTTCGTAAAGGCAAACTACTGGATAGGACGAAAAATTACAAGTGAGAACTTTACAAACAATATTGGAACTTATATACGTAAACACATTATATAGTATTTATATACTATTCTATATGTTAACATTGAATATGTAACATGTATATAATTGTGATGGGCCGGAGGCCAGTTTCAAATGAAATATTTTGCATTTTCATTGTTGTACTGTATTCAATCAATGTTTAATATAGGTAACGCATATGTTCCATTTTTGTTGAATGCATGACTTCCTTCATAATCAGAGGGGGCGTCTCCTCGGTCCATGCAATCTTGACTTGATATTGTCTCTTATGGAACTGGTGAAATAACATCATTATAAACTTAATTAAAGGAAGAAATTATTAATGTTACATACTGTACATATTGCATATGTTATACACATGTTGCGTGTATCTGAAAAACGTGCCATAACATATAAAAAATGTTACAATGTTACAGTAACATTTGACAGATCTGCATTACAAACTTGTTTTAAAGAAGGCATTATGGATGTTACTTTGATGCTACATAGATGTTACCATGTACAAGGAGATTGCTTATGTAACGTGTATCTGAAGAACGTGCTGTAATATATAAAAACTGTGGAGATTATTTATGTTACGTGTATCTGAAAAACGTGCCTTAATATAACTTGTAATAAAGAAGGATTTATTGCTGTTACGGGAATGTTACAGACACATTATGCTGAGAGTACCTATGTTTCGTGTATCTAGAAAGTGTGCCTATCTATAACGACTTTCTTTTATAAAACTGACTTGACTTATTTTATCATTGGGGTTTTAATTTGTTACAAAAGTTACAATCTGTTACCAACGTTACGCCTGTAACAAATTCATATACTGTTCCAGTAATTAGGACCAATTTCGTGCGCTAGATGCGTTGTAAAATGAAAATTGAAATAAGAACTTACCAATGATAAAGAATGCAGTTAAAAGAATGAAGGTGAAGCGTTGAGTGTGCATCTCCGTATCAAGTCTGAAACTGTTTGATCAATGGTTTGTACACAATTTTAAACCGAAACGACTGAGCAACTTTATACTTTATAGCACATTGAAGCAGGATATTAACATGTCATTGTCTAAATTATTGCACGATATTGGCAGGGACTTAAACGTTTTTATGACAGAAAACAAATATCAACCGTTAACCACCTGGTTTTTATGACTTGCGTCAAACTTCAATATATACATGTACTGCTATTGCAAAATACAACCACGGATTTAAAGCATTTTGTTCGTTCATTGAATTCCATCAGTTTCAGTTACGCTATCTTATGTTAAAAGTTCGTTTAATGAAAGCAGTCTTCACATTCAGCTGTTTGATATAAATTTGACTAACTGCGACCCATGGCAAAAAATGGATTTCCGTTTAAATATAAAATGCAAGATGCAGTCAGTGGCGTAGATGCAATAATGAACAGCAGGCCCGGGCCTTCAGATTGTTTGGAATATGAAAAATTTAAAACTGTCAAAAATGCGACAAAAACTTAGGGAATATGGAGGTTAAATGTGTTGTGCACAGCAAACTCATCTGGTTTGAACATAATCTCATGTGTAATCATTTACATGTATGATGCAAATGAAGATATTTGGTAAAATCTCGAACAAATTTATTTGGCAGCTAAGTCATTTGCAAGTTTTTCAGCGTCTAAATTTAGATTATATACTAAGAACATGACCGATGCCTTTCCTTTTCCAGATATTGCTAGTTCTAACTTCTTCACCATTCAGGATGACACACAGCAATGTCTCCTGAGTTTTTAAAATCCTCGTCTGGTGTGTCCAAGAGATTTGTATCCCTGTATGCCCGACATTTGCGTGTTTCTGTGTCAATAGTTTCAATGTTTCTGGCCGTGTGGCTAATCTCAATCTCATTGTATCTAAATATATTTGTTGTGTATTTTTGTTCAGCGTTCGATTTTTTACTCACATTAGTGTAGATATTGAACACGTTGCATGTAGTATTAATGATCTTTTGGATGTTTTCGCGGGTATATTGGACACCATCATAGATTTTAAAAAACGTGTAAATGATGTTACAAGTCCACCCAAATGTTTCTGACACTTCATTCGTTTATCTTAATATTGATATGAAAGACTGCAGCAAGTTGCAAGAAAGAATCTAAAATTTTCTGGAAAATGAATCCAACCCCTCTATAAACTGCCTAGCTGCGCCCCTGTTGCTTGCCTGGCTTTATAAAGATTTGTTTCTTTCATGTTTTTTTGATGTTTTTTTTTGTGAAATAATTCAATTTGAGCTGGAGCCAACAGTAACTATCTATTTTGTTGTTGTAAACAGTAATTCAATATCCCGCATTATGATTCTGCATATCGATGGAACAACGCGAAACCAGTGTAAGTGTATATAGAAATAGAAGCAGATATTATAGTTTCGCGTTAACCTCTGGATATATATGTATGAATGGGTACAGTAATTGAGCAGCCCTTAAATCAGAACAATTTGTGTCGGAATCATACACCTGCATTATAGTTATACACAAGTTGCCTCGTCACGAGACATACAATAGTTATTGTGCAACAGAGCGTATACTTTTATTGTGCAGTAGAAACTTGTAATTTACAATGGCCGTATTATGTATAGGAACAAAAAGCAACGTTAAGCAGATACGTTTGTTTGTAAAGCATATAAAATAGCAAAAATAACTTAAAAAAGGATAATTAGTTCATATTATGTATGGTGAAGAGCATCGGGTTCCTGCAATAAGTAACAACATACAGGTAGAAGTAGCATAGGTGAGAGCAAAAAGGTGCATCTACGATAAAAGATAACCTTGTGATAGAGTCATAATTGTCGATAAATATTCAATATCAGAAATGACAATATTCAAATGAAAGAGCGGCCACCCGAGTTTGTGAGACTGAAAAGTGTCCTAAATGATACAGAAAGGGCATATATCTAATATACTTGGACCTACGTGGATGTCAAAATACTCCTTGTGTTTACATATTTCATCGGCGTGCATTTTCGCTGTTCGTAAAACACCGGAAGTGCGCATATACGAGGGGTGATCCAAAAAGCGTATCTGATATCATATAGTCCTACCGCGTGTATTCCTTCTACTAGCTAATGAAATACAATATTGGCATGTGCTGATTTTGTTAATGCTATTTATGTCTAAAGCTGAATTACATCAGTTGTCATGATACGTGTATTCAACAGGCCGTATGACATTACCGCATTGCGCCATAATTTAGAATCAAAGGACTGAAAATACTGGAGGATCGATTGTCTCTGAACAACACAGACTGTACACATACAATATGTAAATATCAGGACAACTCTTACACGAGTAAAGTTATAAACAAACTGGAGACACAACTGTCCACACATTTTGACCTTTAACCACATGTGTAAACTTTATTTTTGAGATAGGAACCCATATTATTACCTTTTGCAGTCAGTTACTATGTTCAACTACCCTTTGAAGTATCATAGCTGTGAATGGTAACTGAGAAGTAGATGTTAACAAAACTGAACTGAAAATTCAAAGTTTGCACAACTCTTAATGTCATACAAAAGTTATGGGATTTGCCCATAGGGTTGATTGTATTGTGCCAATTGATTTATTCGGATTAAACGTCGCCCCCAACAGCTAAGGTCATATGGAAACTTCCAGCTTTCATGGAGGAGAAAGATCCTGGGTGCCAATTCGGCATTATTTCAGTCACGGGCGGGCACCTGGGTATAACATAGATAGCTTCCAGCCATAAAAGAATCCGATCCAAGTAGGGCACGAACCTACAGTGGTGATCATCAGTCGGTGACTTTTACCACTCGGTCACATACGCCATTGTATGATGCCAAATAATTGTCTGAAGTCTCAAGGCTTAAATGGTTACAGAGAAAGTGAAAGTGAATTTTAAGAAAGCTTAACCAGATTTAAGACGACACTGCCGACTAACGTCTAGAAGGTTATGACAATGGCTGTTCTGTTTTTCATAGAAGAACTAAAATGGATTAATCATTCTTTTGTTATTGATTCAATATGTACATAATTTGCAGAACAAGTACTTGCAGCTTACATTAACTATTCCGATGAGTGCTTCCTTGGGCTCTGACAAATACTCGCTAAGAATGAACGGATTTTGAAGGTCGCAGTAAAAAATGCCACTACCAGGATGAGAACTCACGACCTCCTGGTTAGCAGTCCGACTCTACCCCTAAGCCACAGCGCCTCTACAAAACGGGAATCAATACCGTAGTTAAAGTGTGGAAGCAGTCGAATATCAGCATTCGATAACGGACAGGATCATATCCGAACGGAAGGAAACCTGCATCATTGCAGCCCTAGTTACTCTTAGTTTACCCAAATTGATGCAGGCAAAAACAGAACAGTTCAGTTACTAAATGAAGTCGATATCGGTCTTGATTTTATATACAGTGCCACAGATTTCTAAGAACCTTACTGGTTACAGTCCTAATACTGTGATGTCAATGATGGTTAAAAAACGAAAACGATAAACGGTACCTATTTAGCTTGCAGTAAGAAGCAAAACAGTCGGACCGCCTCCCCAGTACTTGCCTGGTTGAAATAAGTTCCTATGCTAAATTGTAGGCAAAAAACTGAACAGTGAGCAAGATCAAAGAAGACACAGAATAAATTAATAACTGAACAAGGAAAACAGTGATACAAAGTATCACAGCGGGCCCACAAACAAAACTGACATGAAAATATTCTAAAAATTGGTAATGGTTGATGTAGAGGCATGGCCCCAAAAGAACTCAAGGAAACCAATGCTGGTTTTACAAGCAAAACCTGACACGACTGCTGACCGACCTGTAGTATCGAAACTTAACTGTAATCGAATAATTTGTATTCAGTATGTCTTAATGTTTCATTTCCATTATCCTTATTAGTGTGTCATGAATCAAGCTTTCTATAATTATTTGCCGTAAAACATTTAAAAATGGTTTAAAGGCTTAAAATGAAAAACAGAAGAAAAACGTTTTAAAATGTTGGAATATATGGGTTTCGAAGTCACGTCCGTTACAGTTTGTCAGCGCAGATTCAAATGTTGACGCTTCTACCGATTACGCCACGGCCGCCGATTATAATGTGAAGGGTAAAAAACGAGTTTGTATCTATTTTCTGTCGAAGTCGTTCGTTCGCGCATTAATAGTGTTTACGAATAATTACAAATTTAAAGAACAACAACAAAATAATATTATGCTATTCTGAAATGTTTTGAAATTATATTAATCTATTACTATATAATTTTGAAAACAGAAGACGGTATAATGCCTAACAGCTGTATATGTAGAACTACTTTTTTGTATGTTGTTTGTTTGGCCGGAAGGAATTCTATTCTATAACTTATACCTTTTGTTTCAAATCTTATGTTTTAACTAGGAACAAATGGGACTGGTACCGGTATATAGTCAAAGGTTGGGCCATATGGAATATATCATAATTTTATTGAAATCTCGGTTATAACATATAACTTTCAGATATTTAACAGTTGAAATAAAAAATATATTGTTGATGTTATTTACGTGACTAGATAGGTGTTAGAATTAGTAGACTTATTGGCGCCAAAATTAAGACGAAATTAATTTCACACCTTAATGTGTCAATTGTCATCCTACCTGGAGCAGGTGTTCTTTGCTCAAAATACGATATTAAAGAAACTGAGAGAAAGTGTGACGGCCAATATCTTAACATATGGTTGACCCAAAAAATGTGATTTTGGCATTCTGTAGTAACGACTAATTACAGATAATCACCATATCCATAGGTGCGCTTTTCCATCCGGATTGCTTTGGTCTTTTGATATTTCCCCCTTCTTCTTTTTTATAAACAAAATAACTCCAAGTACAAGTATTCTATACATATAACCATTAGTATTGCAGAAGTTTGATACATAGAGGTTTAAAGGGAGGTAACTCAATCAAAAGTATTGCATCTAGTTTAGAGCAGTTGTCTTTTCCAGACTTGTACTACTGTACAGTTCATTCGGGTCAAATAGTTTTGTTAAAATCGTGGTATATAACCTCTTGTATATGTGTACGCATAAATGTAGTACGTAACTATTATCCTAAATGAACTGTAAGTCATTTGCTAAAAAAGTATTATTACCGAGTAAATACCTTCCTGTAATTGTATTGTACTATGCTAATGTTTTTAAAATCATGTATGAATGTAAGGTGAGAATAAAAATTAATTAATAAAACAAATAGAAAAAAAAATCTAGATAATCAGAACTGGTTAGTTTATGAAAGCATTAATACATAAATGCAATGTATAGAAAATAACAAAAAAAATGCGAGTGTGTCGGTAAAATGATGATAACAGTTTGCCAACAATTGTAATGTATCCTTTTGGAAGTACCGACCAATTAAAAATAATCCCAACTTGTTACTTTTTTCTGCGATAAGTCAATACTATGCTATGTAAAATTATAAGTGATACAAAACGTTTGTTTAACTAAGGCTCTTTATAAAAGTCGTCAGTAAATCAAATCAAATTGATTACAATATGGTTGAGTAACTAAAAGTTATAATCTGCCTTTAATCGAAAAAAAAGAAGAATAAAACATGTTTTTCATACCAATTTAAAACAAACTAATATGCCCGATGTGTATAGTAGTTTTGGGGTACAATATTTGTGATACATTATGCTTTAATACTTTTTAATAACATTTCAAATTGTATGATTTGTATGTAACGCATTAGCAACATTAACATGTATTTGTATGTTGTGAATACCTCATATTTGCATGGTTGACATGTATTGAGAGTAATAAAGTTATGGTTCCTAAAAAGACTGACATCGCTAGAAAGCGTACCCTTGTTGCTCGACAGAAACGCCATATGGCAAAACAAGTTAATTTAGGCGACCAGGTAGAAGGAAGGGGCAACATCAAAACAATAATAGGAGCCGACAATAACAGCTTGATTGCTAAATTCTTGATTGACCAATAAGCGTTTTCCCATTCCGGGGACTTTCTCAAATGTTTCACACTGCGCTACATGTATTATACATGTGTAGAAAATCACCGATGCCTTGTACCGTGGCACAATCCTTAAATGTACAATATACAATAGCAACAGGCGATAATAATAATAATATCAATATATCAGTGAAAATCAATGCTGTCTGGTTGAATTTTGTGGTCGAAGTGCGCTGCATGACCGTGTTAATTATACAGGTACCCGTTTGTTACGCCGGGGACCACTAAATTACTACACTCCTCCCCTTTCTAAAGAATGCATCCCCATTCATTTTGGGGAGGAGGAGGTCCAAGTGGAGATTAGTATCCTATGTACAAGGGGACATTAAAAGTGCCGGTCAGAGTGACCCGAGGTGGCTGTTTCACACCCCAGGTATAGGAAATACAGTTATTATTAAATTAAAACAAAGCCTCTGCCCCTAGAACTTAAACTACAGTCCAAGGGCAGAATTAACACAATAAATGAACAAAAATGTCCGTTGGCCCTGTTAAACCCAAGGGCCTAACAAACTGAATTGCAGGAGTATATATATGTCCCTGGGTCCTCTCTCTCTGACCTAGTTGCTCAATTGGTGTGAACAAAGTCGATTTAATGAACTGTTCAGTAATTACAACCGTTTATAGCAGAACAAAGGATGTCTTTATATTTCTTTTTCGTCGACAAATGCACTCCATTGGTTAAGATTTATACGAAATTATGGCATAGTATGCTGCAGTTAATCGCATGATACTTAATATTGTTATAATAGTTGCAAAATTATACCGCTACTGTAATTTTGCTTTCGCCAACAGTATTTTAATCAAAAGTCACCTTAAGGTATCTCGTTTCATTCAAGTATTCCGCGCAGCCAATCTAGCTATTATTTATTAAAGTAGTGTCGAAAGTAAAACACACATAAACAAGTTACCTGATATAACACGAGTTTTCCATCACCATAGACAATTATGTGTACATGTATATCTTCATTTGTTGCATTTTATGCACACACACGCTCATTTACAGCACTTCAATGTTAGTATTGCAATGTGTTGCGTTATCAACATGTAAAACCAATCACATTATCATATATTATGTATCAAATTACCGCAAAAAGCAACAAATTTCAGCTAATTGTTACCAGCAGCAAAACACCATAACAGCATTATGATCTTTTTATATACTGTAAAGTACATATTTATTTAATTCTGTTAAACTAAACAGCATAAAATATATTATAAGGTTTATAAACTAAAGGTTTATAAACAACGAAATGCAATTTTGATATCAACATCAATTTTCTTCCTTTTATATAAAACAGTCAATTATACCACTTTGATCATAATTATATGAAAACAGTTTACAATGAATGCTATCCTCTATCACCATATATGGAAACAGTTTTACTAATAAATATAGAAATATAAGTTGCAGCTATTTTGGAAGCCATATTGGATTCTATAAATGAGCTGCACACACACACGTACTAAACAATACACATACATGGAAACTATCCATTTGAAGAACAAAATACTTGGCTTAAGTGTTAAAATAAAAGTGAAAAAATGAAATTGTCAACAGTCGTAAGTTATTTGATAGAGAGGTTCAAAAGGCAAAAGGCTTTCATTGGTACACTTTACAAAATAACCTGCATAATGAATGTAATGTGGATTAGTCTGCCTTTTGGAAGTCTGTGAGTAAGATTGGAGTTGGTTATTCAACGCATAAAAAGATACCATTAGAAGTTACATTACCAAGCGGTGAAATTTTTACTAATGTTAATGTTGTATTAGATAAATGGAAGACGGAGTTTAGCTCATTATTTCAAAATGATCAAGGGCCAAATAGTGTTATAACGGAAAAGGATGTTGCAGATAATATTTGTTATAGCAATAACAGCTCCAGTTTTAACCAGCCTATTACTGTGTTAGAGGTTAAGAAAGCTGTAGTAAGTGCAAACCTTGGTAAAGCAAGTGGTGTTGATAATATTCCAGTGGAGGTTCTTAGAAATGACATATCTATATATTTTCCACATGTTATGTTCAATGTGAGTTTTGATTCTGGTACTATTCCAACATTATGGGGTAAGTGTATTATTAACACTATCCCGAAAACGTCCACTACTGACCCAAGGGATCCACTTTCTTACAGAGGTATAGCCTTGGCATCAGTTGTATTGTTCTGTATTAAATGCTCGTCTAAGTTCATGAGTGGAAGATAACGATAGAATAGAAGATGAACAAAATGGCTTTAGAAAGAAACGTAGTACAATTGATCAGATTTCTTCATTAGTCATTGAAACCAGAAACAAGGGTAAATTATCAACATTTGCTGCTTTCGTTGATTTTTAAAAAGCATACGATTTTATAAACTGAGATAAGTTATAGTCACGTTTGAAAAGAATTGGGGTTAAAGGTAATATGTACAGTGCCATAAAGTCTCTCTGCTCTCCTGTATCGGCTTCTGTTTGTGTTAACTCTTTTAACACTGATTGGTTTGAGGTTAAAACAAAGTTTGCGACAGGGATATATTTTGTCCCCGCTTCTTTTTAACCTTTTAATTAATGATATAACCATATACTTGAAGTCTTTTGATATACCGATAGGTATTGATATTGATAATGAGAAAGTTTGTATTCTGCTTTATGTAGATGACATAGTATTGCTAGCTAGTAATCCTCATGAATTGCAAGTTCTTTTAAATGCATTAAATATTTGGTGTGGTACAAATGATATGGTTGTTAACTGTAAGAAAAGTAATATTGTACACTTTCGACATACAGCAATCTCTAGAACTGATACTGTATTTAAATGTGGAAACAATATATGTCCAGTTTTGGATAGATACACATACTTAAGTTTAGTTTTAAGTGAACATTTAGATTTTAATGTTACTGCCAAAAATGTAGCTCAAAGTGCCAGTCGTGCACTTGGTCTTGTCATTGCTAAATGCAAGGCTGTAGGTGGTGTTCTCTGCAATGTTTACACAAAGTTGTACGACTCTGTTGTTTGGCCAGTTATTAACTATGGTTCGGCCATTCGGGGTTGCCGCTCCTACTCCTGTATTAATGCTTATTTCTGTTTTCATTTTCCTAAAATTCTTAAAACAACCGAAACGCTGAAACCAATGACTGTTTTTCAAAGTAAGAAGCTAGCCGAATTCGGCTAAATAGCATGATTTATAACACACATGGAAATTCACCGATACTGGGTGTAAAATAAATGTATTCACTCAAAATTATCATTAAGCATTGTTTATAACGACAGTATGTTAAATACACTTGTGTGTATATCGATCTGGTAAATAAACATGCATGCAAACAAACATATTATAGTGCAGTTCCGTTAAATATAGATATATTATATAATATACTTTTTCAAGGAAAAAAACCCTGTCATTTTGTTTGCTACTTCTTTGTGTTCTAACATTCACTAGAGACATTTTACAATTGTACAAACTCCGTATATAATTTTAGATTATATGTTATATGGTTTTTGAAGTGGTATATGGGGATATATTACCCGCCTAGACTTATATTACCCGTTGGCTATCTCAGTAAAAAAATGATGATTCACTCATTGTTATCCCGTTCTTCTAAAAAGGAAAAGAACTTGGTACAAGTTATTTCCAATGTGCGTTTTCACATTTTCTATACTTCAGATTGTATAGTTTTCTGTTACCCAATCACCGATTTAAAAGAAAATTCGATTTCGTCTTAGTAATGGACCTTTAAGATTCCTATCCAGTTGAAGTAGTTATGTTTGCATGCATTCATGTGTATTTGTTTTCGTTATAGGTTAAAAAAGTACTGCAGTCATTGCAGAATTACAAAAATTGTATCTAAATTCCACCGATGTAACACGGGTAACAAAATTATGCAATAAAGCCATGAAGTACGATATGCAATTTACATAATTTTGTCCCGAGGTATATCACACATTGTCAAATGAAATTACAATAGTGTAGCAAAAGATTGGGACTGATACCGGAACTTTTATCACTAATATTTTGATTTTATATTTTCAAGTATTACTTCAACAGCATGCTACAGGTATTATCATTGAACAATATCATTAGCTGTAACTTTCCCTGCTAGAGTTTGAAGGATGCTGTATTCTTCATAAAAGTATCAATTACTTTTAGTGTATATATGTCAATCACATATGATACGGTACCAGGTGATAGGAAAATGGGCAGGTAAACCCTCTGTTAAAGAAATATGGTAGTCTTGAGGTAGGCAATTATAAACCAGTGTCTTATGTATTGTGTCATGAGAACTAATGATACCAAAGGATTATGATACAGGAATGGTCATGTTAGATTTACAAAGTTTTGATACTGTTTATCATTTATCTTATGTAGTAGACTAATTCCAATGTGCCTCAAAATAGTTATTAGTTTATGTCTTATCTAAAAGGAAATATAAAAACTGTTATTGGCAGCAATGTATTCTCTGAATCTAAACATGTTTTTCTGTGATGACAGCTTTGGTGAGTTTAATACGTATTGATACGTTTTCCTTTTAATAAGGTAGATGGCTTCCTAATGTTAGAAAGTATGAAATTGTCGCCATAAGAAAACCCGAGGATTACGGTTGGAATATTTTAGCATTGCACACATGTTACATAATCATATAAGAGTTCTTTTTAGTTTGTTTGTAGTTATCACACACGTAGTTCAGTGCCGCACTTGAACATGATTACTAAGGCTTTAATATGCTATTTAAAGTAACTAATCTAGCAATCTTTGCCGTTATCATCGGGCAAAAAAGCGTTTTAAGTGCAAACCAAACTTATGTCTGTCTAGGCCTGTATCGAAAGCTCATATTAAAGACATACCTGAAACAACTATCTGTAGGATTGTGACTGTATTCTTTGTCCCCACTTTTATAAGTTGAATGCATACTTAACCATTTTAGTAATCGGTTAATAGCCTCTTGACGTCGCTTTTTATATTTATGATAGAGTCGAATTGAGTACATTTACATTCACTTTATGTCCTATCAGAAAACAGAGAGTTTAGCTATTACATACGATGACGATGATTGTTTTTGTTAGCACAGGCCGACGTTAGCACAATGACATGCTATGAATAATAAACAATAAATATGCACAAAAACTATAGCTATTATCGCCGTACTTTATATACTCTAGCTTAAAATCGTTTTTAATGCCATGTAAATATTTTGGAAATCGGTGATGGTTGATTATGGGGCATGGCCCCAAAAGAACTCGTGGAAACCAATTCTGGTTGAACAAGCAAAACCTGGCACGACACCACATCTACTGACTGACTTGTAGTATCGAAACTTTACTGTTATCAAATAATATTTATACAGTATGTCAAGGAATGCTCTATAGACCGTTCCTGGTATGTCTCAATTTTTCATTACCATTATCCTTATTAATTTGACATGAATGAAGATTTTTATGATTATTTGCCGTAAAATATTCTAAAATGGTTTAAAAGCTAAAAATAATGATAAAAACAGCAGAAAAAAGTATTTAAACAAAAAGTGGTGTTGGTGGGATTCGTAAAAGTGTACTTATACAAAAGTGTAAGAGCTAACGTCTCTACCAATTACACCACGGTGACAAACTACTGAAGGAAGGGAAAAAATGAGCTAAGATAACATCATATGTATTTAGAAAGGTAATCGAAGAATATTCAATCCATTGCACTTCGTTTCTATAATGTCAAAGGCTATGTAAGTGGATAAAGCAAACATACATTTGTATTTTCATTTTTTCTCAGCGTAGATTGCACCTGAAACGTGAAAAACGATTTTCTCTATTTTTATCAGTGTAGATTGCGCCCTCTATGAAACGAACGACAACTCAATTACAAACGACAACTCTTGCTTTTCCAAAAAATAGACTGTGTCTACAGTTTTCATCTCAGAAGTGCCTCAATTTTTCAATGAAGAGAGACGCATATATTCGATCTAGTGCTTAAGTCTCCATGCATCTTTTACTCACCACGTATTAAATATAGCGGGCCGCTGCTGTGGCCCGCAATAATTACTATCTAAATTACCACATTAAGAATCACCAAATAATTTTAACCCATAACTTCAATTTGGTATCAACAAATATTTTACACTTAATACTGTAGAAGAAAAGTTGGCTAACGGGAATCATCACCATGCAGGTATTATTCGAGACTGCCAAACAGGCAGGGTGCCCTCAAAAAGGGACAGGGTGCACTTTGGGGACAGGGCAATTTCTGCATGTTAGAACACTTAAGAATGATATAATATCCGTTAAAACTGGAAACGTTGCTTCTAGAAAATTACAACCCCTTCATAATGAAAGTGTTCTTTTATTATGCTAAGAGATGTTTCTCCAAGGATTTTAAAAGGTTTCGGTATCGTTGATAATAATTTAATTTGGGCTACAACAAAAATGCATCAGAAGGCGGAGAGTGGAGTCAAAAAGGGCAGCAGGTGGTGAAATGGTTATGCGGTGTTCGAGTTGTTACATGTAATGCTCTGGAATACCAATCCGGATGTCCCTGGTTCGAATCCCGGCCGGGGCACTGGAAATTTCAGAAACGCTTTTCAGTGTTTCCCACCCATCTAGGGATGAACTGGTTAGAAACCAAGAGGTAGTATCACGTGTATCGGTGATATACACCGGGCATGCAAAAGAACCTAGGGGTAAATTCGTAAAAGAGATAGGGTCTGGTACCCGGATTCCCTGGTATATGCATCTGTCTCTCTTCAACCAACATGCGCCTGTCACGAGTCTTGGCAAGTTCACCCAGGGAGAAGTCCCAGGGTCGGTCGGGACTTATAATCAATCAAAGAAAGAAGAAAAAAGAAGAAACGCAACTTTGCCAATCAACTTGAAATTTATTACTAGGTAAAGTCAACACTTATTACAAGAATTAATATTTTGAATTATTTCGATACGGTCTGTCTTTTATCAGTATCTGACCCACGATGGGTAAAGCGCTAAAGTCTGAAGTATATAAGAACTGGTTCTGGTCCATTTTGTCAACTTGTTTGTTCGAGGTTTAACGCCCGTTTTTAACAGTATTTCTGTTGTTTACAGGCGGGCAGTTTACCTTCGTTCCTGGGAAGGACCAGTACAGTACTAGACTCAATCCTCCGTAAGAAACTGCCATCTTTCTCACATAAAGAGACATGGTCGGTAGGAGGGCTCGAACCTATACCCGGTAGCCCTCAATCAATGAGAGCTGAAGTTACAGCAATTTAAAGTCAGCGACTCTGGCCGCTTGAAAACGCGAGCGGTCCGATTGTAGTTATATGTATGTGCTCGAAATGGACTTAAATACCAACCGATCATACATGGTCTTTTTATACAAGTGTAAACACGCATAACTCATCTTTCTTTGTAATATAAGAGCTACTTGTAAATTGTGCTCCTTGGACTTTACGCATATATCATATTCATGTAAACAATATTATGTACATTATTATTAATATCTTATGCCCGAATAAATTTCAACTGAATTGAATTGAAAACTTTATAAATCGAAGGTACAAGTTATAACTTAAACGCCAATGATATCTTAAAACACAAACTGAAAAGGCTTTCTGGCAAAGTGTTTCATGAAAAAATCACTTTAATACGAAAGATATACATACATTAACATTGTTTAGAGCAAATAGAACGACATAGTTATATCGCCATTCTATCAATAAATTATTTTTTGTATTCGACCGCCATCTGCGGCTTTAAAAGATATATATATATATATACCACATGTAAGCCAATCATCAAAAGTCAAGAAACCAATTAATGCCAAAATCTTGCTACTCACATCTCCGTATTTTTCATATTCATTAAATCAGATGTTGTTATAGAATAATTTTAATTTTATCTCCCTAAACTATCACAGTAGAATACATGTAAGTTTTATAAGCATACGTGTTAACTATATTGCCTTACTTGCGAATTATCTCCCTTTATCTAATTCGATAGCACTGTAGATATTTTTTTAGATGGCAAACAGTGACAGACGACTCAATGGAAATAATAATTAAAGCTAAATCGCTAGATTTTTTTTATAGACATGGATCTATACCTGGCCCTAAATTGTACGGTATAACTTGTATTGAAGCGACGCCCGAGGAAAGTTGAAAGAGTTGTCTCTAAATAAAACAGTTTTTAATGCAGCATCATTTTTCTTAAATTTCATAGATCGGTTTTTATATGTCCTCTAAGTACACATGGTCTCTGAATTCACGGAATCTATTGTGCAAATTATGCAATATTTTGCCCATATTACGTTTTTTATATAATTATCTTCATTTCCTTCAAATGTGAATCCTATTTAGTTTGCATATGATATACTTAAGTACGGAAGAATCTCTTCCCTGGCAGTGGTTATTACACTCGCTTTGTTAGTCCGTCTTTGTTAGTATGTGAGGTTTTAGTTGGTCTCTATATCTATTAGGACAGGGGTTTTATCAGGGTTCTTCCAACAATACTGCCACTTTACTTCAACATGTGCGGTCGGTTCAAAAGCTCGCGATAACGTATGCTTGATGTTATTTGTATTTTGCCGACTTTAAATAAAAATTATTAAAATAATGATTAAATAAACTTCCTTAATCTGCCACAGATTCGAACCATGCCGCTAAAGAACATGTTAGATCATTGGAACACTAAGTCCGTATACGGACCCTGTCTATGGCAAATCAAACCGATTTAAACACAAATATACAATATTTAATTGATTTAAAAAAAAAAAAATGAATTGTATATTAGTCAGATAGTGTAAGGTATATTGATGAAATGTGTTTACGTAGTTTTTGGGGAAGCAGAGTGTTGAAAAGAGGTACTATAACGTATTGGTATCCTATCGCCACGTCTTACACCTACGGTATTTAGCCTAAGAAACTGAAAATGAAAGTGTATTTGAAAACTGCTCGACTTTCAAACATAAAGCGTTTAATTAATTCTGTTTTTAATGCATTTTCACTTCTTTACCATGAGGAATATACACGCGTTACAAAGGCCAATCTCCCTGTGTTTGGGGACAAATGTCACGTTTGACGATCAAATGGTTCGCAGGTATGGCCGCGAGCACTGCCCGTGTGACGTCAATTTCCTCTTCTGAATGCGAAAAACTAATTGCGTTAACATCATAATTATAATTATTGTTTTAAAATAAATTACGTAACAACTTCCACATTTGCAACAACACAGAATACGGTTTTAACAGCTATAAACCGTGAGCCTCCGCAATTCATAAATCCTCAGACTTAGCAGTGTTAGGAGTGAAGTTTTGCTATCTCTGTTATTTGAACAAGATCGTTTAATTGTTATTTGCACAACTTCATTGGGACCTACACTCAACGCATAATTTCGTGCTACTTCTTTTTACGAGTCTCAGCATGATCTACGACGACCTTCGAGGGACAGTATTTTTATCTTATACGACTTTACCCCACACAAAGCTATCGAAAAAGTGTCATCTTACGGCTGTAAGAAGACACGTTATGTCTCCTCGAGTCTTTGTGTCTCCTGTTACGGTTGTATAAGGAAACATTTTAACAATGCTCTTAAATAATTGACAGTGATTTACAAGAGTGCTAGAAATGTTTATGTCGTTAACAGTAATCTGTAAAATTAAAATTAAAATCTATGTAAAATGCAGCAGAATCATTTCATTTTATTTCAAGTTTTTACATGTAAAGTTATTCAACATGCATTATGTATTTGTAATATCCCTGCTGGAGAACAGTTTTAGCGCAGGTTACATCAATGTTTATAAGAAACGTCACTGGAACCTGTATAATAAAAGTCGCCTTTTTATGTTACGTTAAGATGACGTTATGTGTGCTATGCTTTCTATTGACGTTTTCCGCGATTCTTGACATTTTTGAAAGTAAGTAGAGTTTTAAACATAAAATAGGCAGAAATAGTGTTGGCGTTGATGTCATATCACGTTATTTTCACTCGCGAACACCACAATTAGTGGAAATATCATCTTTGGTGCCCGCTCGATGAAAATATAAAGTGATATTACACGGAAGGCATTAATTATCTTCAATATTCTTTATGGTATTGTGGCAACGAACAACCAATTGCGTTTACTTCGTTAATTGGCGGAAACACTTATATCACAATCTAATGAAATTCTGGTTTATGTTTCTTTAAATGCGTAATTTACTTTCTATGTAATACATTTTTAAAAGACAAAGTTTGTATAGCAATGCAATTACTTGACGCAGTATAGGATATTCAGAGATAGTCATACTAAGTAATATATTTCGTCATCAGCTAATATATACTGACAGACAAAACGAACGGACATGTAATAAGAAAATGTTATTGCTCGGCTCTTTATAGAACGACTTTTCGTTATATATAGTGAACCCGGATATAAACAAATTTAGATGTAACGTAGTTAAATAAATTAATTCCCCAACGGTATTTTTCCTTTGTTTTATCTAGTTTCATATGTATAAACCGAATTTGAATATAGCGAAAAACCGACATAATAATTCCTAGGTAACGAGAAACTGTTTTCAAAATTAATCAAAGCTTGGTACTCGATCCAATTGATGATTCAATAGTAAAGTTGAATTACCCATAGACGTCAAATTATCTTCATTTATCTTGTTGAAAACGACCGCTTGTTGCGGTTTCTCATGTTTGAATGTAGGGTTAACGCATGTTTTTTCGTGTTATAACATCTGCAGAATCCCGAGGGATGGTTGGTGCCCGAGCCCGTTAGGGCGAGGGCACCAACATATCCTGAGGGTTTCTGCAGGTGTTATTACACGAAAAAACGTGCGTTAACGCTATTCTAGCATAAATAACATAAAAAATCATTAAAATAAAAATGAAACGCTCTTACTGGTACGACGTTCAATGATGTGCGGGACAACGTCCGTGTTGTTTACGTCAGATTTATGACGTCATCAATGGTTTTTAGCCCGGCACTGTTGACGCCGTACATGATGTAAGACTTGGGAGACAGGTCCATTGTTTACAACGACCATGTACTGCGCATAAATGAAAACGGGTTATAACAGCGCGTGAATCTCCCCGTTAACACACGTTTTTTCTCCTGTTAAAACACCGGCAAAATGGGCAAAAACAGCACATTTTATGCTAGAATGTATTTGTAACGGTAACCTTTGACACAAGTAAAATGCATGACATCATATTTTATATTCTGTCCCATCCCAATCGGAAACTTTCGCCTAGAAAACGTACGTTCGGACGACACAGCAAAAATAAATACCTGTTTGTTGATCTATGAAAAAGTCACCCTCCCAAATTTAAAAGAATTTTTGATCGGTTTCATTTTTCAAAATATGTTTCTCTATGGCAGCATATTCACGCTGTATCGGCAAAACGCACTGGCTCCAATTTAACGATACTACTCAGACTAATGAAACGACAAGGCTCCAAAGAAAAATAGCTGACTTAGTAAGCAAAACCTAAGTCAGTATATCAGATGCGTGTAGTTTGCATGGTTATTAGCAACTTCTGAAAGTACGAACACTCTTACGGAATGCTAACTTCTGTCCTGCATGACCATAGCTAGTCGGCGGTTTCAGATATCGATGGGTTTGAAAGTAATGCAAGTTGAATGCAGAGGATTCAACGGTAAAAAGTGCAAAACAGACCCCAAATGCATGGAAGGTGTTAAGCATAAGAGATACTCGTTAAGTTAGTCGGAGTTGTATCATTAAATTGGAGCCAGTGCGTTTTGCCTATACAGCGTGATGTTGTGTATTTTACATCGCAATCTTTGTATTGGATGATAATCTTTGGGTAGGTCTCCAAATTCTGACTGTTTAAGAAACCGTCTGATAGATCTACTGTTGCTATATACAGTGTACATATTTTGTACAATGCCGAAACTTACAGCGGGAGGAAGTTACATAGTTTATAAAACAAAAATATGAATTTTGTGTCTCAAACTCAAATATGATGCATTTTGTTTGAGATGTGACTTTATAAGTAACGAAAGCAAACCACATGAATGCATTTTTGATAATTCATTTTCATCATATTATATATTAACAATTAATAAATGCTGCTTTGGTCATATATGGAAACAGTCTACATAAATTACTATCTTCTATGACATTATATGGAAGCAGTTTTACTAAAAGTATTTTAGTCTAAGTTGTAGCCATACTGGAAGCCATATTCGATTCTATAAAAACTTTTATGTTTTTCTGCTTTAATGTACATGTAGCTATTTTAAGTCATAAAGCATATTTTTTCCTAGTCACATATATGTCTCGAATTGGTAAACCTTTTGTTAAAAAATGCCTCTCTTAAGAGTGGAGTTATACATTTTTTCGTAAATGTCGTTTAAGAACATCATAAAATCATATAATAAGTATAACATGTCTGTGTTTTAAAAATAGACACAATCTTTCAAAATAGTTAGACCAACAGTAGTGCAAAACTGTATTTTCTAATTTTGGCGGCCATCTTGGATGTCCTGGATTGCCACCATTTATGCCAATATATGCCAGTGGTTTCATTGACTACAAACTCAGACAAACATTTAGGCATATAGCTTGTTTGTTGCAGTGACTGTCCCGCCAATCCATAATTTTAATGAACTATTTAGCTCAGAGTTACTTTATTATATATCGCATAATCTGATGGAGCAAGGGTACAAGGAATATTTCTAATTCTAGAGCTCTTGCCGCAATATCGTTATGCCAGCTGAAATTGTGTGAACCAGGTTATATAACTCAACATTAGAATGTTTCTCACCAAATTTGATGAACTTTTATTTACATGTAGCTGTAAGTCAGAAAATGTTGTTCGAAACAAATTGTGGCAAGCCATCTAATTTAGTTACTTCGTATTTTTTAACTTTCAATGTCTATAATTTACTACTTTACTACGATAATTGAGATATAATTTAAAACGGTTGTCAAATTGAACAGTTTTGTACTATCGTTAAACCATAAATTCAAAAAAACTAAAGCGTATAAATTTTGCAAAAAGCCTGGAAGAAATGTGCAGAAAATAGAAATTCAGTTTTCAATATAAAACAAACCTTAACTGTAAAAAGCTTTTACCAATCGTATGAATTGATATGAAAGTAGAAACGATGTGATCTGAAATGCGTACAAGAACAACACCGTATTGCTGTTAAAGCATAACAAGACAAGGATATAACAAAATGCGTGCGATATTATTGAAATCGCTGACGAATAGATGTTTGCTGATAGTGCTGTGTATAGTTTCTATCTATTTCACAATTTGGAATTTTACTTGGACCAATCATACAGATGACGGCAGTGGAATTAAAATTGGACTTTTGTTCCTACATAATTCTTTTGTATCTAAAAGAATTCTGCAGGCAAATTTTCAACTGTCCGACGAAACGTATGTGTACACCTTTTATGTGAGTAACAGAAATGTCAAGGAGAGTATTCGTAGCACACAAATAAATGTAGAGAAGAATGTTCTTTACGTACAAACCTCTGCAAACACAGTTACAAAAATTGTCAGTCAGTTAGCTAATAAGGCTTATACTGACGGCATGGATTATTTGGTCTTAATCAGCGACAACGGAGAATGCAATTCCTTGTATAAAGAGAGGCCAGTCAATTCTAAACAAGAATTTAAAGCACACATAATACCAAACGTTGGTGTTGTTGTATATACATGTTTTAACAGAGAGGAAAGACAAGGACAGCATACCAAACTCATCATTATACAAAAACCTCAGATGGAAATATTTGATAAATTCTTTCCAAGACATCTTGTTTTCGAAAAAGCACTGAAATGGATAGAATATGTTTACAAACCATATCATATTACTTACACAAAACCTCAGCAACCCAGCATGCAATTTCAAAGTATTTGGTTTGAACATGAAAACGAAAGCATACTAAAGAATGTTGAATTGGCGAGAAATGCAATAAATGGCTTCATATTAGGCAAATATCGTTTATTTGTAGTTTCATATTCTTTATACGGTTCGGGCACTCGATATACCGATGGAGCCATTGAAAATGCTGAACTAATTAAAGATATATATCCAAATTGGAAAATGTGGATATATCACGACGATACCGTACCGGAGACGATACTGACCAGTGTCTGCAGACAGGATCATATAACATGCATTAACATGACAGGAACAATGCTAAAAAACAAGATGTCTTGGCGTTTTTTGGTGGCTTCTATGCCTTTTGTTTTGCGGTACATTATCAGAGATATAGATTCAAGGTTATCTGTGCGCGAGAGGGCTGCCGTAGATGAATGGATTCAATCTGGAGATAAATTCCACGTAATGCGAGATCATCCATCACATTCGTATCACCCGATCAGTGGGGGGATGTGGGGTGGAACTAGGGAAGCTATTCCAAATATAAAATACTTACTAGAAAGTCATTTAATAGATGAACAGTACCTTCAGGATATGAACTTTTTACGTGATATTGTTTGGCCAATTGCCCGGAAGTCGATATATCAGCACGACTCTTTTTCGTGTGATAAATTTGGAGGGGGACACCCATTTCCAACACACCGGATTGGTTTAGAACACGTTGGAGGTGTGTTTATAAATGGGTCTCTCAGAAAAGAAGATACTGATATTCTAAAGAAAGCCAAAGCCCCAGAGCAGTGTATCCCTATTAAACGGTAATGAAATGTGATTTTAACATTTATCGATGGCTGTGTGATTTCTTATCATTTTGAATATTAAATCTTCTACTTTTGTTTATCAATTATTTTTATTGACTACAATAGTTCAGTAATTTTATTCTAATTATCGCTTAGATGATAGCTTAAAATATGTGGAATTCATACATGTAAACATGTTTTGATATAAATACTTAAAAGATAAAGGTTATTGATAAAACGTAATTTCAAATATATTTACAACATCTGCCTAAGGATTTTATCTTTTACATGTATCATCAGTAATTAAACCTGACACCACAATCATATATTCTTCCAGATGTGAATTTACATGTTTCTTTTATATTTTTAATTATATAATGGTCAACAAATATTTCAAGTGGATGTTTTTCTCTTAAACATAACGTATTTTTCCCCTGTCATTATTTCAAACGCCACATTGCAGTTCACAATGGATGGTGAGATGCAACAGCACATTTTGTGTGCCCAATTGATTGAAAAGTGGTACACAAATACACAATTCAAACAAAAACAAGTATTTTTTTATTTTGTGAAGCGTAAATTTTACTTTACCAAGTGCACTAGCTAATATGTACGAATTGTCATATGTTTGAGATAACCGCTATACAGGTTTTACATAATTTTTTCTGAGTTAGCGATAAATGTCTGAACAGAAATCTGAAGTAATACACACTCTCTACACGCTTAGTTTTACTACGTATTATTAAGTATCTGCATCTAATTTGTAACTTTATGAGAAGCTTTACTAATAAATTTTCATTTTGTTCTTTAGCCATTTAATTGAATTGGTAAAATCTTCCGTCATTAGTGCAGAAATGTATCATTTCTTTTTTAAACAGTCGGGAATTCCAGTAAACTTACATAGCATATGATTGGCTACGGATGATCTAAACTCAAGCTCGTGTGTTTCGGTAATTATAAAGATACGTTTACTCAACATGACATAACTATTTTAGCCGGTAAAGCCAATGGTTTGAATTCTACAAAACACTGGCTATTCCTTAGTTGTCCATTGCAATCGAGCAATTCTTATCAAAAAATGATTCCTATGTTCTTCGAACAGGTTGCCAAAGAATGACAGAAGCAGTCCACAAGCAGATCATTATATTCGAGGTGGTTAATGTCATTTCATACTTCCAAAAAACTGACATGCTTTCATTGAAACAAACCTAGCATTTTACAAGTATTTCACGAAAAAAGAACTCCAGAACAGTATAGACATTTATATGGCAATTTGTTCTGCTAAAACTCATACTAAAAGAAGCATTTTACAATGATACCCGAAGAAAGATCCTCCAAGAAGCCAATGTGTAGAATAAATTGGTATTCATGTTTATAAAGAATATAAAAGTCACATTTTGTACTCTCTGCTTTCCCTGTAGCATAGCTACAAAAGTCAAAGTCTACAATTTTTGTATCAGTTGCACTGAAACTGGTTCGCATTTTCATGATTATAAAGATTTTCTTTTCTTTAGCCTTTGAAGAAGAAAGAGGTGTCTGCGAATTGTTAGATACTGAATGATCAAAATAGACTTTCACTATGTTTTTATTATCAGTTCTATTAGTGCATGTTTATACCTTAATTGTATTTGTGTGTCTACATTTCTGTTTGTTGAAATCCATTATGCATACATGCATGTCTTTGTAAATCAAACATATCGTTATAAAAGCAGTTTTCTTCAAGAAAGTTATATAAACTATGTTTAACTTTATTGTTTTTACATAAATGCAAGAAAACAGAAACAACAAATGTTTTCGGCAAATTTGATTTGATTTGATGTGTTAAAATATAATAAATAGGTACATTTGTTACAAATTAGTACGTGGTATATCAGGTGCATAGACTGCGTCTTTGCAGACTCTTCCACATCCTTCAAGACAGTATAATTAACCTCTTCCGCAGGATTCGTTACTGAGACATTAACACCCGGAATAAATGTGCATATTCCCACTCTATCAGATGGTGGTGGACAGGTTCCTGAAATTAAACAAATCAGTTTGTCAAAACAAAAACTGCATATAGAAATCCCCCTTTTTCGCAGTAACAGACATTTGAATAAAACAAGTCATTTCTGAATTTGAATAAGATTTTTTATGTGAAACAAAAACTAAAATAAAAAGTTATTACGAAAGATAACTATGTTAGGTAGTCCTTTCATGATGCTGTTTTAAGTAAGCGACTTATCAAGTACTATAAGAATAATGTTGACTATTGAAACATAGACATCTAACAATTGAGATACGCGTATAACCCTTCATCTTCGAATGCGTGGAACTGTATCTCCTAACAACCAGTAACATTTTTGTTTTTAATTATTAAAACCACAAAGCTAGACGATCAAGTTTTTCCAGTTTGTGACATTGGCAACCTTCCCTGTTTGATATTACTTTTTAACTGGAGCGTTTTTTGTTATTGAAGAGGGCGAAAATACCTCACACAATACCAGGTTGTGCAGCATGTTTTTGGGGGGGGAAATTACGTACAACCAGCTTGCTATACTTTGAATTTTGAATTCATCAGGAATAAACATAATTTTAATCTTAATCTAATCCGCTGTGAAATGAGAATTGAAATAAGTACTTACCAGTGATAATAAATGTAGCAAAAAGATTGAAGGTGTAGATTTTAGTGTGTATCTCCATATTTAGTGTGAAATTTATCGATCATTTGTTTGTACTAAATGTTAAAGCTAACAAAATGAGCAATTGTAACAATATATAGCACTTTGACGCAGGATGTTTACATGTCATTGTCTACATTATTACACGACATTGTCTGGTACTAAAACTTTTTTATGACAGAAAACAAATATCAACCGTTAACCACCTGGTTTTTATGACTTGCGTCAAAATTAAAATATACTGTTTTTGCAAAACAGAACCACGGATTTGAAGCATTTTATATCAGTGGCCAGTTACGCATATAACTTCTGTTTGACAATGGCAAAATAAGCATTTTATGAAGACAAAATATAAATATCTAAGATGAAAACTGTACCGTGTATATATAGAAATAATTACATGTACTTTTATTAAGTTTAAACCACGAAACTTAAATATAATTCTCTAGGCTGTTCTTGTGTTACAGATCGATTTTCTTGAAATCAGATTTTAGCACATTTATTGTTCAAATTCTCTCATTTAGAAATATTTCGCCCAGCGCAATTTCAATTTGCCCATAATACAGATATTTTAAAGTAAAGTAAACTTGAACGATGTTTATATTAAATTTCCAAACACAAAAACCACTCATTCAGGTTGTAAAATTAATCATGGTCATCTGACAGTTTCATTACAAATTGAGTATTCGCAATATTATTCATTTGAAACGTATTTACATGACACAATGTATGAAACTTTGGATGAGCCATCTGCAACCATTATACGCGCACATTTACTTGTATTTTTCTAGTTTGTATATTAATGCAATTACTAATTAAATTTGTCTCAAATTTCAAAGATTACTGTCGTCTTTAGGTCTTAAAGTCTTCAGGTTAACAGGTTTATCAAACTAAATTATAAACTGATATCCATAGGGCAAAGACAATGTAGCTTGGTAAAGAGCATGTTAAAAAGTCCGTATATTCGATAATTATGTATTGGTATTTTTTATGTCATTAATAACAAGAATTGATGCATTCTTATAAACTTAATAAATGTTTCAATGCCCGGCATTGTTAGTGGAATTAGAAGATATAATTCACCATATCAGGTTTATTTAACAGACACTACCGTAGTAGACAATCTTCAAAAAAGTAACATTTACATATTTTTCCTTGATATATTTTAACATATCGGATATCATTTTTAAACGTTTTTTTCTGAACTTCAGCGTGTTTTACCAGTAATCGCTGCAATCTTTCGCTGAACATTTACGCTTCATAATATTTATTTTTACTTAGATATTACAGTCAAACATACGACCAAACACCACTGTTCGGAAGTTACAAAGTGTATAAACAAAAAGAAATATCAAGTTGCAGTTTCGAATTCCGTTTATCGTCTCATGACTTTCCAATTGAATCTGGAAGGTACGGCAATATAGATTGACGATATCGTTTGAGTATTTTCATTTAATAGCAAATAAAAATGTACAACAATAACACTTTCTTATCTCGAGTATCAAGAACTCGAGGACCCTGGATAGCTCAGGAGTTAACGTCTGTCCCGGCCAAATTTGTTTTCTAAGATAAAATCAGATTGAGTTTCATGTTTAGTGTAAAAAAGTGAAATTCATATTTCATTACATTTGCAAACAACTGAAGTAAACTTTGAAATTAATGTTATTACTTTTTTTCTAATACATGTAACTACAATAATTAACAATCGGTATCGTTGTTTTCTTTAAAAATGTCAAGAGCGTTATAATAAAACTAGTCACCGGATTGTGGAAATAAATATGGAGTTTTGTTTCATTTAATAAATTCAATATTGTATATTTGGTACGACATTAACAAACCAGGTGCGTATTTATAATGACTAGCCGTAACAAATGGAAAATCAATGCATTTTTGCGAGGTAAAGACGTTGGTCTTGTACGAGACATGTCGTCTTCATGTACTGAACATGTGTTTCATATGATTTGAAAATTTCTCAACAAATAAAAGTTACAGCCTATATACAAAACAAGGAAATGTAAGGACAGACACACGCACGGACGGGTAGACGCTCTCACGAAGGGATGCACTCATTGAGGGATACAGTCATGAACGGACGAATGGACGGCGCGATAACTATAATGTAAGGTTAAAAAAGTTATTTTTGTCGACATAATAGAAGAAAACAAAAGCAACAATATTTTCAACAACATTTTATTAACTTAAAAATAGACAAATATAAAATATTAAAGTTTTAAAGATTAATAAGTAGTTGGAGTAGGCTCAAAAACTGCATTTTTGCAGACACTTCCACATCCGTCTTGACAACATAATTGACCTCTTCTACAGGACGAGTCATCTATACAATTAACCCCCTCGACAAATTGACATGTACTAAATCTACCGGAAGGTGGTGGACAAGTTCCTGAAAAAAGACAATTTGTCTGTCAAATCCTACAAATAATAAAGATGCGATAAAAAAAACGTTTGAGAGTTACGCATAGAACTTGAGTGGTAAATATAAGTATACAATGTATTTATCTCATGATCCTATCATCAAAAATAAATCATTCTATATTATGACATCATCCTAACAATATATGAAGATCGCTCTTTAAAAGTGTTATTTTCCATGAGTTTAACGCCCGTTTAAACTGTACAGGCGGACAGTTGACCTAGCCAACGTTTCTGAGAATGCATGTACATTTATCATAGAATATTCAATGGTCTGAAAGTAGGTTTAAGCCAATAGAAAATACTTAATTAGCAATAGCTTATATCCATAATAACATTATTGCACATACCCCTTTGAGACGGACAACATATTCCGACCCTTTCAGACACAGGTTCGCATCTGAAACCAACTGCACATGGACCAACGAACCCGCCGCAACTGGCACGATGGATTTTACTTTCGCCACATATATCGTTATTTGCTGTAAATTGTTCAAATACATTAATTATATAACCACAACAACACGGTAATTTTGCGACGAATAACGTATTTTAACGCGTTAACTGTTTTAACAAGGGTTCTGAACCGATACAAGTAGCACTCAAAATGATTTTTTGATAGAAACATCGTGATTCCCATAACGTAAATTGGGTCAACAGGTAATGTTTAATTATGCTTTCAAACGTTGCGTTATACGCGCAGTTCATCTCCGACATCTGTTCACCGGATTGACTTTCAAATTGATCATTATGCTCTGTGTAAATAAGATTATTTATCAAATCAGTGCTGGTGATGGACATTTAACCTATGTTATCTGAAATGAAAAAAAGTTTTGATAAACGTTTGATTTCAAGTTTAAACATATTTGGGCAAAACAATTTAGATTCAGAAAATTGTGTTCGAGTAAACGTATGTCTTCCCGCTCACACACTCCCGTCCTACGCTACCCCTGTGACCTTGACTGTTGACTATATGACCCCAAAATGTTTTCCTGAAATTCTTATGAAAAATAAAGCAAGGGTTGAAGTAATGTTGGGTAGACAATCTTTGCAGGTTTCAGGTCATGTGACCCTAAGTGTAATGCACAACTAGATTTAATACTGATGCTTCCTTGAAAGTTTGACAGATATCCAGGAAGGGGTATTGGAGATGAGGAGCGGAAATTGTAACGTGGTCCTTTGGTTTATGACAGACGAACAACAGAAGGCACGGGAGAAAAGCAGTATGTCTCCCAACGAAGACGATCTGCACAATTATTAAATAGATAAAGTTAACAAATGCACAGTGTAGATTTATACACAATGCAGATGCCTAACAGTGGGAATAAAGACGTTTAAAATGTTTTTATTTCTGTTATAGTTTTTTTAATTGTTTTATTGTGAATACGTTATACCACACGTAAAAAATGGGGGACAATGTGCATACAAGAAAGACATTCAATAAAAACTGACAAATATCTTATTATATATATAATAAACGGTTTATTTTGAGAAATGACTATTTTTGTATCCCTACCCCCATTTTGGCATCTGACAAAATTTGTCAATTCAGTCCCAAAATGTGAGGTCAAAATATTTTTTCTCATAGTTTACTACTACATAATTGTTTTTTCAAGTTAACTCATCATTTTTTAAATATAACAAATGTAAATTTCCGGAAGTGCAAAAATCCAAAATCTCACCAGTAACCCCCTTAAAATAAATCATGTTTTTTTTTATAATTAGTTAAACATAAAAAAAATCACTGTGATCACTAACATTAATTGTGCAGACATTTCAATATTTCTTTCACTATCAATCATTCACTCAATCAGTCGTCAAGTAGTAAAAAAGCGATGGAAAATATGCAACCGTTTTTCAATTATAACCCATTAAACATATAACAGTCCAAGTTACACAATCTTAATCAATATTATGTATTGATTCAATATTCCGCATTATATCATTCACTAGTTCAATAGTCAT
This sequence comes from Saxidomus purpurata, assembly GCA_022818135.1. Taxonomy (NCBI): domain Eukaryota; kingdom Metazoa; phylum Mollusca; class Bivalvia; order Venerida; family Veneridae; genus Saxidomus; species Saxidomus purpurata. The sequence goes on along the minus strand of JAFMSR010000006.1, from coordinate 31,187,574 downwards.
CGAATCAATCATTTACTCAATCAATGCATTTATTCAACATTCAAACTTCAGCTTACACGAACGGGCGTGCGAACAGTGTATATGTGTCTATAAAGCGATAATGTCCCTCTGTTTTACTATGTCAAATATTTTATTCAAACTTTATTAATAGTTTCAAGATAGTTTTTCCTTATTTAAGAAATTTGTGATTTATAATGTTTTAATGTACTTGAGTTCCTCTATTGAACTATGTTATATGTATAATTTAGTCTTCAATAAATGGCTTCAAAACAGTAACCGAAATATGTGCAATATATCAAATGATGTTGTATTGTTTGTACGGACGGACAAACGCTCAAAATATATTGAAAATGTCATGATTTTATAGAAATGAGCCATTTAAAACGTAAGCATAAAACCGGCCTATATCCTTTGGACACCGGCATATTTTGTTACACACTCGACAGACATGCATGCGTTTTTGTAAACACTGTACATCACGTTTTGGCTACTTTCGGTTTACTGCGCGTGTTGTATACGTCAGCAAATAGATTGAGCTGTAACATGAAAGTAAAATTTCCATTGGCCCACCTACAGAGGTCACGCGCAGGGGTCACCCTGTCTGCTAACCTGCGCATGGATTTGGGTTTCCTCATAAATGCCTTCAGGACGTCTGAGTTTTTTTTTTTTTAAAATTTTTTGCGCCCCAAACACTATCCCCGGGGTGTAGGAACTTTCAACAGTCAGGAGCTGTCGAAGCATAAGCTTTCAAATTCGTTTAATTCCATTTCTCGACGTTTTCCGTTGAGATGTCGCAAAACGTGTTCAACATACGGTTCCATACGGTCACTGTCACTTCTATGGAAGGCCAAACCTGTCTTAACCCGCATATACGGTTTAATACGTTACAGGTGTTCAAAGGATATTATAAAAAGATGAGCTTAAACTTTATTGAAAAATACGCAATTAAATGAATGCTTATTTTACGGTTGCTACCACATTTTTCAGTATTACATCTATTATTTGTTACGGAGATAGCATTTGTTTTGACATATAAATCATATACAAATGTAAATGGCATAAAATGATAAATTTCGAAAACTAGCTTCGTTCAAACAATAATACCAAAATAGATATATTTTCTAATATTCCTAATCCTTTCATGTGTTTTCTCTTCAATACAAATTTAAAGCACATATACACTCGTTGCTATTCAAAAGCAAGTAGTCGATTATGAAACGCAAAAATATAAAAGAATCTGCAATTAAAATGGAATATCTTTTGAACCCAGCTCTGAGTGATGTGTATATTATGAACGCCGCGCGTCCCTAATCATGTGCAATGTTAGTAAATTTAAAAGCATTTCCTGTATGTCACCACTGCAGTAAAGTACACTGGAGGTGTCATGTATAACTGAAAGTCAAAATGTTTACCCCGCCAATAGGCGGTGTATACCCGCAGGTTTTACAAAAGTGACCAATCAGAAAAGGGCAAAAGTGAAATTGGGATGGGAATCTTTTTTTTATTGGCTGCCTTGATTGTCTAATTTTAATAATATTGCCATTCATGTGAATGTTCCACCAGAGGTCCAGTACCGTGGAGTTATTATACAACTCTGTTACTTTTTAAATATTCGAAAGTTATGGTAAAATAAATGAACACTTTATTCGTATTAGTGTAGACAAGTGAGACAACACACAAACATCTTGATCTTTTATCTTTTTCTTAAGAGCGTTTTATACGCGTAATACGTGTTTCTTTTGTGTGACGGGTCAGACACTGATAAACAATTTCGATTATTTCTGGGCTTTGTTATACGTTAAACATACTCCCATACAGAAACACAGTTATGGAATTCTCCCGAAGTATTTGTAATACGTTCTCTTTAAGATTTATTAAAAACATCGTTTATTCTTAGAGAAATCCTCATATCATATGGAAGAAAAATAAATCTTTCTGTATGTCTTTCAACTAATTTTTTCATTTATTTAATTTATCTCATATTGTCTGACAGAGGCAAGCATTTCACAAATGGCTTTAATAGTTAATAAATAACATTCAAAATAAATCATTTTTATTTGATGAAGAAATTAAAAATTTGATGTATACTGGCTTTTGATTTTTAGTGCAACATGGGGACAAATTAACGCGATTTTGACTTTTATGTATGTATATCAAAATTCAGCGATTAAGCCGAATATATCATTTTCCGTGAACGAATCACACTTTCCAGTACTTTTCGTTGAAATTACGAAGATCAGAACAGAACAGAACAGAACAGAATTTTATTTACATAAGACTTGAAAATATACATCTGCAATAGACTGTATATACATCATGCGCTAATAACAGCAAGACTAAATATGAAGAAAATGGCATATGCTAATAAATGCTAAACAATTATATTTTACAAATAAACAAAATTTGATAAATAAACATGTATAAGACCTGCGTTGAGCAACCATTTAGTGAATTACATCCGTATCGCCATATGTCAATTTTAGAATCTATACATACATCAGCAAATTATCTAAAGCTGTCAAGCAGTTATTTCAGTAATCCTAGCCAAAAACGAAAGTGTAAAAAAAAAATACAAATACGCTACAAGTATATGTTACTATGTCACTATCGCTGTCATACTTTGATTATATATTTACCTTACTGAAACAAAACGTAAGACGTGAATTTGTCGTTAAATAAGTCTAAAGATACACTGACGCAATACAACAAATAATAAAAGTGAACGTGAATTTCAAACATAATGCTGAAGTACAAAAAATTGTGTTGCCTCTTAATTTCTTTATCAACTGTAGGTTAGTTGTTAGCGAGCAAAATTTTAGATCTTGCAGAGCATGGGTTCGAATCTGTTGTGCACATTGCGATCACTTTTTATTTATAAGAAATGCTTCAGCATGAAGAAGGATCGCACGGACCACGGACTGCGTTTGTAATGACTGAATTATTTTTTTCATTTCGGATTACTTTGCGGATATGTCACACAAGAAGAACACTGTGTTCTTTGCAGGAAAGCCAAAGAAGTTATAACATTCTTAAATAATTAGGAGATCCGGATTTGTGAAAGAAACGCGTGTAATCCGGGGTACATTTTGCGGGTCAATCTAAACAAGGATACTCTGGCGATATATTAGATGTTTACACAAAATTACACACTTAATAATTAAAAACAAATGTTAAATTAAAAGAAAACAAATAAAAAAGAAAAGAGCATTATTATACTCCTTTATGCGAACACGTGACGATGGGTGTAAACAATTGTAAACAACTGTTCTTCCATATTGTACCAAATTCGGTGGTGCTTTATGTTCTTGGCGCCTGTTCTGTTTTATGCGGCAACAAATAAAACTAAGATACATACAGTAAAATGTAGGTTTTGCACTTGTATCTTGAATTAATTCGCGAAGAAGATTAAAATTTAACTCGCGATATGGAGTTTGGATAAGAAATAGTATTACTACATTATTTTGTAACTTGTAGTAATACATGGTAAGTAATGGGAACGGTACGAACCTGATGTAAATGCCGTGTGTGTTTTTCTTTGCCGCGTTCAACAGATTATTATGATATTCATTTTAAATATAAAAAAAGAAACAACGAAATCTACAAATATTTTAGATAGAATTTAATTGAGCATGTTGCTTTAGTAAATAAACACTTAACAAGGTTTATTTATTAATGCTTGAGATGTCAAATTCTGTCATGAAAGAAATGTTTTAATACCGTAGAAAAGATTTTGAACTTCAATATTGAAGTTATATAATCATGAATGAACATCAATTCAAAAGGTTACGCATTATGATAGCATTTGAGACAGCAGCTCAGTAAAATCTTTCTTGAAATTCATTATTTGTTGTTCATACGAGAAATAATTCATAAATGAAATATAATTTAGAAGCACTAAATATGCCCTGGTCCAATCGATTGTGTTTTAATCAACGATGAAATACTGGGAAGCATTTATTATGTCGGTATAAACACGACATTGTCTTAAAAGAACTATGTTCACCGCGTAGCTACATTTCATTGTAACTTATAACTTACGATTGGCCGCGTGCGTCATTTATCGCACGTGTTGCGCGTGGAAATCATGGTGTATTTTATCGATAATTGATGTACATAATCTTTATATTTGTATATAGGAAAACTTGCTTATGGTTCTAACATACATTAGCATTCATTACAATGCATTTTCTGTTAATAATAATGAAATATTTTCATATATTTTAGCGAATTTAGCGGATGACCGACAGTAGAAATCCTTTTCAAAAGATTTTAAGACTTAATATCTATTGTACTGTCAGTTATTGTTATCCGCATTCACTAGAATGTACTTTCTCTTAAAATTAAGCGAAGGTTTTCACTACAGAAAGACTTACCGACGAAAGATAGGCAACGCCTATACTTAGTAAGCGATGTTGTCTGTCTGTCTGTCTGTCTATCTGCGTCTCTCTCTGTCGTCGTCTGTCGTCGCCTGCCTGCCTGCCTGCCTGCCTGCCTGCCTGCCTGCCTGCCGACCTGTTAAGATCTTTAAAAGTTTTGCTCCTTTTTTCTGCATTGCTAAATTGTGTGTGAGATGCCTGTTTTACAGATTTAACACTATGTTCTCCACCAATAATAATTATTGTTAAAAGCATGATCTGGAACTACACGAAATTAGTTTAAGCCAATTGTCATTGATGATTGTCTGTTATATTTGCAACAACTTCAACAAGTTGCTCTACCAAGTTTTCTGTTTTGCTTACCAGCAGGATGTATTATAATACATTTCGTTAGATGTAAATGATACACTGACAATAGCAACGAAGGTCCCCGAAGTGGTGCCTTGCACCACTTTATCTTCATGTGCTAAACATAAATGTCAGTTTTTGGTTGCACCGCTTCACTATTTATATTTTCTATTTGAATATCACGATTAAAAAATACTGATATACTTTACAGGAATTTATACTGGAACCTTTATATTTGATGATTCGTTCTAAAATATGTTAAGTTCAGACAGTTCAAGAACCTTGTTTATCAGAAAAATCTGAAAACCAGCAGCTTTAAAACCTCGGACATTTAAAAACTGGATTTAAACACAAGAGTTGATACATTAAACCCAGTAGTTGTAAGTCGACAACTGATTTAAAAGCGCTACAGTAACAAACTGAAAATTGAATTAAAAACTCATCAGCTACAATAAGAGTAGTAAAAATAACACAAATTGATATTTTAGCGCCTATCTCCATTTTACATGTGAACATTTATGCTCAATTTGTGTGTACAAAATGGATTTAATGAACTGTTCAGTAGTTACAACACTTTATAGCAGAACAAAGGATATGTTTACATTTCTTTCCCCTCAACAAATGCACTGCATTGGTTAAGATTTATACGTGATTATGGCATAGTATGCTGTGGTTAATCGCATGATACTTAATATTGTTATAATAATTGCAAAATAATACCGCTACTGTAAATTTGCTTTCGCCAACAGTATTTTAATCAAAAGTCACCTTAAGGTATCTCGTTTCATTCAAGTGTTCCGCGCAGCCAATCTAGCGATTATTTATTAAAGTAGTGACCTAAGTCGAAAGTAAAACACAAAAAAACAAGTTAACTTACCTGATATTACATGAGTTTTCCATTACCATAGAACATTATGTGTATAACTTCATTTCTTGCATTTATGCTCATTTACAGCATTATAAAATTCATTATTGCAATGTGTTGCGTTATCAACTAGTAAAACCCATCACATAATCATATATTATGTTTCAAATAACCACCAAAAGCAACAGTTTTCAGCAGCAAAACACCATAACAGCATCATGATCTTTTTTATATACTGTAAAGTATATGTTCATTTAATTCTTTTAAACTAAACAGCATAAAATATATTGAAAGGTTTATAAACGAAAGGTTTATAAGTAACGAAATGCAATTTTGATTAAACATTTCTTCCTATTATATAAAACAGTCAATAATACCACTTTGATCATTATTATATGAAAACAGTTAACAATGAATATTATCCTCTATCACCATATATGGAAACAGTTTTACTAATAAATATTTAAATATAAGTTGCAGCTATTTTGGAAGCTATATTGGATTCTATAAATGAGCTGCACACTAACACGTTCTAAATAATACACATATTAACTGGAAACTATCCATTTGAAGAACAAAAAAATTGAAGATAAAGTTGATAAAACAATTAAAGATACTTAATTAAGCGACACTACATGTGAAATTATCATGTTCACTTTTAAATACGTTTGCATTTAAAACGTTTATGTTTAATCTGCTTTAATGTAGCTATTTCCATTAGTCATAGTGCATATTTTATTTCTTGTCACATCAAAGTTTCAAATTTGTGAAACAATTAAACTTCTGTTAAAAAATTCAACTCTTGAAGGTAACTCGTAAATGTTGTTAAATTCCACGAAAAAGAACATCGTAAAATCATACCACAAGTGTATATTTATACATTACTGTGTTTTAAACCTAGACACAATCTTTCAAAAATAGTTGGACCAACAGTAAATCAAGAGTTGCAGTTTTTTTTAATTTCGGAGGCCACTCAGTGTTGTCCGTGTCTATGACAATATACAATTCAACAGGCTACACAGCAATATTGAAGACCGTGTTATTAAACTGACAGTTACGTAACGTATATATGTGTATTGACATATCTTAAACCATTGAACAAAGAGATGGATCAAGTGTACATGGAATATTTCAAGTTTTAGCGGTCTTGCAGCAATATTGTTAACCTGGCTGAAACTGTGTAAACCAGGTAATTTAACTCCGCAACAGCATACTTCTCACCAAATTTGATGAACTTTTATATAGCTGTAAGTAAGAAAATGTTGTTTGGAGCGAATTGTGACAAGCCATCTTAACTTTTTACTTTGTATTTTATAACTATCAATGTCTACAATCTACCACTTTACGGTTTAAATCGGACGTCACAAGGACAAATTCAACAGTTGTATACTATCGTTAAGACGTCGCGCATGCTAAGACGTCAAAATTGCGATTTTCAACGTCAAAATAAAACTGCGTTTTTGATCACGTTAAAACTAAAATAATCAAAAGTTGTGTACTCATCATCTTTATTAATAGACGCAAATTCTCACTAATATTAGTTAATATATTTGTTCAAATATAAGTCAAAGTGTATTTTTGTATAAAATCTAAATAGGGCTCTAACCATTATGTCGTACGTGTATTCTATATACATGTATATATACTTTCTTGTTATTTATTAGTACCTGAAAAGTACCTGAATTATTAGGAAAATATTAATTTCAAAACTAAAAATGAAAGTTTGAAGCATAAAATTTACGCGTCTAAATATATAACTTCAATGATTTAACTTAAAGGATTCTTCTACGCAGTGAGCCAGTCAAGTAAACGCTCAGTCAACCATTTTCTAGTATTACACCACGCTTTGTGCGAAAACTGATGTTTTTAATTTTTTCACCTGGTCTAATAGAGTCTATTTTTACTAGCTGACCACAGTTCTTTGTGTTCGTCGTGCTTTTCTTTACCCTGGTTTTTTATCAAAAGAGTTAATCAACATATTAAATCGAATATCACGCTTGACGTTATAAGCGTCAAAATGAGCGGTCAGGACATTTTTCTCCATAATGATACATGTGTAATCCTCGAATTTGAATACTATTTGTAACGCGATTTTCTTCATACTTACAATGCTTATATTTCAAAACAATGATATTATACCATTTCATTCATTAGTCAATATCTTAGTAATACCTATTTTGTACATTTTAAATACTATGAAAATTAGCATTACGATTTCAGGGGCACATTTTTACTAAACGGGACATTTTTTCTCCACACGAAATTTCAGTGATAAAATAAAAACTTTACAAGCAAATTGTACAAAATTTAAGTTCACGCTTAGAAGACAAAATTACTATCACAGACTAAAGTTCATACCGTTTGAAATTAAATTTAAATAGATTAGGGTACATACTATTTCCATGTTTAAGTTTTCGGAACGTTATTTTAAAGATCTTACGCAATTTCGATGAATCCTTACATAATATTTTATGCATTGCTGAATATCCTTTTTGAATCTTTTTTTATTTCGGTCTTGATGTCATTTAATGTCATTTCCAGCACTCCAAATGGTCTTTTTCCGGTCGGTTGTACAAGTGGTTTATGAATGTCTTTTGCAAATATAAGGGACAAATAGATGTTCATGTTTCATCTTACGCAACGTTATTTTCAGATATTTCGTTGGTTTTTGCATCCTATGTCAGATCTTGTATATAATTTCAACACAAAATAAATACCACAGGAATTAGGCTTTTATTATGAAAATTGATATATAACTTTATGCATTTATGTTTTTGAAATAGCAGAATGTAAGCTGATACTTTCCGACAGTAGTGTATTTAACGTTGTGCCGGGTTAGCATGCTCGATATTTAAACCATAAATTTAAAACAACTAAAGCGTATAAATATTGCAAGAAGTCCGAAGCTGTGTGCAGCAAATAAAAATTCAGTTTTCAATATAAACAAACCTAAACTGTAAAACGTTTTTACCAGTCGTATGAATTGATATGAAAGTAGAAACGATGTTATCTGCGTTTAAGAACAACACAAAGCAGTATTGCTGTTAAAGCATAACAAGATCAGGATATAACAAAATGCATGCGATATTATTGAAATCGCTGACGAATATATGTTTGCTGATAGTGCTATGTATTGTTTCTATCTATTTTACAATTTGGAATTTTTCTTGGACCAACCATACAGATGACCGCAGTGGCATTAAAATTGGACTTTTGTTCCTCAATAATTCCTTTGTATCTAAAAGATTTCCGCAGGCAAATTTCCAACTGTCCAACGAAACGTATGTGTACAGATTTTATGTGAGTCACGGAAATATTGGGAAGATAATTTATAGCACAAACATAAATGTTCCGAAGAATGTGTTTTACGTACAAACCTCTGCAAACACGTCAATTACAGAAAATGCCAATCTCTTAGCTAATAAGGCTTATACTGACGGCATGGATTATTTGGTCTTAAGCAGCGACAATGGAGAATGCGATTTCTTGTTTAACGACAGGACAGTCAATTTTAAACACGAACTTAAAGCACACATAATACCAAACGTTGGTGTTATTGTACATACATGTATTAACAGAGAGGAAAGACAAGGACATTATACCAAACTCATCATTATACAAAAATCTCACATGGAAATATTCAATGAACTCTTTCCGCAATATCTTGATTTCGAAGTAGCAATGAAATGGATAGTAGATATTTACAAACCATATCATATTACTTACACAAAACCTCAGCAACTTAGCACGCAATTTCAAAGTATTCGGTTTGAACATAAAACCGAAAGCATAATAAAGAATGTTGAATTGGCGAAAAATACAATAAATGGCGTCATATTAAACACAGATCGTTTATTTGTAGTTTCATATTCGTTATACGGTCCGGACACTCGATATACAGATGGAGCCATCGAAAATGCTGAACTCATTAAAGTTGTATATCCAAGTTGGAAAATGTGGATATATCACGACGATACCGTACCGGAGACGATACTGACCAGTGTCTGCAGACAGGATCATATAACATGCATTAACATGACGGGAACAATGCTAAAAAACAAGATGTCTTGGCGTTTTCTGGTGGCCTCTGTGCCTTTTGTTTTGCGGTACATTATCCGAGACATAGATTCAAGGTTATCTGTGCGCGAGAGGGCTGCCGTAGATGAATGGATTCAATCTGGAAAAAAATTCCACGTTATGCGTGATCATCCGGCACATTCGTATCACCCGATCAGTGGGGGGATGTGGGGTGGAACAAGAGAAGCTATTCCAGATATTAAAAAGTTACTAGAAAGTCATTTAATAGGTGATCAGTACCTACAGGATATGAACTTTTTACGTGATAAAGTTTGGCCAATTGCTCGAACATCGATATATCAGCACGACTCATTTCCGTGTGATAAATTTGGAGGGGGTCACCCATTTCCAACACACCGGATTGGTTTCGAATTCGTTGGAGGGGTGTTTAAAAATGGGAAACTGCGAAAAGGAAATACTCATATTCTAAAGAACGCCAAAGCCCCAGAGCAGTGTATCCCTAATACACGGTAATGAAATGTGATTTTAACATTTAACGATGGCTGTGAAATATCTTATTATTTAAATATTAAGTCTTTTACTTTTGTTTATCAGACCTCAAACCCTTTATCATTATTTTTATTGACTATAATACTTCAGTAGGTAGTTTTCTTTTTATCATAGCTTAGATGATAGCTTAAAACATATCAGTTGAATTCAAACATGTATACATGCTTTGATATTAATACATAAAAGAAACGTATATCAAATCAATTTACAACAGCTGCCTAAGGTTTTTATCGGTTAGAAATTTACCTGACACCAAAATCATATATACTTCCAGATGTGAATTTTACCTATTTGAAACATGCTCCTTATATATTTTTAATTATATAAACGTCAACACATATTTAAAGTGGTTGTTTTTCTCTTAAATATTACATATTTCCCCCTTGTTATCATTTCAAATTCACAATGGATGGTGAGATACAACAGCACATTTTGTGTGGACAATTGTTTGAGAAGTGGTACACAAATACACGATTCAAACAAAAACAAGATTTTTTTTTTAATTTGTGAAGAGTAAATTTTACTTTACCATGTGCACTAGCATATCATAATATATCACATATTATGTACGAATTGTTTTTTGTTTGAGATGCCCGTTGTACAGGTTTTACATTATTAATTTTAGCGATAAATGTCTAAACAGAAATCTGAAATGATACACATTCTCTCCACGCTTAGTTTTACTTCGCATTATAAAGTATCTGCATCTCATTTGTAACTTTATGAGAAGCTTTACTATTACATTTTCATTTTGTTCTTTACCCATTTGCTAGTTATTAAAATGGTTACTCCTGCCGTCATTAGTGCAGAAATGTATCATTTCTTTTTTAAACAGTCGGGAATCCAGGAAAACTTACATAGCATATGATTGGCTACATATTTTCTATACTGAAGATCGTGTGTTTCTGTAATTATATACAGATACGTTTACTCAACATCACTATTTTAGCCCGTAAAGCCCATGGTTTGAATTCACAAGCTATTGAAGTGTCCATTAAAATCGAGCAATCCCTTATAAACAAATAATTACGTTGTTCTTCGAAAACTTGGCCAAAGGATGAAGCAGTCCACAGATAGATCATTATATTTGAGGTTAATGTCATTTCATACCTCAAAAATTGACATGCTTTCATTGAAACAAACCCTGGCATTTGACATGTATTTCACGAAAAAAGAACTGCAGGATAGTATATTGCCGGAAAAGCATTTTAGTACAAGTATGGACATTTAAATGGCAAATTTTATTTTTTCTACTAAAACGCATAACTAAGAATTTTACATAATCAAAAAGAAGCCATTGGGTAGATTAAATTGGTATCTATGTTGATAAAGAATATAAAAGTCACACTTGTACTCTCTGCTTTCCCTGTAGCATAGCTGCAAGAGTCAAAGTCTACCACTTTTGTGTAAGTTGCACTGAAACTGGTTCACATTTCCGTGATTATAAACTTTTTATTTTCTTTAGCCTTTGAAGACAAAAGAGGTGTCTGCGAATTGTTAAATACTGAATGATCAAAATAGACTTTCTCTATGATTTTATGAGCAGTTCGCTTAGTGCATGTGTATGCGTTATTTGTATTTGTGTGTCTATATTTCTTTTTGTTGAAATCCATTATGCATACATGCATATCTTTGTAAATCAAACATATCGTTATACAAGCAATTTTCTATAAGCTATATAAACTATATTTAACTTTATTGTTTTTACGTTAATGCAAGAAAACAGAAACATCAATAGTTTTCGGCAAATTTTATTTGATTTGATGTGTTAAAATATAATAAATAATTACATTTGTTACAAATTAGTGTGCTAGTATATCAGATGCATAGACTGCGTCTTTGCAGACTCTTCCACATCCTTCACGACAACATAATTGACCTCTTCCGCAGGATTCGTTACTGAGACAGTTTACTCCCGGGATGAATACGTATATACCCACTCTATCAGATGGTGGTAGACAGGTTCCTGAAACTTAACAAATCAGTTTGTCAAAACAAAAACTGCATATATCAATCCCTCTTCTTTGAAATAGCAGATATTTGAATAAAACGAGTCATTCTGAATTTGATTAAGATTTTTTATGTGAAAACAAAAACTAAAATGAAAAGTTATAACGAAAGGCAACTATGTTAGGTAGTCATTTCATAATGCTGAATTAGAAGACTTAAATCAATTTCTAATATAATAATAAAAATGTTGACTATTGAAACATAGACATACATTTGTACAACGATTGAGATATTACCCTCCATCTTCGAAGGTAAGCGTTGAACAACAAAGCAGAGTCACTTTAGCTGTTTCATAGGTCACTTTAAACTTTAAAAATATGAACACAACCTGTCATACTCCTACAGCAACGTCCAAGTTGGCATCTACTTCCCTGTTGACATTCCCCTACTGACCCCAATCTACATCTAGGTCGTGGAGTTAGCCTCTGCATTCCGCCATAATCTTGGCCAAATGCTAAAACAGAAAACAACAGGGGTTTTTTTAATTATTAAAAACACACATGTTGCACGTAAAGTACTAGCACGATCGATTTTTTTTCAAATACAATGTTTGTGACATTGCGTTTAACCCTTTCTTCATAAAAATCATATCGGACAGTACCTTGCATTCCTAACTGGAGCGTTTTGTGAAAAGTCATTGAATGATGGGTGAACAATAACGCTCATGATCAGAATGCCAGGGTGTGCAGATTGCACATGGTTTGCAGTGGGCGAAATTCCTTACAACCAGCTTGCTTTACTTTAAATTTTCAATTCATAATAAATACATATAATTTTAATCAAAATCTAATCCGCTGTAAAATAAGAATTGAAATAAACACCAGTGATAATAAATGTAGCAAAAAGAATGAAGGTGTAGATTTTAGTGTGTATCTCCATATTTAGTGTGAAACCTATCGATCATTTGTTTGTACAAAATGTTAAAGCTAAATGAATGAGCAATTGTAACAATCTATAGCACTTTGAAGCAGGATGTTAACACGTCAATGTCTACATTATTGCACGATATTGGCTGGTACCAAAACTTTTTAGAGTTTAAGAGTTTTATTAGAGTTTCATTTCAAACAAAACCAGAAGATCATAGACCCAAGTGGTACATATAACATTATATGACATATATGGCGACAGTGTATGATAAACAATGCAACATGCTAATGTATATGTAATACATTCAAACACATATGATTACCCATATAAGCTGTAACTATAAATTTGACAATTGAGAATGTAATCATAATGTATTGAAAAATGTTCCACAATTGACCTGTCTTGTTCGAAAGCGAAATCAACAAGACGTGTCTAGTGGATTACTATAAACAAAAGACAGCAGTAATGGTAAAAGTTTTGTGTTTCTCCAGAGAAAAAATACAAAAATATTTGGTAAAGCAATGTTATATAAATAAAGAAAATTGGGTAAATACAAACTTATACATAACACATAACACAGGATACATACAATACCTACAATGTACCTCGAAAGCAGGCGTTAACAAAAATCGCTTGGTGACTTATGTAGGTTATTCTCTGTTGTATAATATCGATACATCTGTTCTACATCTAAAAGCCTTTTCTAAGTAATTTCCAAGATTCTTTAAAATACTGGTTTTATCAGAGGTAATCAGTTCTATAAATTTGTACACATTTGGACGCTTCCAATAATAAGGTGGTATAAAGGTTTGTCTTAAATCAGTATATAAACTACATTTTAAAAACGAAATGGTACTCATCTTCTAAAACATTACATACGGTACAGTTACGTTCATTTACAGGCGTACTAACTGGTCGACTCCATCAACCAGTTTCTATACACAGTCGATGAGAGGATAAACGTAATCGTGATAAGATGATGCGAAGTTTTTAATGTTTACAATATCTAAATATGGCTGAAACTTAAAATTTGCAATATGTCTGTAACAGAGTGCTCTGATTGATTCACCAAGTCTACTATTCCAATGTTGTATAAACTGATCCTTTAATCTTTGTTTAACCGTAAGTAAAAACAGATCACTAGTCGTTTGAAACAACCATGCGTCTATGAAAACAAGCATACTTAATAAGTTTTTTAGCAATGAGCACCAATTTTTTCTATTTGGGTGATCTAACGTATCTTGATACTACATATTATATACTTTTCTTATGTATTTTTCAACATTTTGCATTTAAAGGTCCACTCCTAAGCGACAATTAAGTGACAGTTATTTCCCTTATGCAAGACACTAAATAATGATGATTGGCATATTAGAATATACAAAAAGTGTTTGCGAAGAAAAGTATGTGTATTATGTTGAAAGCTGACGACAAAATCTACCCAGGTTAACTTGCTCATAATAAAAAAAAATCGTTCATGTACGTACTAATCTGAATTTCTACAACCTAACATTTTTTTTTATCAAAAATAACTTATGTATGTGACTTTTGCAAAACTATATGTGAACCCTTTCCTTTCCTTGTATTGGACCTTTAATTAAAATTTGAAATATTTAATATCCGTATTTTGTAAAGACATTCTACCTAACTCGCCAAAAAAAAATCGTTCTGCGTACTTCTTTTCAACCAGCAGACGTTTGGAAAGTATGTGTACCCTTTCTACTGCTTTAACAGGATCTTCACTACCATGATTTAGAATAGGCAATATCAACTAATCAAGTAACTCTAATTTATGTTTAACAGAAATATTAGTAAACTTATATATACCTGTTCATTTTAAATATTCCTTTTAAACTCTGGCCTGCTAAAGTATTTTGGGCGTCTGAAAAGGAACCACCAGTAGTAAATACAATACCAAGATAAACAAACTTCCTTACTATTTCTAATACATTATCACCATAATGAAAGTTTATGTTTGATGACAAATGACCCCCTTTCTTAAAAATCATAACTTTGGTTTTTGACGTGTTTATAGATAGTTTCCATGTGTTACAATACTCAAATAACATATCTAAATTGACTTGTAGCTCTTCTTTACTATTTGCAAAAATAACGATATCATCGGCATACTATATCA
Organism: Saxidomus purpurata; assembly: GCA_022818135.1. NCBI lineage: Eukaryota > Metazoa > Mollusca > Bivalvia > Venerida > Veneridae > Saxidomus > Saxidomus purpurata. Next base: position 31,172,384 of record JAFMSR010000006.1, on the reverse strand, counting down.
AAAACATTTTAAACATGTCAACATCAATACCTTCAAGACCATTGTTAATATACATGTCCTCAATGTCATTTAAAAACATGGTAAAAGAAAAGGTGTCACGCCCAACTGACACTCGAAGCTACTGCTTAACTGGTTTTGATGTTTAATTCTTGATTTCACACTGTCATACATCGATCGTATAATATTTAGAATATTTCCTCTAATACCTAACTTAATTAACTTTAATCAAAAGATATCGCGATTAACATAATTAAAAGCTTTACTGAAGTCAATAAAAGCACATAATGATTGTTTACCATTAAGTTAGTCATATGATTTATTTGTCTGCAGAAATCCGTGTACCCATTTGTGACCTAAAACCCTTGTGCTTCAAAATATCGCTGAATTTCCAGCCCATCACAGAGGCGGTTATTTAAAAGTAAAATTCCAAAGGAGAGAAGCCCTCTGGTCTCTGTAATTATTCACGTCATTAATGCTACCTTTTTTGTGCAAGGGTACAACAAAGCCTTCAAACCATTGTCAGGGAAATATCAAGTTGCAAACATTTTGTTCAATAAAGATAGGTATGGTAAGAGTGTCTGTTTACCATGTATGAAGAATTCGTTCAAATACAAATCTGTCTTTATGACAGAAAACAAATATTAACGGTTAACCACCTGGTTTTTATGACTGCGTTAAAATTAAAATATACTGCTTTTGCAAAACAGAACCACTAATTTGAAGCATTTTATATCAGTGGCCAGTCACGCATATAACTTCTGTTTGACGATGCCAAAACAAGCAATTTATAATAGCAAAATAAACATTTAAGATGAAAACTGTACCGTGTACATATAGAAATCATTACATGTACTACTACTAAGTTTGAACCACGAAACTTAAATATAATTCTCTAGGCTGTTCATAAGTTACAGGTCGATTTCCTTGAAATCAGAGTTTAGCACAATAATTGTTCAAAATTGCTCATATAGAAGTACATTGTATTTTTCCCAGCTCGATTTCAATATGCCCATAATAAAGATATTTTAAAGTAAAGTACATTTGAACGATGTTTATGTAAAATATCAAAACATAAAAACCACTCATTCAGGTTGTAATTAATCATGGTCATCTGACAGTTTTATTACATATTAAGTATACAAAATATTATTAATTTGAATGTGATTGCATGACACAATGTATGAAAGCTGGATTAGCCAACATTGACATAAACCACCCCGCAAACAAAGTTGTAGTTTTCTAGTTTGACCTGTTAATCATAACCTGGAATAAAAAAATATATACAGTGTATAAACGAAAAGAAATATCAAGTTGCACTTTTGAAATTCAGTTTATCGTCTCATGACCTTCAAATAGAATCTGGAAGGTACAGCAATATAGATTGAGTACTTTCATTTAATAGCAAATAAAAATGTACGACAATAACACTTTGTTTCTCTAGCATCAAGACCTCGAGGACCCGGGATAGCTCGGGAACTCATGTCTGTCCAGCCAAATTTGCTTTATAAGATAAAATCAGATTGAGTTTCATATTAAGTGTGAAGAAATTATAATTTATATTTCATAACATTTGTAAACAATTGAAATAAACTTTGATATTAATATTTTTACGTTTATTAATAACTGCAATAAATAGCAATCGCTCTTTTTGTAAAAGGTTTTCTTTGAAAATGTCAAGGGTGTTGTCGAAATAAATATTGAGTTTTGTTTCATTAAATAAATTCAACATTGTACATTTGGAAAGACATTAACAAACCTTGTGTATTTTTAAAATGACTAGCCATAACAAATTGGAAAAACAATGCATTTTGCGAGGTATAGATGTTGGTCATGTACGTGACACGTCGTCTTCATGTGCTGAACATGTGTTCCATATGATTAAAAAATTTCTCCACAAATAAAGTAACAGCATGGACACGAAACAAGGAAATGTTAGAACGGACACACGCACGCAATGACGCACTCACGAAGGGACGCACTCATGGAGGGATACAGTCGTGAACGGACGAACGGACAGCGCGATAACTATAAGGTAAGGTTTGAAAAGTTATTTATTCGACATAATAGAAGAAAACAGAAGCAACAATATTTTCAACAGCATTTTATTAACTTATAAATAGAAAAATATAACAAATTAAAGTTTCAATGATCAATAAGTAGTTGGAGTCGGGTCAAAAACTGCATTTTTGCAGACCTTTCCGCATCCGTCTTGACAACATAATTGACCTCTTCTACAGGACGAGTCGTCTATACAGTTAACCCCCTCGACAAATTGACATATACCAAATCTACCGGAAGGTGGTGGACAAGTTCCTGAAAATAAGATAATTGTCTGTCAAGTCCTGCAAAAATATATAGTCGCTGGCTTCCAGAATGTGTTGTTATAAAGTAAATATATACATGTAAGTCGTCATATTATTTGTCAATTTTATTACAATGCTAAATAAATTTGGTCAACTAAAGTCTCAATGGATCAATATAGTCTCATGATCCAATCAACAAAAATAAATTATTCTATATAATGACATTATCCTAACAATATAATTATGGAGATCGTTCTTTCAAAGTGTTATGTTGCATGAGTTTAAGGCGGACAGTTGACCTAGCCAACATTTCTGGGAATGCATGTAGATTTATCATATAATATTCAATGCTCTAAAAGGAGGTCCTAGCCAATAGTATAAGCTATATGCGTAATAGCTTAATATTAACAAAATATCATGATTAAACATACCCTGTTGAGACGGACAACATATTCCGAGCGTTCCAGATTTGCGTTTGCATGTGTAACCAGCTCCACATTGTGCATTCACGAACCCAAGACAAGTGTCACGGTGAATTTGACTTTCGCCACATACATCGTTATGGTCTGTAAATAAAAAAAAAACGAAGTGGTTATTCTACGACAAATAACGTATTTAACACTGTTAACTGTCTTAAATAACGATTCTGAACCGCAAAATGATCTATAAATAGAAACATCGTGATTTTCATAAAGTAAACATGGTCAACAGAATCATGTTATGTTAGATAATGGTATCTAACGCTGCGTGATATGCGCAGTTCATCTCCGACATCTGTTCACCTAATTGACTTGAATCATTAAGCTCTATACCAAGGTCACGACCGTACCTCCTCATGTGACACCAGTACTGGTTTTTCCAGGAAGCGGACTCGAGAGTGACTCGATAAGCTAAAAGCTTTCTTCACAACCGAGCTAAAATAAATTAATATAAACTAGAGCCATATATTTGACAAATTTTATTGCTTTAATTTACCTTCGTTTTATTCACGTTTTCTTTCACAATACATAAAAGGAAATGCTCTAGCATGAAGCTATTTCGAAAGCGAATACATTATTTCATAGTATAAATAACAAAATGAACATACGCTGTTCAACTGGACAACATATTCCGAGACTACTTCCACCTCTCCTCCTACACGTATACCCAGACGAACATTGTACACCCACGAATCCTCCGCACTCTTCACGATGAATTTGACTCTCTCGGCATAAATCGTTCTGTTCTGTAAGATTGAACTACGTATACAAACTATGCTTTACTATATCAGAGAACAAATGTATTGCCTTGCAATGTGACTTGAACACACAACCTACAGTAGTAAGGCTACGTTGTTGTAGCAATAATTTTATCTTACTAATCAAATGAAAAGAAGGCAGCCTAAAAGACAGCTATTTCCCCCGCCGCAATTAGGAAAAATTGAAGGAATTGATGTTACTGAGTATAGTTTTCTCTCAGAGATGTACCGCATGTATTTCTAAAAGGCAATTAAAATTAAAGATATGTTCAAGTGGTCAGAGAAACCATGTGGAATAAGGATGAGTTTCACATTTTACGAGAGTTTCATTCAAATCCATCAAGCGGTTTAGGAGATATTGAGCGGGCACAACTACAAGGCTCAAATCTTGACATTGAGACATTGTCACCGGATCATTGGCTCGACACATTGCACCGATGGGGTGATCGTTTGAATGGAGTTTTATCAAAATCATTCAAAGAGTTTAGGGGATACTTAGAGGACAGACTCAAATGTTTAACCTTAAGTTGTGACCATGACCTTGAGTCTGCGGATCTATAAATTCTAGCGAGGTAACCATTTGGTCACAGTTTCATCGAACTCCTTCAAAGGGTTAGGGCAGGAACCTTTGACCTTAAGTCATGATCCTGACCTTGACCCAACATGACCAGAGCATAAGTTATGCTCATTGCCTTTAAATGAGGAACATCTAAACTTACTTTAATCAAAATCCTTCAAGGGGTTAAAGAGATATGGAGCTGACAGGAAATGTAACGGACGGACGGACGGACGAAGAGCATTCCTAAATCCCACTCCCGTTACACGGCGCTGAATCATAAACACTTTTCAACGAATGAGCCTGTTGTGCAATGGGCGCCCATTATAAATTGTGAATATGATGAACGATGTAAAACAAAAAAAATCGTCATTTTCTCATTTTAATTAACTACGGGTTTGGCATTACTTTGGACATGATTGGAGTAACATTGTAAAAGTTTTCTTACAGAATGCTCTAAAATGCAGCTATTTTGAAAGCGAGCATATCTTATTGTAGTTTCACAATGTAATGAAAAAATTAACATACGCTGTTCAATTGGACAACATATTCCGAGACTGCTTCCACCTCTCCTCCTACACGTATACCCAGACGCACACTGTACACCGACGAATCCTCCGCACTCTTCACGATGAATTTGACTCTCTCGGCATAAATCGTTTTGTTCTGTAAGAGTGAGGTACGTATACAAACTATGCCTTACTCTATCAGACAACACATTTATTTTTTTATTAAATAGCTCATTATATTTATACAATACTGTAACTTTTGTATTTCAATAAACCAACATCTGTTTTCAGAGAGAAAGTAAACTTCGAGTTAATTCAACAGGTTAACCTTTTTCCTTCCGTTAACCAGTAATAGTTAGAACCACTCTCTTTCTAAAGTTAACTTAATTAAATGAAGTATACACATCTAGAAAAGTGTCCAATTACGAATATAACATTTCACGGACGGCAAAATTCGAGATAAAACATTGCTCTGTTTTGCCAAACAACAAAGCTGAGTTAATAGATTGTGCCGTGTCTTAGGTAACTTTTAACTTTGAAAAATATTTATTCTAACCTGGCCTTGACCTACAACAACGACCACGTCTGCATGTACTTCCAGTGGGACAGTAACCGTTTATATCACACTGTCCTGCTGATCCCCATCTACATCTACGTCGTTGACCTGGCCCTGGCCTTTGACGGCCAGTGTAAGATTGGCCAAATACTGAAACATATATTCACAATTCATTTATCATTAAATATATTGTGTCGAGAATTGATGTGTAGATAAAATACATACTAAGTATTGTTTTTTTTAAATATATTATAATGATTGCATATTCAAACTCAATTACGAGCTCTTTTTTATCAAATAGTACTACGGTACTGTTAGCCCTCAAAACACTGAATACCTCAAACGGATTTGTCCATCTGGACAGTACTATAAATAGCCAAGATGTGTGTTCAGCGCATAAATATTGACCTCATTATGAACAGTTCAGATCACGATTAGACATATCATGGAAGTACATGTTAATCATGATCTGCACTGGGTGCAGAGTCAGTATCATTTTCCGCAAGCTGTTTAAAAGATGTTTTAGCAAGACTATTTTAATTAGAAACGTACGGGTTATTACATAAAATTGAAAATAAAAAAGTCAAAGGTGGTACAGTGCATTTGAAGTTTTATTTAAGTGTGCGACGAAAGTTTATCAAAGGAGTCATGAATTCAAAACTCACGATATATTAAATATTATTTGAATTTAAAATGTCTCCAGTTTAGAATGAAAACTGATTTTGAAGTGACCAGTTGTTAAATGAAATTGAAATTGAATAAATGAAAGCTATATTAAAGTCGCTTGTTCAAAGTTTACGATGAAATAAATGAATGTCTCCAAAATAATATACTAAATCACAAACATTTTAAGGAATGAATAGAATCAACAACACAAGTAAATATCTACATAGAAATTTGAGAAAATATGTTGCAAATGGTGTTTGCACCGTTTTACTGTATGTTTTGTTTTTGAATTTCACGGTTAAAAATACTGATTTACTTTACAGGAATTTATATGGGAACCTTTATATTTGGTAATTCGTTTTAAATTATGTTAAAATCAGACAGCTCACCAACATTTAAGAACGAGCAGCTTTAAGACCTCAAACATTTGGAAAAAACTTGATTTAAACACACGAGTTGATACATTAACTCATGATCTCGTGAGTTGTGAAACCACAACTGATTCAAACCGCTACGGTAATGAAATTAAATAAAACACTCACCAGCTACAATAAGAGTAGTAACAAAAACAAAAGTTAATATTTTAGCGTTTATCTCCATTTTACATGTGTAAATTTATGCTTAATTTATGTGTACAAAAAGTTGATGTGAATGAACTGTTAGCAGTTCACAACACTTTATAGCATGAGGAAGGAGATGTTTACATTTCTTTTCCGTCAGCGATTGGTTGAAAGTTATACGTAATTATGACATAATATGTTGTGGTTAACCGCATGGTACTTGATCTCGCTAATTGGTAACAAAAAAACTACATGACGTACTTACTTATTTTTTACTTAAGATGTTTTGTTTTAAAATATTAAGTTCAACATAATATAGTAGTTGCAAAATAACACTGCTACTTTCATTTTACTTTCGGTAACAGTATTTTAATCAAAACTCACTTAAAGGTTTCAGTCAATTGTTGCACTCAGTCGATCGAGCGGTCGGTTATTTATCAAAGCATTGCCGGTGATGAACATTGTATTGAACACATAACATCTGAAATGAAAGAAGAAGAAAAAGTTTTGCTTTAAAGTCTAAGCTTATTAAGGCAAAACAATTTAGAGGTAGCAAACTGTGTTGACAAAACGAATATCTTCCCGCTCACACCCCCGTCCCCTGATACCCCTTTGACATTGACTGTTGACTATATGACCCAAAATGGTAATATGTTCAACTACACTTCATAGTGATGCATTCCTATATTCTTTTGAAAAATAAAACATAGGTTGTAACAATGTAGAGTAGACAATGTTTCAGGTCCTGTGATATTTGAATATATGACCCTAAGTTAAATGCGCAACTAGATTAAATACTGATAGTTTGATAGAAATCCAGCAAGGGGTGTTGGAGATGAGGAGCAGAAATTGAAAAATGGACCGTTAACAGACGAACAACAGAAGGCAAGGGAGATAAACAATATGTATCCCACAGAAGACTATATGCACACTTATTACATAAATATAAGTTAACAAATGCACAGTGTAGATTTATACACAATGCCGATGTTAAACAGTCGCAATAAAGAAATTTAAAAGGTTTACTTTATTTTGGTGATTTGAATCGTTTTTCTTGTGTTTATTTTTTGTGCGAAAACGTTATACAAAATGTACCACATGCATTTTCTTGAAATGTATTAGTATTGGAGCGGGTATGTCAATATCATACTTAGTCGTAAAATTTGCAATTTGTATAATTAATATGATTTTTTATTTATATTTTTAATTTTTATTTGTAAATAAATCTAGTTGTTCCAATGAAACTGTCAAAATTAGTATGCCTCGATACTAGATTAATCTCTCTCACTTATTATAAGTCCTTGTAACAGTAAATTCACATTTCAGTTTTCATAATACGCTTCAACTAAAGGATTAGTATGTTAAAAGTTGAATCATTCAATTAATCATTTGGGAAGCTACGAAATATGTTTTTAGTTGATTAATCTCTTTAATTCTTTTTGGCACTTGATGTAATAATTAACTACCTGTTTCTAGTTTTTGCGATTTGTTAGCCGTTTTTGATCTTTCCAAGCAAGTGTTTGATTACAAGAGTTTAGTGTGGGAATAAATAGATTGCAATTGTTGATGACGACATGTTAAGATTGATGTTTCTATTGTTTTTATTTGACGTTATCCACAAAACATTTGCGTTTTATAAAAATTGCTGTCTCGACTTAATTTAAACATTTATCTAATAGCAATGAAACTTATCAGGGAGCCAAGATCACGTGACTGAAACGTGACTGAAACAAGTGGTGTCATTTGGATGTCTGTCAGATACTTCTAATCAATCAACGCTCGTTTTACCTGACACAAGACACCTATAATGTATACTTAATCATCTGCAGATGATAGTTTAAACAAGTAATTTCAAACATACAATTCTGCATAAAAATATGTTACTCGTTTTCACACATATGGACTACATGTATGTGAAATACGTGGAAATTCCTGTGAATTGAAGCATGTGTTCGGTATTTTTTTTAAATATTTGGTATGTCTTTCTTGTTTTGCTTTAGGAGCATGTCCATGAACTTGTAATTTCTAAAACTAATTAAGACAGTTATTCTAACTAAAGCAAACAAACGTAAGTAGCTTTGAAATCGTTTTATTGGTAGCACATGCACATAAGCATATAAGTAAATCATTAATGAAACAGAAGACGCGCATGCTCAGAAAAATCATCTTGACCATTTTTTATGTAAATGATTTATCATTTTATACTCTTTCACTGACTAAAAAAGGAAACAAGAACTACCTTCAAAGAGATAGTCGGAGACAATTTTGATATATGAAAGCGATTGTTAGTTAGATTTTTATAGTGAAAATTAATTTTATTCAGTCGGAAGGCGCACAATGTCACATGGTGAGAAAAAAAACTTGAGCGGGATTCGAACCCATGTACCTTCCCTTGCAAAGTTGTTAGACCTAATGCTCTCCCGACTAAGCTACCCAGCCACTTTTCAATCAATGTTATCCCCTTAAGTAATTAGCATCCATCGCGACAGTTCTATCAGGAAAACTAACTTTATCCTTGTTTTCATCCACCGCCTCGAAACGGTAGAGGTATATATGAATGACTTCCGTCCGTCCGTAACATTTCCTGTCCGCTCTATATCTCATTAACCCCTCGAAGGATTTTCATGAAACTCCGGTTAGATGTTTACACCATCAAGACGATGTGCAGAATCTATGAATCGGTTACGTTGGCTCAAGGTCTAGGTCACAATTTAAGGTCAAAGGTTTGAGTCTATCATTTCTTTATGGGCTGGTCACCTTGGCCCAAGGTCAAGGTCACAACTTAAGGTTTGAATCAAACATGTTTTAACTACTTGAACAGATCAGTAACTTATTTTGCCTTTTAGAATTCCGCAGTGTGCACCTCTAAGAGAAAACTACACCTAGAAACATAAATTCCTTCAATGTTCCTATTTGCGGTGTGGCATATATAGCAGAATTTTAGGCTGCCGTGTTCTTGTATATATACTACTCCAATTATTGACCGTTGTTCACTGGCCGAGAAAGTATATATACTCTACACTTTTAATCAACATTAATTTGAAGGTACACGTACATGCATTTTTCAAGACGAACATGTATAGATACAGTATGTAAATATCTGTTTAATGAAAATACTGTTAGTACAGATACTTTTATCTTTGTTATCAATCAAACATTGTAGGTCCACCAACATTTAAATGAGGCCGCAACATGCATGCCTTATTTCACTAACTGTACCGGTAACGATGGCGATTGTCTCAATAAATGTTTCACTAATAGCTTTTTAGTTCTTCAAAATTGCATTCACTTTTCAACTCAAAATATCTCAATTAGTTTAAAAAAATGATGGTAATAATGGCCCTACATCGTTCACCCGATGGATCAATCTGCTCATAATGATAAGGTTACAATCAAGGTCACAGAGAACTGAGTTTAAAACGCATCGATGCTGTAATAACAATATATCAATTAAAACTTAGACAGGGCCAATTTAGACTATATATAAACTAATTAAATTAGAGCAACTGCGCCATGCTACAAACAAAATATCTAATAAAAGATGTGCTATGCCTTTACATTTTGTAGGAGGATTATTTTCGTTTCTCTTTAATAAATACATTCGAGGTTTGAAATGATTTGAACACATTTGTTAAAAATCAACTACGCAATGCGTCACACAAAATATCTTAGCTCTAGAGATGGCGGTTTTCGACAAGAAGATTATTATGAAAAAAATGACTCCAAGGTGTGATCAATTATGATAACATTTGGTAGCTGACGTCACAATACCACACATCAAGTGCCTAAGCTTAATATGTTGCGGTTTCTGAAAAGAAAAACTTCATATATTTCATTAACATTAACAAAGTTTTCTTTTTTTCAGAACATGTCATTTGAAAGAAAAGTGGCTGGATGTATGGACGACGGGCGTATGACATTCACCAGAAGATGGATGATTATAATGATACCTATTTTTTTTTACTTTGTGCCATTTTAGCTCTTCTTTATGATAGCTTAAACTTTCAAAATTAACAGAAAAACCTGCATTGAATCAATGAAATTTGTTATAAAAGCACGGACTCCCCCGTAGGACTAAAGCATACACTTACTTGTAGAAAAGTCATAGAAAGGTCAAGATACATTGTTTGATATATTTCATATGAACTATAATGTACAACTACTTCTTCAAAGGCTCTTTTTTCTACTTTAATCGCACTTTATCAACTAAATGATCATAATTCATTTGCCCGCTCGAATCACTGCCTTATTTGGTAATTTTTTAAGATTACATATCGCATGACTAAGGGTTAATTTCCTACGAAGCTTTGGGCTATCTTCCATACTGTGCTATAACTATAATATCAGGTATAGGTTTTTATCAACAGCTCGCTTTTGACTGGTTCATTCTGTATCCTGTCCGGCGGCGAAAAGCTGATCAATATCTTATATCGATATATAAAGCTTCTAGTCAATAATAATTTTACATAAAAAGTGTTTTGTGTATTTCAATTTCGCCTCGATTTTAGTGTGTTATCATTTTTCATCACATAACATGTTACACGCTAATTAAGTCGTCTGTTCAATCCTTTAACTAAAACGTTGTAAGAAATGACAGGATAATCAATTAAAAAACAGGAAGCAAGGAATATTGCTCAATAGGCAGTCATTAAAAAGCAGGCATCAAAGATACATAAAGCATAGACACTATTTCTTGTCCGAGTCTTAAATTCTACAGCAGACACCAGCACTACATTCGTATCCGTATTCACACTCTCCATTATGCGTACAACGAGGTCCACTATCAGCATATTGGCAACTCACGGGATCCGGTCTTTTGCAACAGAAATCGTTGCTACAGTCGAAACCTTCCGCACAGAAAGAATGTCCAGGTGTAAAATTACACACTCCATCCTCAAGCCGGTTTTGTGGGCACACGGGTTCACGACAACAATTCCCACCTCTGCATGAATATCCTGTCTTGCAAGGGTTTCTTTTGGAGCATTGTGGTCCAATAGATCCCGATGGACAAAATGTAGATCGACAGCAGAATTGGTTATTAATACATTCAAACCCTTCCGAACATTTTTCTGGCCCAAGTAAGTTACACGAACCACCCTCAATCCAACCCTTTGGACAAACTGGATTCCTACAGCATACTCTTTTTCTACAGATGTAACCCGGCTTGCAAGGTTTCTGCTTCGAACAGCTTGGTCCCGTGACGTCAGCAGGGCATACACCTACAAATACAAAACAACCCGCTTATTTAGGACAAGGAAATGTAAGACAGACAAATGACGTATATTTAAGATATTTTTTTCTCATTTCATCAAAACAAAAATAGAACTAAATTCATCAACGTTAAATGGAAGTTGAAAAACTTTAGAAGTCACGTGGTTTGTTTTTGTATTTGCCTGCTTATTGCCTTCTTTGAAACCTATGAAACTATTCCATAAAATATGCATGCATTTTCTATGAATTCTTTCATGCAGTCACATTGTAGTTCCTTTGCAATTTGAATTGATTTTGTATGTTTCAATATGTATGCCCGGTCATCTCCGTAATCATTCGTAAGAAACAAGAAACTAAGAGAGATCGTTGATGATGTCACAGTGATTGTTTGAACCACAGTGCCTGTGTTGCTTCTAAAAACGATCATCGCTATTTTAACAAAATTCAGATCGACAGATCATCAAGCTTCGTCAAAGGGACTGAATAATTTCTAAGGATATTTTTCTCTGCTATAAATGTATTCAAAGCTTTTGTAGGACTGTAGTTAATGAACCGATAAAGAATGGTTAATAATGGACAGTGTTCATTGTACCAACACATCTCTTCATAAATTACCGGTATCAAAATTATATTATTTTCTCTAAATTTAAAAAATTGTTTGTATCCAATTCCTTAAAGATACATATTTAGTCTTACTGTTTTGACCATGATTATTCAGCTGGTTTTAAGAAACTTAAATTGATTGTACGAAACAACGCGACCTCAACGTCATTTGTATCTATAACAAGATTTATTTGATGATAGTGCAAACGCACGTTGTTCGGTCGTATTGCACTAAATCAAACTTTTTTGTATTTTTACATCGCCTTACCGGCTTTTACAGCTGTCGAAGATTGTTTTAATCAATTATACAAAATGACTGTCAGTTACTTATTAAACGTACTGTACTATTTCTATGGCATTAAGTATCTTTCAAAGAAAATAAATCTTTTCTAGAGTGGTCAGAAAATGAAAACAGCTGTACTGAGTGGTCAACTGGTCGAGTAGAGTAACTCGTTTATATGCCACTATAAAACTTAAGTTGCACAAACCTGAGCTTTCTCTGCAACAAAGTCCAGTGTTTGACGTCGGCCGCAAAAATCGGCATGTACTTCCGGTAGGGCAGTAGGTGTTGCCTCTTCTACACATTCCTATCGCTCCCCATCTGCACTGTCGTGAACTCTGTCCTTTACTATAACCTTGGCTTATTACTTAAAGATAAATTCACAATTAATTTGAATCTTCCCTTCCAAATTACATACATGTTGAGGAGAAAAATATGACACTTAGGGTTTGACTCCATACGTACATGCAACTATCGTTAAATGAACAACACAAATAAAAGATAGTGGTGTGCACACATCACTTAATTTTTCTTAATGTAATTGGCGAAGGAACCTCTAAAGAAGAGTTGACGTGAAGTAATAGTTATAAAAATAAAAACAGAGCATTTATTTAAATAAGTTTCATAAAAAATAATCATACTCAAGCACTAGCTTTTTAAAACTTGTAAACGTTTCCTTGCAACGAAGGCAAACAAAGTAGAATTTAAAACTCACCTGTAATTACGAAGGTATTAAACCATAACAAAAAGAAGATTTTAGCGTTTATTTCCATTTTAAACATCAGAGGTTTGGTCATACACCTGTACAAAGTGTTAAATTGAAATAAATGCGCAGGTAAATTTACAGAATAATATATAGAGTAAGCAAACAGGATGTCGTAATTTTTAAGTGAACGTGCGACGAACAAAAATATGACAATATTAACCATCTATATTTGCGAAATAGTGTTTTGGCGATGCAATGACATTTATGTATGAAATAACATCCGTTCCAGCGGTGTTCATCGTTTAATTATCAATGATTTGGAGTACTGATACACAATAATTAGCAACGAAGGCCGAAAGCCTGAGTGGTTTATAACTGCGCATCAGTACGACAAATCATTGTTTATTAGACGATAACAACGCTGAAAAGGATGTTATTTCGATTCTAACATGACCAGATATTACAAAAGGTAAATTCATTCATTCATTCATTCAATCAATCAATCAATCAATCAATCAATCAATCAATCATTCACTCATTCATTCATTCAATCATTGAATCGTTTATTGTATACATGTTATTTCTTTTCAGAAGGCCACATTGTAAATAAGTCAAATGTTTTGTACATTTACTTTATGTGTTTACCTTCTATAAATAAAAGATTTTATTATTATTATTATTATTATTATTATTAAATGTATTATAATGAATGCAAAGCACTATCTTCGATGCAAACGCTCATTCAACGTCATGCGGCACAATATGACGTCATGTTTACAGAATATCGGTTCCCGTGCTGTTTATGGATTAATATAACCTAATTTTTCTACTCTTTGTATATAGAGACAAAATCGTGAGTCATGTTAGAATATATATTTCATAATCAGATCTAACTTAATCTTGTTTAAACAAAAAAATGTTACTGCTAATGACATGCGTAATGCAAATGCATTTTACTATAATTACTCTGTACTTAGTTCAGAAAGCGGCATACAAATTACACGTGAATTCGGAGTAACTGTGTTCTATTGGACAATAAATGTTAGCATTTATCAGCAGAATCTCCCACTTTAGCATGATTATAAAGACAGTTTCATGTAACACACTATATTCCAGTCATAGTTTTTTATATCAGACATAAAATAAGAATTTGAAAAATTAGAAAACTGTATTTGTATACATGACAAACACTGTCGTTTTTAAAGGTCTTGAACAACCACAAGATCACTGCAAAATCATATTGATTAAAACCACCTCTGTGGTTGAATGGTTAGAATCGCTGACTTGAAATCACTGTAACCACTTATAGATTGAAGATCATTGGCTCGAGCCCTACTACCGACCCTATCTCTTTATGCGAGAAAATTGGCAGTTTCTTATAAAGGAAAGGGATCTAATACTGGTATTTCCAAAGAACGATGGTAAGATAAACTGCCCGTCTGAATTTGACTGAAGTTCTGATGAAAAGGGTCATACAACTACAACTATTATTGATTAAATCCACGGACCAATATACATAATATTTGTATTTATGTCCGTGATTGAATCTAATCGGAGTATAGATCATATCAAGTGCTGTATTGGTAAGTCATTTCCCTTAAATGATACTACCCTCCAAAATGACGAAAGACTGCTAGAACATATGAATGGTAATTATAATAGCTTTCTTTCTAATAATATAGTGAAAAGCTTTTCGACTACCAAGGTCAAAAAATGATAACTCAGGTTATTTTCTAAGTCTGTTTTCTAGTATAAGTAACAAGTTTGCACAGGCTACCCCTTACATTCGTTTTTAAATATTTATTATGTTTTTATCGCAATTCAGTATGGCACTTTTACAAATGTAAGTGTAAAAACATAAATCAGTTCTAGCATTTGCCATTTTCATTGCTTTATTTTCAGCTATACGGGAATCTTCAAGCACGTTTTCTTGCTTGTTGCCAAACCTACTAACTAGCAAGAAATTTAAGTCTTTTCGAGATCCACGGAACGTTTTCTAAATTTGATTGTGTGGGTTTGTTTTCAGAAATAAAATCATTTCCCCTTCTCTTTTATTTCTATTTCCATTTCCTTGAACTACAGATGACTGGCATCACGTTTCACAACAGGCATGTGGTCATATATCAGTGTTACAATAACAATCTCGTCATTCGAAAATGGTCATTGCCTCAGTATTCTTGTACATAGAAAATATATTGTTAATTATATTTTTACTTTAATATTGCAATGAAAAATCAATGACAAAATTTTATACATGTATCAACTGGGCACAGCATGGATTTTCTTTCAGGAAGTGATTGTGGCTATTCTACTACACAGCCAATACGTGTCTTGTCTCTGCATTTGAACTATTGTCAAGCAAAATGATACAGTGTTTTAACAGACTTAAATACAGCAAAAACCATACACTGATTAATTCTGCAACACAGTGGGCGGTTCCTGTTGACCAATTTTTATTACAAACACTTCCATCAGCTGTAACAAACTCCTGACATTCCCGTCCTTTTATATCAGGATTGTCCTTGTGCATCTGCAAAAAACGTAATTATCATTTTACGTCTTCTGCAATCTCAACTGAAAGTTTGTGATTAATCGTAAACATAATGTGGTAACCATACCAGTGCATGAACAAATCACGTTTACAATGTCAAGTGTTTTTCTCCCACAAAAATGTTTACTACATTTTTTTATTATTTATAAAGTTATTCAAGTGAGGAGTCGCATACTCCTTGACACACACGGAAGTTAAACAAGACTGTACTTGCTATAAAAAAATAACTTATACTGACCTGAATTGTTTGCTTGTACAGAGTTAACCTTTTTACCTTTAAATTTAAGGAAGCTGTATAGAGAATATTAGGCTACTGTCTTTTGATAACAGGTGATATCAGGTGAGGTAGATGCGGCCGGAAAAGGCGAGGCTCTACGGAGCCTTTTCCGACCGTATCTGCCGAAACTGATATCACCTGTTGTCAAAAGACAGTTGACTAATATTCTATTTATCATGCAACATCTTCATACAATTTTTTTTTACATTTTAGGGGAGTAAAATAGAAAAAATATGATTTAAATTACGGCTGCAATGACTACTTGCGCATCGATAAATAGTTCTGCATTTCAAAGGACAAAAGGATAAAAAAACGACACAAATATAGTTTTATAGTTATATTCATGAGAATATCTATTAATATCTTTAGTGTTATGTGTAATGATCAAGAATCTTTTACTATGCATACTTTTTTTGCACACGCGCAAGGATTTCAGAGTAATACACAGTCATTTTCAACACGACGGCGTGGGCTCAACTCAACCACATTCAACAACTTTTGTAAACAAACGAGGAAATTCAACTTAAAAATGACAATGAACTTGAAAGTTGGAGAGATCTTTTCTCACGAAGTATCAGTTGATATTTATGTTTGAAGGCGTTGTATAGACATTGAGATTTGAAATGTGCAGAGTAGCCCCGAAGAAGATTGACTGGAGGTTTGTGTTGGTCGGAATCCCCGCTGGTGCTAAGGTCTGTACATTGGGATGAGATGCAACAGGATAAACTGAAGAATTTTCATTGTTGCTGCTAGATGAACCAGAAGCACAGACAGGACTAATTGGTCTAGTTTCGGTGAAAGCTGGTAATGGACTACGAATGTCACTAGTATTCGCGACATTTTTGTTTGCTAATATCATGGAACATTTCTTCTGGCTTTGCAAAGATATATTACTGTAATTAATAATGCTTTGGACATTCTTGTGACCAGATATTTGCATAATAGCAACAGGATTGCAGCCCTGATCTCTTAACTTTTGAACCATGTGTTTTCTGGTTAGTCTTCTATTTGGTTCAAACCCAGCAGATATACACATGTTTTTGAGGAAGCCAGACAGTTTCTTGAAGCCAACTTTCTGGCGCAAAAACCACTGATCTGAACTGTCTTTAAGTGGAACTGTCCTTGCTGAAAGGTAGAAAGCGACTGGGCAACGATCATCTCCAGTAGCCCACAGCCTTGGTATAACATCACGACTGTCGACAGTTTCACCGGTACGTGTTTTTGTTTGCCTTTCATTCATTTCAAGGTATTCCGTGCCTTCGCTATCACAGCAAAGCTTAATATCTCCCCAACTGAAACCAGAAATCATACATTTTTTTCTTTTTAACTACCGAGAAAATGTCATTTTCTCGTTATAAATGAACACCTTGGGGTATCGTATTTCTTTTGTCACAAAATTATGAACTCAGCAGTTGTTTTACCATTTCGAAATGGGGTTTGTAACAATTAGATTTTTAATGTTTTGGCTAATATCAAAATAATTTCACTCGTTAACACCAAAAGTAGTTGTTTTCACTCTTGGCTATGCCACTTGTGAAGATATTACTTTTGGTGCCCGCTCGGTTAAATTATAATATGATGTTTCACTGAAACCAACATTTCTCAATATATTTATTGATGAAAGCTCATGTTTTTGTGAAATGATCAGATTTTCTTTATTTGTTGCAAATCAGAAATTCAGATTTTATTTCATAGAATAATAAAACAACAGTGTCAAATTGTACCATAGATCATAGTGCTCCTGTACGCCTCTCATGTCAAAGTGAATTGTGAATTTCAACCATAGAGTGTTGAGCACGGCATGTGGAGTGGAAAGGCCTAAAAGACCCTTTTCATAGAGACAAGCAATTTCTTCATCTGTTATCGACTGAGCTGCATGGGCTTTATTTCCTTTTCCTTCTTTCTTTAGCTTTTTTGTTTTTGCCTGCACATGTATTATAGAAAGACCCTTTACAATCATTTAGAATTACAGACTTTTGTATGTAGGCACATGAAAAATAACTACAAATAACTTTAAAAAATGTAATTTGAGCAATTGGCCTATATTCAGGGAGTATTCGGATTCATCTTACATTAATTTTGCCTCTTATATTATTTTGCCTGGCTAGTGACAGACAAACATTTTTTTTCAGATGTGAATTGTTCAGTTCTGAAACATGATAAGTGCTGACAAGAGAACATCATGATGATGATACTTACAGACATAGTTTCACGTAGTAATGGAAATCCTTGTCGGTCTCCTTTAGAAATAGTGTACGGGTAAGTTTTATTTTTCAGCACCTTGTCAATATTCGATATATAAGATCTCAAAGTGGTGGTTTCATATTCATCCCCATCATCCTTTCTAATCGACAAAATGAACATAGCCAGAATCTCATCCAGTTCTTGCATAGGGATGTCGTAGATGTTTCTCTTTTCATTTTTCATTTCCAAAAACATAGATAGTTTTTTCATGTTACCCTCAAGCTTGCGTTTTGTATTTTTGTTTTGTTTTTCTCATTGAAATTTTTGACATCATTTGTTGTAACATCAATAAAACCAGACTTTTTTCTGCAGACTGACCAGATGAAATACAGTTGGACGGTGATGCTGTTGTCAGAGTAGACGAGACAGGAGTAGTTGAAAGTTCTATAGACTTAGAATTGGAAGCATGAGTATTGTCATCAAAATGTTCATATGAATCAACTGGTAGATCTGCATTTAAAGGAAAAAAATCAGTAGATGATGGGTTTTCATTTGGATCAAAGAGTGTTACATGTACACATGACTGCTTGTCCCTGCAAATCCTTGTACTATGTGCTTCGAACTGAGAGCTAGACATTAGTGTTACTTCATCATTGCTACTGGCATCTGGCACAGACTCCTCGGGGAACGACTCATCAAAAATACAGGGATCAATCATAAATTCAGCAACAAATTCAGATTTTGGTATTTCTACAGCATTGTCTAATTCCATCTCGAGAAATTCATCCCATTGTATGTTGAAATTCGTGTCATTAAATGCCATTTTCAATATTCTTTATTACGAACGCTGTTTGTTTACATTCCGTCGATGATATAAGCGACCTTGTGGTGTGCGTTTCTAAATATAGAATATAGGTCAATAGACAAGAACGAGTGGTCGGTGTAAAGAAACAACAAGAGAGGTAGAATATCTGAAGTAAATATTTTTATTTTGTAATATGATATAAGTTTGACAAAAATTATTAAAACTCGTTACTATGTCCCTGGTTTTCTCTTTGTTTCTGACATAGAGCACCGGATTGTTGAACTGAAAGTAGTCCGGCATGTGGGCGTGGCTATAAAGTGCTATCACGTCACTGACGTGATATCATTTTAAAATATCGGACATGTGTTATCGGTCAGATTTAATGCTAGTTGCATGATAAAAACCTTTGGTGGCATTTTCTCCATAATATCATTGAATGTTTAATACATCATTTATGAATGTATCACAAAATAATAAGAACAACGTGAAAGGTTATGTTCTTACAAACGTTCATCATGCATAAAAAGTCAGCTAAATATAGTTATTAAATGAGTGATTTGATATTG